>JALGBA010004181.1:685000-1241259 GCA_023970755.1 Azemiops feae
ATCAGCCTGACCTCAATACCTGGGAAGATTCTGGAAAAGATAATCAAACAATGAATCAGCGAACACCTAGAAGCAAACAAAGTCATTACTAAAAGCCAACATGGGTTTGTCAAAAACAGATCATGCCAGACAAATCTTATTACATTCTTTGACCAAGTGACAAAATTAGTGGACCAGAGAAATGCTGTGGATATAATTTACTTGGACTTCAGTAAGGCATTTGATAAAGTAGAACACAACCTACTACTTGATAAGATAGAAAAATGTGGGTTAGACAGCTTCATCACCAGATGGATTCATAACTGGCTGACTGGCCATACTCAGCATGTGGTCCTCAATGGAACTGCATCTACATGGAGGGAAGTGTGTAGTGGGATGCCCCAGGGCTCTGTTTTGGGCCCAGTGCTCTTCAACATCTCATCAATGATTTGGATGAGGGGATAGATAGGGAACTCATCAAATTTGCAGACGACACCAAGCTGGCAGGAATAGCCAACACTCCAGAAGATAGGCTTAAGATACAGGAGGATCTGGACAGACTTGAACACTGGGCGCTATCTAACAAAATGAAATTCAATGATGAAAAAAGTAAGGTTCTACATTTAGGCAAGAAAAACCAAATGTACATATATAATATAGGTCAGTGATGGCGAACCTTTTAGAGACCGAGTGCCCAAACTGCAACCCAAAACCCACTTATTTATCACTGGGTGCCAGGTGGGACGTGGCCCACTGGATGGGCGTGGCTGTGGTGGTCATGGCAAACTAGGTGGGTGTGGCCAAAGTGGGCATGGTCATCGTGATGTTGCTCATGGGGAAGGATGTCTGTGGGGACCGGGCAGGGTTGGGGGAGATCCAGGGGGTCTCTGGCAGGGGGGGCAGTGGGCAGGAGGCTCGTCCTGCGAGGTGAGGCGAGGCGAGGCAGAGCGGGGATACCATTGCCGCAGGGCAAGGCGAGGCAGGGGCTGGGGCAGCTGCTGCCTAACACCATCGGCCCCCGCACACAGAGGCCAGCGAGTGCACGGGGGCCGGCGGTGTCCGTCAGCTGCCACAGCCTGCCGGCTCCTCGATGGGTGCACTCTGGGGCTCTACAGCCCACCGCCAGCAGTTCAGAGAAGCTGCCTCTGAGCTGGACAGCTGGCTGACAGCTGAGGAGGCGATGCAGTGGGTCATGCCTGGGAAAAGAAGAACATGCGAGGCCAGGAGGGACGGATGGGGGGGAGGGAAACCAGCTGTGCCGGGATGCCTCCGGCCATGTGGGACCTCAGGCAGCTGGTTGAAGAGGGATGGTTGCCATCTCTGGGGCATGGCACGCGTGCCCACAAAGAGGGCTCTGAGTGCCGCCTCTGGCACGCATGCCATAGGTTCGCCACCACTGGTACAGGTGGTACCTTGCTCAATAGTAGTAACTGTGAGAGGGATCTCAGAGTCCTAGTGGACATTCACTTAAATATGAGCCAGCAGTGTGCTCCAGCTGCCAAAAAAGCCAACACAGTGCTAGGCTGCATTAACAGAGGGATAGAATCAAGATCACGTGAAGTATTAATACCATTTTACAATGCCTTGGTAAGGCCACACTTGGAATACTGCATCCAGTTTTGATCACCACGATGTAAAAAAGATGTTGAGACTCTAGAAAGAGTACAGAGAAGAGCAACAAAGATGACTAGGGGACTGGAGGCTAAAACATATAAGGAACGGTTGCTGGAATTGGGTATGTCTAGTTTAATGAAGAGAAGGATGAGGGGGGACATGGTAGCAGTGTTCCAATATCTCAGGGGCTGCCACAAAGAAGAGGGAGTCAAGCTACTTTCCAAAGCGCCTGAAGGCAGGACAAGAAGCAACGGATGGAAACTAATCAAGGAGAAAAGCAACCTAGAACTAAGGAGAAACTTCCTGACAGAACAATTAACCAGTGGAACAACCTGCCTCCAGAAGCGGTGAATGCTCCAACACTGGAAGTTTTTAAGAAGAGACTGGACAGCCATTTGTCTGAAATGGTATGGTTTCCTGCCTGAGCAGGGGGTTAGACTAGATGACCTTCAAGGTCCCTTCCATTATTATTATTATTATTATTATTATTATTATTATTATTATTATTATTATTATTATTATTATTATTATTATTATTATTATTATTATCATCATCATCATCATCGTCGTCGTTGTTGTTATTATTGTTATTGTTATTATTATTATTAAAAATATAAGGTTCAATAATTACTGGACTTAATTTTGTCTTGGGGTGACAGAAGTGGCTTCAAAAAATATAAAGTTTGAACTCCTACAAAGCACTGTTGGGATGACTGTATTCTGTGGCCATCCTGATTCTCCCAAAGGGATCAAGCTCCAAGCCCTTCATCAACAATTAAGGTTTAGTTTAGGGTTAAAGTACTGTGAGAAATTAAGATTAAGATACTGCCTCACTCAGAACAGAACTCGGAACAGTTCAACACTAAAAGCATAGGGTACATTATGATTAGCTACTCCTAATTGTAGTCACCATCACACATTTTTGTCTTTATTTATGGTGTAAACATTTGCAGGTGAAACCATATGTGGCTGTCCTCTCTTTCTAGATGTTTGATTATGTAAATCATATCTTGCTGCAAATTTTCAATGTATATCTACAAACCTATGAATAACTTCTTAGCCTTTTTTATTTTTAAATCTTCAGCTCTACATGCAGAAATATGCTTGCCCTTACTAGATGTTTTTTAAAAGCAACAACCTAAAACAATCAACACGACTACTCCTGGAGCACTGGGGAATTACCGGAGGACTGGAAAAGAGCTGATGTAGTTCCCATCTTCAAAAAAGGGAAAAAAATGGACCCAGGAAATTACAGACCTATCAGCCTGACCTCAATACCTGGGAAGATTCTGGAAAAGATAATCAAACAACGAATCAGCGAACACCTAGAGGCAAACAAAATCACTACTAAAAGCCAACATGGGTTTGTCAAAAACAGATCATGCCAGACAAAACTTATTGCATTCTTTGACCAAGTGACAAAATTAGTGGATCAGAGGAATGCTGTGGATATAATTTACTTGGACTTCAGTAAGGCATTTGATAAAGTAGATCACAACCTACTACTTGATAAAATAGAAAAATGTGGGTTAGACAGCATCACCACCAGATGGATTCGTAGCTGGCTGACCGGCCGTACTCAGCGTGTGGTCCTCAATGGAACCGCATCTACATGGAGGGAAGTGTGCAGTGGGGTGCCCCAGGGCTCTGTCCTGGGGCCAGTGCTCTTCAACATCTTCATCAACGATTTGGACGAGGGGATAGATGGGGAAACATCAAATTTGCGGATGACACCAAGCTGGCAGGAATAGCCACACACCAGAAGACAGGCTTAAGATACAGGAGGACCTGGACAGACTTGAACATTGGGCGCTATCTAACAAAATGAAATTCAATGGTGAAAAAAGTAAGGTTCTACATTTAGGCAAGAAAAAACCAAATGTACAGGTATAGTATAGGGGGTACCTTGCTCAATAGTAGTAACTGTGAGAGGGATCTCGGAGTCCTAGTGGACAATCACTTAAATATGAGCCAGCAGTGTGCTGCAGCTGCCAAAAAAGCCAACACAGTGCTGGGCTGCATTAACAGAGGGATAGAATCAAGATCACGTGAAGTATTAATACCACTTTACATGCCTTGGTAAGGCCACACTTGGAATACTGCATCCAGTTTTGGTCACCACGATGTAAAAAAGATGTTGAGACTCTAGAAAGAGTGCAGAGAAGGGCAACAAAGATGATTAGGGGACTGGAGGCTAAAGCATATCAAGAACGTTTGCTGGAATTGGGTATGTCTAGTTTAATGAAAAGAAGGACTAGGGGGACATGATAGCAGTATTCCAATATCTCAGGGGCTGCCACAAAGAAGAGGGAGTCAAGCTATTCTCCAAGGCGCCTGAGGGCAGGACAAGAAGTAATGGATGGAAACTAGTCAAGGAAAGAAGCAACCTGGAACTGAGGAGAAACTTCCTGACAGTTAGAACAATTAACCAGTGGAACAACCTGCCTCCAGAAGTGGTGAATGCTCCAACACTGGAAGTTTTTAAGAAGAGACTGGACAGCCATTTGTCTGAAATGGTATAGGGTTTCCTGCCTGAGCAGGGGGTTGGACTCGATGACCTCCAAGGTCCCTTCCAACTTTATTATTATTATTATTATTTCCTCCACAAATGCAGCAATGGCAATATGAAATATGTGTGATCTTCCAGACATCGTGATTTCTTTGTAAACACAATCATTACTGCAGTGTGTTAATTGCTCTGGGACCAGAGAACATAACTGAGCAATTAGCTCACCACGTGTGGTTCTCTGAAACCACTTTTTGTACTATCAGTTCTTCTGGACTTGCAGAATTCAGAGCTGCAGAATTCAGTGGCAAAATGGCAAAGACTAAGCAGCACGATTTCCCAGCAATTCCTGGCAAGATTTGGATAAAGGGTGATAGGCTTTTGTATAGGGCTAGTATTCCTGAAGCTTTACTACTGCTAGCAAAGGAGAACCACCGCAAAATGCTTGCCACAAAAGTTACCACCATTTGTTTATTGGTGATCATCATTCTGCAGCAACCCCTAGCTATGGAAAAGAATGGAAAGAAAGTTTGTTTTTTTATCCACATCTGCTTTAAAACAATTGGGTGAAAAATATGACTGCTTTCGAATGGAAGGCTCTCTCATCTAGATGCTACTTAAGGATAGTTTTCCTTTCCCCCTCCACTTAGCTGCTATTCTATATTGCAGGAGGTTCGTCTTTGCTTCTGTTCTGTTTCCGAAGAAAAGACATCGAGGCGAGGCAGGAGTAACAAACACAACTTTTTATTGAGATCACGAACAGAACAGCACACAAAATGGTGCCAAGGCCTTTTATACTCCCTTGCAAGGGACAGCGTCGGCCAATCAATGCAAGGCTTCTTTCCCGCCTTGCGCATGCGCTCAAAGCTGGAGACAGCCTGTCTGGTCCCGGGCAACCACGTGGATTGCCCGGGCCTTCTGCAGCCTCCTGAGCCTGCTGAGTCATTCAGCAGTCCCAGGACATAACACCCCTACCCTCCTGGATAAAACAAAAGGCGAATACTTACAGTTTTAGAGCAACCTACATATACATGTGTGTCATTATCCTGATATTATTTCTAACACAGTTATGCCTGCACACTGGCAGACCCCTTCATTCCATTTCTTGTATTTACAAGAATACCTCATAGTGTTGCAGGCTATCAATAGAACACTCTTCTATGAGTGTGTCCTGAGTTCTAGAGAACTATTAAGCCTCCCCAATACATGACAGGAACCTCACATAGTCCTTTAGGTGTTTGGGTGGACCCTTGGCCCGCTCTGACCTTCTTGGAGCCAGCGTTGGTGCCTGGCGTGCCATCTCGCCTGTTGGGCTAGGCAAACCAGGACTTTGATGCCCCCGAGACCCAGGCAACCCTCCAAACTGCTGACTGACTGGATCCGCTAAACCCAAACCAGACTTCCTTGGTGGGGTGGAGTTCCCCAGGTCCAGTGGTGGGGTGGAATTCCCCAAATCCACAATGGACCCCTCTTGGGAACACTGTCCTTCGAGCCCAAGACCAGCAGCTGGAGTGGCCTGAGTAGCCGATTGACAGCTATGTCCCATGGACCCGGTGCCTGTGCCAGAGTCAGGAGCCGCCTCCATGGCAAAACCCCCTTCAGAAACATGTGCAGGAACATTTGAAGGTCCACCTTGGTGGAGAGACTGTGGTCCACAATCGTAATTGTGGTCCTCCCCCCCCCCCAGAGCAGAGCCAGGAGCGGAAGGGTGGCTGGAAAGCCTCCAGCGCAGTTGGTCAATGTGACGTCTGATCACACGACCATCATCCAAGGCCACTTCGTATGACAGCGGCCCAGAGACCTTGCATACCACTGCTGTCACCCAGAGATGTCCAGGTTCATAGTTCCTTGCCCAGCCCGGATCGCCCACCTGTAGTCTCCTAGGTGCCCGCGGTTGTGACACCTGTGAAGCCACCCGGTCGGGGTGCAACCTGTCCAGCTTAGTGATGAGTCTGCGACCCCAGCAGAGTTCAGCTGGGCTCTTTCCAGTTGCAGTGCAAGGTGTGGTGCGGTGACAAAGAAGAAAGTCAGCTAACCTGTGATGCCAGTTTCCATGAGTGATTCTCTTTAAAACATCTTTGGTAGTACGGACCATACGCTCAGCTTGACCGTTGGAAGCTGGATGAAACGGTGCAGATGTGGCATGCCGGATCATGTTGGCTTAAAGGAAACCCTGAAACTCAGAAGATGTGAATTGGGGTCCATTGTCTGAGACAAGGACATCTGGAAGACCATGTGAGGTGAAGATGCATCTCAGCACCTGGATGGTCCTGGCAGTAGTAGTGGAGGAAACAGGAACAACCTCTAGCCACTTGGAATGGCTGTCCACGAGGAGAAGGAAGAATTGCCCCTGAAAGGGCCCAGCGTAGTCGATGTGTACCCTCGACCATGGGATATGTGTCTCCTCCCACCTATGTACAGGGGCCTGGGGCATTTCTGGCCTTGACTGTTGGCACACTTGGCACCCATGCACCTGGGCCTCGATCTCTTTATCGAGCCCAGGCCACCAGAGGTGGCTACGCGCTAGCGCCTTCATCCGGACTATTCCCGGATGTCCCTCATGCAGAGAGAACAAGACTCTAGTCCTCAATGAGGCCGGGATGACTACCCTGCTGCCCCACAGGAGACACCCTTTGAAAGTAGAAAGCTCGTGCTTCCTTTGCCAGAAACTCTGGAATTCTGCATCCGGGCACGTGTCAGGCCATCTTGACAACACCCATGTCAGCACGCGTGTAAGCGTGTGATCAGTGGCAGTTTCTGCAGCCACGTCCCTAGCATTGAGGGGAGATTCAGGCAATTCCTGAATGGAGAGAATGTGAAGAGCAGGAGCAGGATCTGCCTCTATCTGTTGTAAAGGTAATCTGCTGAGACCATCTGCATGGCCCATTTCTTTACCTGGTTTGTGAATCAGAGTGTAGTCATATACTGACAAGAAAATTGACCATCTCAGCATTCTAGGAGATATAATGTGTGGGGTTTGTTTTGTTGTTGTAAACAATCCCAGCAAAGGTTTATGGTCTGTATAAACCGTGAAATGGCGGCCATACAAGAAATCATGGAATTTCTTTATTCCAGCCACTATTGCCAAGGTTTATGGTCTGTATAAACCGTGAAATGGCGGCCATACAAGAAATCATGGAATTTCTTTATTCCAGCCACTATTGCCAAGGCTTCTCTGTCAATCTGCGCATAATTACGCTCTGCAGATGAGAGAGTCCTGGAGTAGTAGGCCACAGGGACTTGTGTCCCATCATCCTTGAGAGGGCTCAGCACAGCCCCAACCCCATAAGGGGATGCATCACAGGCTATGCACACAGGCAATTGCTCATTGAAATGGGCTAAAACCGCATTTGAAGAGAGCAAGGCCTTGACCTCTGTGAAACTCCTTTCATGGACCTTAGTCCATTTCCATGGAGCCGGTGTAATGGCTCAGCCACTGCAGCCTTGTGGGGAAGGAATGAATGGTAAAAATTTAACAGCCCCAGGAAGGCTTGAAGCTCACTCTTCGACTGGGGGCTTGGGGCCTGCTGAATCGCTTGAAGCTTGGATTCCGAAGGATGGATGCCTTCAGCATCAATACGGAATCCCAAGAACTCAGTGGAGGTGACTCCAATTTTACACTTATTTTGCTTCAGTTTCAGCCCTGCTTGGCAGAAATGCAGCAAGACAGCCCTCAGCCTCTCAGCTAAGTTCACAGATGACTCTACAGCGATGAGGACGTCATCAAAATAGGGACAGACCCCCGGAATACCCCGGAGTGTTCGCTCCATCATGCTCTGGAATATGCCAGGGGCTACATTAACCCCAAACTGCAGCCTTTTGACCTTAAAGGCTCCCCGGTGCGTCACAATTGTTTGGGCCTCAGCCATTGCCTCATCAACAGGTAACTGTTGATAGGCCTGAGCCAAATCAAGCTTTGCAAAGATCCGCCCCCCCTTGAGGGAGGCCAAAATGTGGCTCACCACAGGCATGCTACTGCAATGCCTTATTAAGTGTACATTTATAGTCCGCACAAATCCGGACTTCTCCATTGGCCTTCAGTGGCGTGACTATAGGTGCTTCCCATGAACTAGAGTCCACAGGCTCTAAAATGCCCTGCTGGATCAGCTTGTCCAGCTCTACATCTATTTTGTTTTTTAAGGCAAAGGGCACCGTTCGGGGCTTGATCCTGATGGGTGTGATGGCTGGGTCTAAACGTAAAGCAATGAGAGGCCCCTTGAATGAGCCAAGCTCTGAACTGAATACATCAGCAAACTCCTTGCAAACTTGTGCAAGGCCTGACGTTTGCAGATTGTAAAGTCCAGTCACTTGAATTCCAAGGGCCTCGAACCAATCGAGCCCAATAAGGCTTGCATGATCACCCCCAACTACCACCACATCTAACAGCCCCTTAAAATTCCTACGCTGCACCCTGAGCGTGGCCTCCCCCTTCATGCTGACTCTGGAATTCTGGAAGTCAGTAAGGATTAAACTTGAAGGCTTGAGTTTAACTCGTAGGCCACTTCTGTTGCAGACCTTATTGAAGGTGTCAAAGGAAATGATCGATAGAGCAGACCCTGTGTCCAACTCCATCGACAAGGGAACCCCTTGCAACTTCACATCAATGTGAAGCTTCTTTTTAAGTGGTCTGTGAACCCTGGTTTTGAAAACGCCCCTACGGGACGTGCAGAAGCCCACCCTGTGTTGGCTGGGGACCTTGGTACCTTTCAGAGGCAATTCTTCTGCAGACCGTTCCTTCCGGCGACCGAAACAGACGGATGCAATGTGGCCTTGCCTGCCACATGCCTGGCAGGTAGCGGAGCGAAACCGGCAATCATTTTGCTTGTGGCGTCCTCCACAACCGAAACACCGAGGGGATGCTGTTGCTTTTTCTCTGCGCCCTTGAGGCCTCTTCTCTTCTGCCTGCTGAAGCCTGTCCACCTCCTCTTCTGGATCCGCTTCAGATACCTCTCGAGCGACATCTTGATGGATTGAGGCCATCGCCGGAGGGTTCCTGGCGAGCCGCAAGGCTTTCACAGCGCTGCCCGCTGCTTCTTCAGCTGCAATCTCTCTCAAAGCATCTTGGAATGAGACATCTTCTTTTGCAAAAAGTTTCTGTTGCAGCTCACGACTTCGCAGTCCGCAAACCAAGCGATCCCGAAGCCTCTCTTCCAGATCCTTGAACTCGCACTGTCTAGCTGCTTGTCTTAAGGCAGCAACAAAGTCCACAGCAGACTCACCAGGCCTCTGGTCCCTCTGCTCAAACGCATGCCTCCAAGCAATTACTGAGAGCTTGGGTTCGAAGTGCTCTCGCAGCATCCTCTTTAAGTCAGCATACACAATTGACTCCAGTGGTGCTGGGGCTACAAGATTCTCTGCAATGTCAAAAGTCTCTTGCCCATAGACATACAGCAATGTAGCAGCTTTAAGGCCATCTTCCTGGATCTTATTTACTCACAAGTAATTTTCCACTCGCGCCACGTAGGAACTCCAGCGCTCAGGGTGAGAAGTGTCAAATTCCGACAGATGGCCCAGCTTTGACATCGTTACAGTCTGTAACCTCTTCGATGCCTCTCGCTGCAAGGAATGAGAAGGGGTCCCTCAAAGCCGAGCTCACCTCCAGCGTTTTCGTACTGGCACGCAATCGCTTCCTCCGGACGCCGAACTTCCCAGCGCTTCAGGCCTCCTCTGGTAAGTCGGCCTAGCTTCTCCTGTTGTTCTGCTTGCAGCGGATCCCACCTTCGTAGCCAATGTTCTGTTTCAGCCGAAAAGACATCGAGGCGAGGCAGGAGTAACAAACACAACTCTTTATTGAGATCACGAACAGAACAGCACACAAAATGGCGCCAAGGCCTTTTATACTCCCTTGCAAGGGACAGCGTCAGCCAATCAATGCAAGGCTAGTCTCCCGCCTTGCACATGCGCACAAAGCTGGAGACAGCCTGTCTGGTCCTGGGCAACCACGTGGATTGCCCGGGCCTTCTGCAGCCTCCTGAGCCTGCTGAGTCATTCAGCAGTCCCAGGACATAACAGCTTCTGTCCTCTTTCTCTTGGTCCTTCCTTCCTCATGTTCATCCTTTACTATCGCCTCACAGTGCTTTAGTCAGCAGAGCACCACTATTCCTAAAAATGCATCTAATCCCACCAACATAAAAGCATCTTAGGAAGGAAGGATTAGAAGCTGTCATGCTGAAGAAGGCATGATCTGTGCCACTGAACCAGTGGTGGGATTCAGCCAGTTCGCACCATTTCGGCAGAACCGGTAGCTAATTTTTTGTTGCCCAGGTCCGGAAGTGGCATCCACACAGAGAACCGATTATTCACATATTTGAATCCCACCACTGCACTGAACCATCTAGAGCAGGATCTAGAATGCTTGTTTTCTCATGGGTGAGACATTGTGGTGGAGGTTGTTTTGAAAAACAAAATGGCTGTTTACTATGCACATGTTAGAATAGCACAGAATATGTTAGATACAGGGTAAGCACAAAGCACCTTTCACGGTAAGCTAACTGTGACCTTATCTGGGGAAAGAAGACCTGACTACATGTCCATTCTTTGAGGTAGTCCAGACAAGAAACCAAGACCATGAGTATTAATACTGTAATTTTACTGTAAAGTTACAGTAGCGGAATCTTGCCAATCTCCCCTCTCTACCTTCACTTTCCAGAGAACCAAGGAGGGTCAATTCTAAGATGGCTTGTCCACTCCTTTTCTCTTTGGACTCAATTCATTTATCAGACCGTTGTCTAAGCTATAGCTCTTCCTTCTGTCTTCCGAGGTTATTCTCATAGCTCATTACTGTATAGCAACTCCTGCCTTCACGTGACTACTACAGTGAGCTTTACATGGGGCTGCCCTTAAAGACTACTTGGAGATTAAAATTGGTCCAGAATATATTGTGTGTTTACTGGTACTTGTTCCTGGAAGCATCTAGCAATGATTTTTCTAATTCTGTGCTGGTCGCCAATTAATTTCAGAGTACAATTTAGGATGGTAATATTGACCTGTAAAACCATTTAATGCTTCACACATGGAAACCGTCGGGATTGTCTGCTTCAACTAGTATGAAGTCTCCTTGTTGGTTTTCCTGGATTTTTTAAAAAACTGAATAATTTTGGAGGGCCTTTCCTTGAGTTTATTTTCCATTTCTTGTTTTGTTCTTAATTTCTTGTCCATTTTTGTATTTTATGGGGACTGATGTGGCTATTGTGGTCACTGTTAAGATTGGTTTGATTAGTTTTTAGCCTCAATGTGGATGTTTTAACTTTAATTTCTCTTGCCTGGAAGCCATCAAGCGTCATCTGAGGTGGAGTAAAAGTACAATACATCAATAAAAAGGAAATGGGTGTGTAAGCAATAATGCAATTAATAAAAAGAGAAAAAACAAAAGCTGCAGTTCAGTTCTGTATTTATGCTTGCTTTTAGTGTCATTTACTATCTGTAAGCACACATAGATTGAATTATTTATCAATTGTTCCTTAACATTTGATAAAGGTTTTTTTATTAAGTAACCCCCCCCCCACTTTTCACACTGATTAATGTTTTGAGGGAGCTGTTATAAAAAGTGCACCTATTCCCTCCCTCTGATTTTTGTCACTTTACCCATTCTCTATTCAATTTCACAATTCAATCCCCAGAAAACCCAGTAGTCAATTTCATTAGGCAGTCTTTGAATTACGACCAACATTGAGCCCAAAATTTATGTTGTTAAGTGAAACACTTGTTAAGTTTTGCCCCATTTTATGACCTTTCTTGACACAGTTGTTAAGTGAATTGCTCCAGTTGTTAAGTTAGCAACACGATTAAGTGAATCTGGCTTCCCCATTGACTTTGCTTGTCAGAGGTCGCAAAAGGTGATCACATGACCCCGGGACACTGCAACTGTCATAAATACAAACCAATTGCCAAACATGCAACTTTTGATCACATGACCATGGGGATGCTGCAACTGTTGTAGGTGTGAAAAATGGTCATAAATCACATTTTTCAGTACCATTGTAACTTTGAACAGTCACTTATCGAACTGTGTAAGGATTATCTGTACTCCATAATCTGAAGGGAAACCTGGTGTGCTCAATTCCTGCCCTCATCAACCCCAGGACAGACTACTGCACTGTGTTCTACATGGGGCTACACTTGAAGACTATTCAGAAACTGCATCTGGAGTTAATGAATTAATCTTTCTTGGCAGTCATGAAAATTTGAGTTTCAAACTCCTGGTTCCAATGAACTTATTTGGGATCAGAATGTAACAGGATGCATCTCAATCAATTTGATTCAAAGTTGCTTTGCTGTTGTTCAGATTTAGTTGAACTAGTCAGATAAAGAAGTTGCCTGGAGAAACTTTTATAGAAATGGGAACTTGTTAGTTTTGCTTTGACCCAGATGTAATATATTTAATATTCATCCACATATATATTTATGCAGCATTCAGCTTAGTTATGTGTTACTATATTTAAATTAATTAATATAATAAGGCATGTGTGATAGCTGCATCAAAGGAATTATTTCTCATAGAAATCTGCTCTGGGATCACTTTCCTAGAAACATTGAATGGGGTAATGATGAAAGTGGGAATAATGAAATAATAGACATTCCTATAGCAGAGTTTCCAGCATTCTCTTCTACATAAACTATACTACTTTATTCATGACATTTTCTCAAGGGTTTAAAGTTAAGTACCCTCAGAAATACTGAAAGAAGATTGTTAGAAATGCTACAGATTCAGGCTAACGTTCTTGGCCCACAAATGTTTCATTATGAAAAAAAGAATCTTTACAATGAGGTCTCGTATAAAATATTAAACAGCTTTGAAACTAATCTGGCATTTTAGAACTGGGCTGTTCCTTGTCTGCTCTACATGCCTTCCTTGGTGAAAATGCGGAGCTGTACAATTGTTCAAGGCCAAATTTTCTTTTTCAAGCTCTTAAGTTTTCAAAAGGCTAATTATATGTATATCTTGGTGAAGGGGAAGACAAGAAAGGACAGGCTGGGCCATCTTTAACTCAGCCCTCTTTCCCCTTGAATGGAGGAAGTGGCGTGATGTCTGTGGGGTGATTTTACTCATGGACAACTGGTCTTTCCACAGAAAAGTACCCTCCCCTCTGGAATACATCCAGCCTTTCTTGTAAGTCACATTACATTCCACTTGAATCATACACACAGTTTTTAGTGTGACGAGGCCATGAGAATTCCCAGGGCTGGAGGGATTGGGGGGGGGGGAACACAATGCTACGTTAACAATGAAAGCTATGCAGTATGTCAAAATGGACATTTTTCTTGTTAATGCCCTATTCAGGGACACTTTTATTGTACATTCATTCCTTTAGTGCCTAGCATCAGTTGTAAAGTTAACACACTTCTATATTGGTGAATGAGGTTCTGAATAGAACACAAGGAATCAGCAAGTGGGAGAAAGAAACTGGATGATTTGAATCCATCATTGAGTACAACATACATAATATGTGTTGCTGACAATTGCTCCAATACAGAATTGCCTCACTTACAGGGGCAACCTTATTAATTTCTAATGAAGACAGTTTACAAACTGTATACAAAAATGATGTAATGGTTTTAGAAATCTGATGTCTGCCACTGCTGAAATGAAAATATTAATTATTTGGTGGTGCTGGGTCCAAATCACTCAGTGAGTTTCTGGGACTGTGAATGGATTTTAATCTGGGTTTCCAGAATCCTAGATCAATGCCTAACTACTATATCACACTTCGTTCCATAGGCATAGGAGCTCCTTAAATGTTCATATAATAGATATTGATTTCAGTATAAAACTATTCCAGAAGGAACTGTTTATAGACTGTTACGGTGGTAGAATGCAAATTTGAAAATGTAAACTTAGAAAGCACAATTCTGCCATTTTTTATGATATCGTATAATGCTTTAAGGGAACTTGTCCCCAAATTCTTGCACATTCCTGAGATCCAGCAAAGTGATTTCAGTATATGAATCAGGAGCTCACATTTCTGATTTTGTCTGCCAACCCTGGTAGATGGCCTTTTTAGCTGCATATGGTACCTTTTGAAGAGGTAGAGACTTCATTGCTGCTTTGAAATAGTGGCCAGTATTTGTAGCTCGGGTGTAGGATGAGGGTGAAGGTTCATTCTCCGAGATTGTGGGTTGTGTTGAAAGAAAAATCAGGTCCAGTTCCAAGCCGGGAATAAAATGGAGGCTGCTTAGGAAAGAAGGTTTGTTTATTGATGAGCAGAACCAGCAACAGCATGTAGTTCTGGGACAGCTGACAAAATGGAGTTGAGAGAAGGTGAATCTGAAACCTCTTCTGTCCCAGCCCCAGCAATTTTAAATCCAAGCTGAAAATATTGGGACAGGAACTTACTATTATCAGCCCCTTCCCCAGGCTTCTGACTGTTGTGGATGATGCAAACATTGTTGAAAGAGCCAACTCATTAGTCATAAAATTATATTGTCTCATAAAAAAGGCCCACCACTAGGCAAATCTGGAATTGGTACTGCCATTAAAAAATGAAAAATATTTGCATCAAATTTTCCATCTCTCCTTCCCTCCCACCCTTATGCAGAAAAGAAACTTGCATTTTGGTTCACATCATACCTTTTAAAATAATATTGACTGAATATAACTTAGTGGTGAGCAGCATAAGCTATATCTAAAGAGGACCAGTAAATGAGAATGGGAAGTTGAAAAACAACTTGTTGGCTGAAAAAGCCACATTTTAATTTAGATTGGCAGTGTGATCCAAGATGTCACCCAGAGCTGAGCTCAGTTTGAGAGATTATTTCTTTGTAGATCAAATGTCCAAGAATGCTATTGAACTGTTTTTCCCCAAGATTTTATGAGAATTTTGTGTTCCTGTGAAAGTATGGGGGAAAGAGAAGAAGGAGGAGGAGGAGAGGGGTGCTGTCACAACTGGCCTTCAGTGAGGCATTATTTTTTAAAAAGAAAAAAAAGGATGGTGAATATGGTTGCTTATTGACATGCTGCTGATAGGAAAATGATAACACAAAGGCCACGTGGGACTATTGCTTCATGTTTGTAGATGTCAAGGATTTAGAAGTGAGCCATTATCTCGGTTCAGGGCCAAACTATTTAAAAATTATGAGCATGTTTCTACTGTCCAGAGCAAAGGCCTTTCAGATGCCTCTGATGGAGGGTTAACAGCTCTTTAAAATTCCTCTCTGAATATTCTTGGGCATCAGTTTACAATTCCTCTTTTCTTGTAAAAGTAACTGCAAGCGGATTTGGGGAAAGGAGTGGAGGGGGGTCTCCATTATCTCAAGGCAGGTTGCACTTTCATTGGGTCCGAGACCACATAGTGGGAGCGTTCTTCCTCCCCCTTGGGTTCTTTTCTTTGGCAGCCACGAACAACCTATTGAAGACAAGTCAAGATGTCATGCCACCCAGAGAGAGACCAATAAGGACCTGGCTCTGGAACAAACGCACAACCTGTGATGTATATATTAACAACACTTCAGCAGGCCCCAGGAATATTTAAATCTGCTACGTAAGATTCTTCCTGTGGAAAGGAGTGTCTCTGGAAAAAAGCAGTTGCATTTCCCTTTGCAGTGTGGTAGCTTCTGCTGATCAAAGAGGTATCAGATCTGCTTGGCTGGGAAAACCTGAAGGTTTTATCTCCTACTGCTAAGCTGCAAGCATTAAAAGCCATGAAGTTAACATCTGAACTCCCATCAATCCGGTAAATTTGGGGAGACCAGAGAAGAAAGACTAAGGCTGAAAGATACCATTTATTTATTAAATTTATATGCCGTCCATCTCACCATCCTTTATTGGCCAGTCTCCTGAATTATCTGGTGGAAAATCAAAGTTAGTTTAGGTTTCATTCTAAGTTTAGATGAAGTTTCTTAATAAATTCTTCCACTAAGTAGCATATTCTGAAGATGCCAGACTAATGACTTGCTTTTTTTGGTTCTGCCGGATTGCATCTTCATGTTTGATTCCTGTCTGAAACTGAATTTCCATCTGTATGCCAATCAGTGTGATTTGGTATGTGAAACTTGTTCCGACAGAGGTAATCCTGAACCTGGTCAGTCTTGCTTATTTTTCCTACCACTTTCCCTTGATCTTTTTTTTCTCCATCTGTGCTCTGTATGGAAGACATTGGTGAAGACTGAAGAATAGAATAGAATAGAATAGAATAGAATAGAATAGAATAGAATAGAATAGAATAGAATAGAATAGAATAGAATAGAATAGAATAGAATAGAATAGAATAGAATAGAATAGAAGCAGAGCAGAGCAGAGCAGAGCAGAGCAGAGCAGAGCAGAGCAGAGCAGAGCAGAATAGAATAATAGAGTTGGAAGGAACCCTGGAGATCTTCTAGTCCACGGGTCGGCAACCCACGGCTCCAGAGCCGCATGTGGCTCTTTGAGCCTTCTCCTGCGGCTCCCAGCCTCCTCCACCATTTGCAGAGAAAGAGACAGAGACAGAGAAAGACACTTGCACTCCCCCCCCCTCTCTCTGTGTAAAAAAGAGAGTGGCCTCACGCGGTTCTTGGACAAGCTGACAAGCTTATTGGGCGGGGCTCCTGCCTTTGCTGTGTCTCCGCAGGAAGCAGCAGAAAGCAGAAAGCAGCAGCTCTTTCTCTCTCTCTCTCTCTCTCTCTCTCTCTCTCTCTCTCACACACACACACACACACTCACTCACTCACTCACACTGAGTGGGGGAAGAGGACTGGCAGACCAAGGGCAGGAGAGAGCTAGCCCAATAAGAATGTGTGTCAGCTTGTCGGAGAACGGAGAGAGGGAGAGAGAGAGGGGAGAGAGGGAGGGAGACAAAGAGAGGGAGGGAGAGAGAGAGGGAGAGAGAACTCATGTACAGCAGTCTCTATTTCTTTTTAATTAAACTCTTCAATCAAGCTCTCCCCCCTTGCACGCACACGCGCGCGCAGGTTTTGTGGCTCCCAGTGTTTTCTTTTCTCTGGGAAATGGGTCCAAGTGGCTCTTTGAGTGTTTAAGGTTGCCGACCCCTGTTCTAGTCCAACACCCTGTACAGGCAGGAAACCCTATATCATTTCAGACAAATGGTTGTCCAATCTCTTTAAAACTTCCAGTGTTGGAGCATTCACAACTTCTGGAAGCAGATTGTTCCACTGATTAATTGTTCTAACTGTCAGGAAATTTCTCCTTAGTTCTAGGTTGCTTCTCTCTTTGGTTAGTTTCCATCCATTGCTTCTTGTCCTGCCTTCAGGTGCTTTGGAGAATAGCTTGACTCCCTCTTCTTTGTGGCAGCCCCTGAGATATTGGAACACTGCTAACATGAATTCACGTGATATTAAGAGGTCTAAATTAGGGAAGATTGTATTATTGTTGGGCATCCTTGTTCAAGCACCCAATTCCTGAAGAATGGCTTCCTTCTGTTTACTACAGGTACACAGAATGGTTACTATTTGCGTTAAGGCCTTAATCTTTCTGTTCTTCCATTTTTGTCAGCCGTCTTATCCTGCCACCAAATTAACTGACTCCAAGTAACTCCATTTGTTCCCAATATTTCCTGGGAATTGCCATATGAGTAGTACTAATTTCTGCTTCTGTCTGAATTGTTTTTATACTGTCTTTTTTATTTTTTTTATTAAATTTATGTGCCACCCATCTTGCCATCAGGCAACTCTAGGTGGCTTACAAGAAGCTAAAAATAACAGTATAAAATTGTCGGGCAAAAGATCCACAGTAATGGTAATCATGTTGCTTAATAAGAGGAAGAACATCAAGATATGTTGCGGCTGGCAATTCCGCTGTTGTTTCTCTATTGAGAGACATAAGAGATGAGGAGTGATGCAGTGATGCCACCAAAGGATGCAGAATTTGAATTTTCAGCCCTCATGTTTACCTTTCTTCTGTTTTTTGTTAAAGGGAAAACTACACTGCTGTGATTTAAAGGCCTGTTTCTGAATTTTGGAAGAGCAGTTTTGGGGAATTCTAAGGTTTGTAAGGAAAGGGACTGGATAAGCTTTGTGAATTGCTCATTATTGTCCAGAGAACTGGCTCAAGCGACTGTTAATTCATTTATTATCATTAAATCTTGCATACAAAACTGGACAACACAATTAGTATGCTGTTCCATACATTTCAAAATTATCTTAGCAAGTAACCACCACCGACTTTGTACTGTCTTAGGTCCCAGGTTGATGCTCTACAATCCTGCTTTTAATCAGCCATGCTGGAGAAATGGAAGTGGAAAAGTTCAGCTATGGCTGCTTTGTTTAAGGAAAAATGAGCAACTGCTGGGATGTTCTCCTAGATGAGTATGGAAAACTCCAGGATTACAAAGTTCATAATGGGGTGGATGAGAAGAACGTGCTGATATTAAATCCAGATAAAATGAAGACGCAATGGACAGTATGGAGGCAGCTTCTGAGATTCTGCCTGTTTTGGATAAAATTAATGTCCTTCTGAAAAAGCAGAATTATTATCTGAGAGCCCATTAATCTTCTGCTATCTATATTCTTAGTTGGTAATGTATTGATGACTACAATTGTACAGTAATGTTTGGATTTGGTGGCAGGCATCTATGCCTTGATTCTATCCTGTCTTAACTATTGCAATACATTCTGAACGGGATTACAATTGAGAAATGTCTGAGTGCTTCATTTAATGCAAGGAATAGCTACTTGGGCTGCTACAGGGTTTATCAGGACTGACTGGGAGTTGAAGTCCACACATATTAAAATTGCCAAGTGTGAGAAACACTAGGCTACTAACTGGTATATATTGCTGGGAATCACACGATGCTTGTTAATAGACCTGCATGCGAATTGTTGCCAATAGTTTTCAGAGCAAAAGTTAAACTCCTGCCCTAAATCCTTGTCCTTTTATCATTATAAACAACCCAGTTGTCAAATTGGCGTCTTAACAGATGCAGGGTTTTGAGGAAACCAAAGTGTCCTGCCTGCTTGACATCATGACCTCGGAGGAGCACCTTCGCCCATGCTTTCTCTGGGACGTACATCTTGTCACCCTTCCATGCTAAACCCCCCCCTCCTTGTTAACACTGCCGGGTGCCCCAACAGCCAGGGATCATTTTCATTCGCCCTCTGCAACTCCTGCACTAGGGTCTCTGTAGGTTTAGTTCTGACCACTTGTTCCACAGGGTGCCATGAGGAGGGTATCATGGCCTGTACCACCTTCTCCCTTTTGCTGTTATACTGTGGCATCCGGGACAAAGCGTCCGCCAGGAAGTTCTTTCCACCAGGCACGTATTTCAGACGGAACCGAAATCTCTGAAAATACTGTGCCCACCTTACATGTTTAGGGGCAAGGTGTCGAGGCGTCTGCAAGGCTTTGAGGTTTTTGTGGTCCGTCCACACCACGAACGGCTCTTTGGCCCCCTCCAGGAAATGTCGCCATGTAGCTAATGCCCACCGTACAGCGAACGCCTCCTTCTCCCAGATTGCCCACGCGTGCTCGGTGTCTGTCAGCTTTCACGAGGTAAACGCACAGGGCTGCAGAACCCCTCAGTCATTCTCCTGGAGCAGGACTGCTTCCACTGCCACATCACTGGCGTCTGCCTGTACAATGAACCGCTTTTCCGGGTCTGGGTGTCGCAACACCGGCTCCCTCAAAAAGAGGCCCTTCAGGTCTTCAAACACCTTCTGGCACGCGAGTGACCATGGCAACCTTTGGCTGGGCCGTGGCTTACTCGCTGAGTGTTTAGTACGGAGTAGATCCGTCAAAGGCAGGGCTACTGTAGCAAACGAGGGGATAAACTGCCGGTAAAAATTGGCAAACCCCAAGAAACTTTGTAGCTGGTGGTGCGTCTGTGGTGCCTGCCATTCAAGCACTGCCTGGACCTTAGCTGGGTCCATCTCCACTCCCTCCCCCGAGATTCGATACCCAAGGTAGTCCAGCCGGGTCTGGTGAAAAGCACACTTGGACAATTTGACATATAACTGCGCTTGTAGGGGTTTGTCTAGCACCTGTCGCACCAGTGTGACGTGGTCCGTTTCATTGGTAGAGTATATTAGGACAATTGGTACATTAGGGTGATTATACCGGAAGCACCAAAACGCTGGATGAGCCGGTGCTGCGGTGGCCTTTGGCTCTGGCCCCAGACCCCTTGGTTTCTCCGGGACTTTGCGCAGTCCTGTAGACCTGTCGCTCCTTGCTCAGAATTCCTGGAGACCCGTATCCAGATCCATCACCACACGGAACCACTCTTGCAGCTTGCCTGGAACTCCGCGGTATACACAGGCCTGACGTAGGTCTCGATCCAGGCCTGATCGGAACTGATGGACCAACAACCGTTCCGGCCATGTTCGCAGCTTGCCAGCCACCCATTGGAACTCCCGTACATAGTTAGCCGCGGGCCGGCCTTGCTGCTTCAGCGTCAACAATTCTCCCTCCACACGCTGGACCCTGGACACGTCCTCGAAACGGGCCCACAAAGCCCCCCAAAACAGCCCCACATCCACTAACTCTCGGGCGTGGTCGCTGTGCAGATCGGCCACCCAGTCCACAGCCTCCCCTTGCAGGGCTGCCACAACAGTTCCCACCATAGCCCACTGGGACGGATACAGATGGGCATAGCGATCTAGATGGCTGATAGCCTGGCTGAGGAATAACGCCAGTTGATCCGGGTTTCCGTCAAAGGTCGTCTGTAGGGGCAGTGGACCCCAGGCTGGTCCCTGGGGCCAAGGACCCATCCCCCACCCTGCACCGTGCATGGGATCTACCATGGGCCCAGGAGCCGATGCCACAGCGGTTGCGCCCATCCGAGCCGGAGTCCCAACCCCCAGATCTGGGCCCCTGGGACCTGCTGCCGGGACTGACGGCGACCCACCTGGCCATGCGGCGGCGGGCCTCGCCGCTGGCTGACATGCACCCTGATTCCGACGGCTGTGATGACGACCCGGTCCTTGACCATGACCCCATCTCCAGAGACTGGTCCCACTGTGTCCACGAGGAGGGCTCCTGGAAGCCTGCTTCACCGAAGTGCTCCCGTAAGATGTCCATCGTGGCCTGTCCACGGGCCATGGAGTAACTCCACTCCTCCTCGTTGTCGATGATACGTCTCTCCCTCCACTGTGACAGTGACGGGCCCAAAGCTCCTGGGGTGCGTGGCTGGCCGGTTGCCAGGCCGGTAGCGGCTGAACTTTGCCACCACTCCCCTGAGGACCCTTCCCCCTCCGGGGTGGACCCCTGGACAACCGAGGCGTCGCCTGGTCGCTCCGTGGGCCGGTCCTCGGTCACCTTGGGACGCACTGCTGGCTGGTCAGCGTCCTGGGAGCCTGGCTCCACCCTCCCAACTGCAGCCACCTCTGGCTCCTCCCCTACAAGGTCCGGCACCTGGGTTCCCTCGGCCATCTCCCCAGTACTGTGGCGAGCTAGCTACTCCGCCTTCCGGACATAACCCAGGAAAGAGGAACAACAGAGTAAAGGGGAGCGTGGACTTCCTGTCAAAGATCCTCACCTCATCCCCAGAAAAGAAGAAGATGAGACGTCTGGTTCACAGGTGGGTTGAAGTTTAATGGAATCTCTGGCATGCAGTTCAAAGGCTTTCTGCTTTCAAAGTCCGCGCTGGGAGCAACCGCCTCCCAGCGCTTTACATATCTGCGTGCTAATTAACCCCGCCCCCCACCCACAAACCAGCATCCGGTCGTGTCGGTCAAAAGGACAACCACCACCCCCAGAAGCCCTTTTGCCACGCGCCTCCGTGTCAACAGCCTTCGCGTTCCGCCGCTCAGCAGCTCCAACCCCACTGAGCCGGCCGCCCACCCAGCAACCATCAGGTCCGTTCACATGTGTGCCCGGCTCGCCAGCCGGCCGGCGGCCCAGGAACGCCACCGCGGTCTCCCAGCTGGTAGTTGGCGGCCCGGAGACGCCGCCACGTTGCTCCGGCTGGTCGGCAGCTTTCGCAGCTGCCCGGGGACGCGGCAGGGCCCAGAGGCGGCTTGTCGCCTCCCAGCTGCTTGTCGGTGCCCCGGAGACACCGCCGCGCTACCCCGGCTGTTTGGCGGCTTCGTGGCTGCTGGCTACCGCCGTCCTCCTCCGCCCTGCGCGCCGTCCTTTCCCCCCCCCACCTGTCCATGTCGAGCCTGGAGGGCTTGACACCAGTCACTGAGAGTGAGTTGGGTGGCCATATAAATTTTCTTAAATAAAATGGTTTATGACCTGGTCAAGAGAAATACCATCTATTCTTCAATCAACCTGTTAATATATGCAGGAGATGGTCTCTTTGCACATCATTGCACATATAAGCAACAAGCTATGGATTGCATTTCTTCAAAAATTTCACCTGCCCTCGATTCTCTGCTTTTAAAGGAGTAGCCAAGGCACAGCTCTGCCTTCTTGTCTTTCATGTTTAGTAATTTTAATATTGGTTTATAACTTTGATATTATATATATATTTTCTTTTGATTGTTGCAAGACACCTTGAGTGTTTGACTGGATAAGAAAGCAGAATATAAAGCAACTATATAAATGTCATAATTTTGCAACCATAAGCAGTCAGAAAGATGATGGTGATTTGTCATCCACCTATTGCATCTGTATAAAGTTTTTACTAGGTTGTTAATAACATGAAATGTGGCTTTGGGAGTTGACTACTTCTATAACTATGTATACTTTTCATTTAATTCAAAACATCAGAGAGCATTGGCCTCAAATGCCTTCTGGTGGACTCATAAAACGGTTCCCTATTTATTTACTACCTTGGTAGACAACAAAAGGCTGTTAAGAGGAGTTGATGGGAGCGGGTGAATGAGGAGGCCCGGGAGTGAGGCTGGGAAACAAATTAAAATGAACTAAAGAAACAATACTAATGTGGTAAGCCAAGGCTATATTCAAATAATTCCCTGCCCTAAAAAGTCTAATCCTATCAAGAATGCCTAGGATGTTAATGCCCATCTTTCAAAACCCCCAAAGCCAAATTGCCAAATTCCAGCAACTTCAGCAGAACTGCCTGGATCACGCCTGAGTAAAGACTCATAAAAGAACTGGAAACTAGCTTCTCACATTCAGCATCAATAGAACAACAAAACTGTGGGAAACATGAATGACTAATTGTCAGAACTGGTGGTCTCTCTTAGGCTAGCGTTGACACTCTGAGCTATGGGTTACTCATTCAATTCTGCCATAAAAGCTGTTAGTCTTCTCAACTGTGAAGGCCATACAAGTTTACTTCAGCTATTGGGTTCACACGTACATGACTACTTGTGAGTATAGCATGGTTCTTGAAAATATGTGTCCAATACTTTTGCTTTTGTACAAACAGCAAGCAAGCATTGCATGTTGTTTTAAACTAAGGAGGTTTTGAGATATAATATCCCTTTGCTTCTGGGATAAAAGGAATCTATTTCATGTACCCTTTAATTATATAGTCAGTTTACAAGAAGTAGCAGCTATGTTGACTTGGTAGGAAGGAAAAGTTGCACATCCAAACCAATGTTAAAGTATTTTTATCATACAATGTCCAGTGAGTGATGCACCTTTAGTTATTTCATTGGATTTGTATTTCACAAATCAAAATTATTTACATAGCACTCCATTCCATTTTAAACTCATGACAGCTCTATATATCAGGGCTTTTCAACCTTTTCACCCATTGTACCACTTTTCGGATAAGGCAATATCCGAGTACCACCACTCGCCCAGCAAGGTATCAAAAACTTGACCACCACCCCCCAAAAAAGGAAAAAATGAGAAAGTACAGGTAGTCCTCGACTTACAACAATTCGCTTAGTGAGTTTGAAGTTACAACGGCACTGAAAAAAGCGAATTATGACCATTTTTCACACTTATGACTGTTGCAGCATCCCCAGGGTCATGTGATTTACATTCGGATGCTTGGCAACTGATTCATCCTTATGACGTTCACAGTGTCCCAGGGTCATGTGATCAATGGCCGGGGGGGCGTGGCCAGCTGATCACCCAGGTTGCAGGCTGCCTGTGGGGGGGAATCCGTGGGTCTCTGGTGGAGGGGGATGGGACTGGGTGGGTGCCTGGCTTCCCTCCCTTCCTTCCTTTCCTTCACCTCCCTTTGTCCCTTCCTCCTTCCCTCCCTCTCTCCCATTGCCCCTTCCTTCCTTCCTTCTCCTCCCTCTTTGTCCCTTCCTCCTTCCCTCCCTCTCCCATTATCCCTTCCTTTCCTTCACCTCCCTTTGTCCCTTCCTCCTTCCCTCCCTCTCTCCCATTGTCCCTTCCTTCTTTCCTTCATCTCCCTTTGTCCCTTCCTCCTTCCCTCCCTCTCCCATTGTCCCTTTCTTTCCTTTACCTCCCTTTGTCCCTTCCTCCTTCCCTCCCTCTCTCCCATTGTCTCTTCCTTTCCTTCACCTCCCTTTGTCCCTTCCTCCTTCCCTCCCTCTCCCATTGTCCCTTCCTTCCTTCTTTCCTTCCTTTCCTTCACCTCCCTCTTTGTCCCTTCCTCCTTCCCTCCCTCTCTGCCATTGTCCCTTCCTTCCTTCTTTCCTTCCTTTCCTTCACCTCCCTCTTTGTCCCTTCCTCCTTCCCTCCCTCTCTGCCATTGTCCCTTCCTTCCTTCTTTCCTTCCTTTCCTTCACCACACTCTTTGTCCCTTCCTCCTTCCCTGCCTCTCTCCCTGTCAAGCGGGGCGGCAAAGGAGACCAGCGGCCAGCACCGTTCTACCTGGCAGCGTGGATGTTGGCTCCGTGGGCGTCCCGCCGAACAGCTGAGCGGCTCCGACTTCTGGCCACCAAACAGCTGATGGGCGCGAGGCTGCGGCAGTGAGCCAAGGGCTGATGGCACGGCCTGAAGCTGAAAGGCTGTCTCCCGGCCGCCGAACAGCTGATGAATGCGAGGCCTGGACCACAGACGAACGGCGCAGGGACACTCACGGGACAGGAAGGCTGCAGCACTGCAGCTCCCATTGTCCCTTCCTTCCTTCCTTCCTTCCTTCCTTCCTTCCTTCCTTCCTTCCTTCCTTCCTTCCTTCCTTCCTTCCTTCCTTCCTTCCTTCCATTGTCCTGTGCTACGCCGCCCAGACCCCAGCCTGGTTTTGGCAGGCAGCAACACATCACGGCCCTGCCTGTGCGCGCGCAGAGGCAGAGGAGAGCGCACAGGCAGGGCGGGGATATTGCCGCATCGCCACCAAGTCACCCTTCCTTCGGGCGAAGTAATCTCCTTGCAATGCAAAACCGCGGGGGCTCCGTCTTTTGCAAAGGGCAGCGAGCGCGCCCCCCACGAGCAAAGGAGGAGAGCAGCCAAGCAACCTGCTAGTCCAAACTACAAATACTGCTTCTTGGGATGGGGTGGGGGGACGGAGAGGAAACGTCTGGAAATCATGCAAGAACTTTTCCTCTTATTATTACTATTATTCTTCCAAGTTGCAAAGGAAAAGCAGAAACAGCCCAACCGTGCAGGTCAAGCTTGGCTCTCTCTCTCTCTCCCTTAAACGCGGTTCATCAGGAGCTCCGGCGCTTCCCACGCTTGCAGCGGGGAGACCGGCGGCTTTTCCACCAACCCGGGGCAACTTTACAAAAACAGCAAAACAGCGCGGAAAAGCGCGGCTCAGCTGTAGCTGCACACGCCAATCCCGGGCTCTCTCTCCCTCTCTCTTTCTCCCTCTGTCTCCCTTTCTTTCTTTCTCTCTCTCCCCCTCTCTCTATTTCTCTTTCCCTCTTTCTCTCTCTCCGATCTTCTGCTCACCTGGCCAGCCAGCCCGGGGATCGATTTGGAGGCACGGAGGGGAGGGGAGCGGCCGAGGGCTGCGGCCACCTTTGGAAGTACCAACGCTGCTCCAGCCAGGCTCGAGCCGGGCAAAGCGGGCGATGGGAGAGGAGCGGGTCGATCACCTTCCCGGCAGCCGGGATTCCGGCGCGCCTTCCTGGCCAGGGGACGGGGCACAGGCTCCAGCGCCCGCAATCTGCCCAGCCTCCCCTCTGGCCCCGGGCACTTCTGCCTCGCGCACACGCGCGATCTGCCTCCCCGTCCCTGCCGCTGCCCGCAATCTGCCCAGCCTCCCCTCTGGCCCCGGGCAGCACTTCTGCCTCGCGCACACGCGCGATCTGCCTCCCCGTCCCTGCCGCTGCCCGCAATCTGCCCAGCCTCCCCTCTGGCCCCGGGCAGCACTTCTGCCTCGCGCACACTGCGATCTGCCTGCCGTGCGCAATCTGCCCAGCCTCCCCTCTGGCCCCGGGCAGCACTTCTGCCTCCGATCCCCGTCCCTGCCGCTGCCCGCAATCTGCCCAGCCTCCCCTCTGGCCCCGGGCAGCACTTCTGCCTCGCGCACACGCGCGATCTGCCTCCCCGTCCCTGCTGCTGCCCGCAATCTGCCCAGCCTCCCCTCTGGCCCCGGGCAGCACTTCTGCCTCGCGCACACGCGCGATCGGCCTCCCCGTCCCTGCCCGCAATCTGCCCAGCCTCCCCTCTGGCCCCGGGCAGCACTTCTGCCTCGCGCACACGCGCGATCTGCCTCCCCGTCCCTGCCGCTGCCCGCAATCTGCCCAGCTTCCCCTCTGGCCCCGGGCAGCACTTCTGCCTCGCGCACACGCACGATCGGCCTCCCCGTCCCTGCCGCTGCCCGCAATCTGCCCAGCCTCCCCTCCGCCTGGCCCATCCACGCCTGCCGTTAACCCTCCCACCACCATGCAGGGTAAGGTTGGCGCCCCCGCCCCTGCCCAGATGCCCTCGCCTCCCCCAAGCATTTTTTTACTCACCTGCTTTCAGCTGCACTCCCTTTCTCCTTTTGCTTCTCTGCCTTCGTTTGCCACGTGTTTGGGGTAAAAAAAAAAAAGTTACATGAGACTTTCTAACTTCTTGCGAGAAGTTAGAAAGTCTCATGGAACTTTTTTTTTTTGCCTCACAAACACATGGCGAAGGCAGAGAAGGACAGGAGAAAGGGAATGCTGCTGAAAGCAGGTGAGTAAAAAAACACTTGGGGGAGGTGAGGGCATCTGGGCGGGGGCAGGCAATGCGTCGCGCAGCTCCAGCGGAATCTCCCCTGAAGACTGGGTGAGGCTGCCTGCCACCCCCAAGGCCGCCGCCAATCAGCTGGAGCTGCGCACTTTGATCCTGGGCTCTCAGTAGGACCCAGGCAACGTGCAGTTCCAGCTGACTTGGTCACAAGCCTCTGCGGCGCTGCTGCCGCTTCACCTCATCCACTTTTACACTTTTTTAAAAAAAAAAAATTTCAAAAAAATTTTTTTTAATATTTTTTTTAACATGTTTTTTCAACCCGTCCTACGCGTACCACCAGCCATGTGCTCGCGTACCACTGGTGGTACGCGTACCACCGGTTGAAAAGCCCTGCTATATATGACAAAAGAAGTTGAAAGAATGGTGTATTTGCATTTGGCTGTCCCCAGTTCAGGTCCAATATCTTAGTTGTTTACATTTGAGTGGCATGGTGGCCTAGAGGTGAAGACACTTGCCACCCACTCGGAAGGTTGATAGTTCAATCCTGGGCAGCGCAGAGAGAAAATATCTGCTGTGAACTCCGCATAGGGGTCAGGAATGGCAGCCGGCCAGTAAATGCTCAGTTCCATTTAGTCACCCCGTCTCCAACCGGATACAAGTGATTACAGAGTTGTAAAAAGAAAAAAATATCTTAATTTTGTACATTTAATTGGTGCAAGAGTGTATGTAAATGAAATTATAGAATACAGAGCCCAAGCTTAATGATTTCTCCCCTTTCATTACATCATTCTGCCTGCTTTGGACTTTAGTTTTCCAGTATTTTTTTGCATATTTAGTGAGAGGTCCAAAGGGAAGCAGTAACATTTCTTCTGCATCAAACTGACAGCCCGTGGACTGAATGCATCACATGCAGGCCACGCCCAACCTGGCTCCGCAAAGGCAAAAAAGTCACGATACGTCACGTGATGCGATCAAGTTTGACACCCATGTTCTGCATGATCTAAGTAAATTTAAAACTGTATGGAAAATGCTTTGCTCAAAATGAAACCAAGATTGGGATGGGCAGGTCAAGTGAACAGAGGGAAATAAGATGTTCACCCTCATTCTGTACTGTGCTTCATCTTCACAAGTTCTGTCAAGTACCTGACTGGGGTGTAAATGGCAATAGGCTACAGTATAGAAACCCATATTGGGCCCAACTAAGTTGCAAGCAAACAATGGTTGATTCTTCATTATGAAAGTATGAAGTCCAGCTCTTAACTTGAAGCTGTTTTTCATTCTTTTGACAGAATGTGGAGGTTCTTTGATACATGAGAAAAAGAAGTGAGTAGAAACAATTTTTTATTAACTAGACTTTGGAAGCTTGCAATCTATTGTGATCTTGTGTTGGCTTAAAGTATATTTCAATAGGGATTTGAAACATTAGTGAAGGAGAGTGAATTGCCACAAATATTATCATACACAGCTTGCTTAGTAAGATAAGGAAAAATCTTAAATATAAACATGTTGCCAGTTTAATTTGGTTTTACATTATTTCAAAATAAGATAGTCACCATTGTCCACACATTAAAGGTCACATAATAACATTTAAGACATGGATTAAACATTGCTTTCTATTTTTAAAAAACTATTAGAAGTTGCAATCTGTACTTGAACAAGGCGAGTGGGAAGGAACTGCTAAAGCTGGAAGAAAATGCCACAACCTGAGAGAGTAGCCAACATTTGCTGTAAATGGCCATCTCTAGTAGGATGGTTTAAGATTTATTTTTTAAATAAATGGCTCCATGTATTCAGTAAATGCTGACATGACCAAGGACAGTCTTTGCATGAGAAGATGTGTTCTGTCCTATGAATAGGATCCCTACAAATAAATCCCTCGTCATGGAATAGGACAAGAAAGCATATGCATGTGGAAGATTCATGTTAGTTCGAACATGGAAATGAGAACCTGAGTGAACACGGTATGCATCTCTCCTCCCCATAGCATTTCTGAAAGGATCTGTGTAACAATTCCCAAAACTGACATTACCCCTGATTTTTGTACATTCTGCGGAAAATGACAAAAGATTTTTAGAACAGATTTCATCATGCATGTGCTCTGCTGAATTTTTTGTGCATAATTCACCACTATCCTTTTGCAAGCTTACCATACTTTCCTAATATTTCATCTCCTTAATTGTGGCTTCCCAGTAACTAAACAAACCATGCCATTGAGAATATATTTTTTAAAAAATGTATTTAATCACTTTATCAAGTGACTTTTAAATAATTATTTGGTACATACACAAAACATTTACAAAATCCCATGTATTTTCATCGTAATTTGATCTCTATAGTTTTTTCATTGAAACGTGGAATGCTTTCTTTGTAGTTATATTTACAGAATATAACAAAATTTTAGCAATTGCTGATCAAGTTGGAAAACTGCTTTTTATTGGCATCAGGAATAAAAAGGTGTAACATGAATGTTCACATCCAATACTTTAGCCTTGTTTGATATATTGTAAGTGTTCAAAGAATAAAGCAAATATGAGATGTTTTCTCTAGCATTTCCTGCAGAAAAATCTAAAAAAATATTTCATTTCTCCAACAAGGTAAGTTTGAAAAACAAAAATCAGAAAAATAGCACATAATAAAGTGACAAACCAGTTTACAGTTTATCACTAAAAACCTCAAATCTGTTTTGTGATTTCCACTTTTTTAAAATGAAGCTTGTTAATTTGAGAAATTCATTTCCAAGAAATAGTATATTAGGAACAACCAACCCATACAATTAATGATTTTGGCATTTGGTGCCCCCTAGTGCAAACAAGGTGCTACATTTCTTAAGCTTTGGACCCAGTTACTTTTTGTACAAGTTGCTTTATTACTATAGCTTTCCCTTTAAGTATTCAGCACACAGAGAAGCTTTTTCATGAAGTATAATTCTCCAAAATCTAAGTGTTTTATTGCTTTGAATGTTAGCTAGTTGTTCAAGCCACATACCTGCCAACAAAATGCTCTAAAATTACACCAATCATTTAAGGCATCAAATGTAGTCTCAAACACCCCTGTAACTACCGTAGGTATGGCATTTTTAATAGTGGTAGAAAGCAGATCAGGGCCATCAGATAGGCAAAAGTGCATATAATTGTAAAATCCAATAGTTTCAAGCAAAAAACTAAAACCTAATGCTTTCTTAGGAATTTTCAACATCCTGTTCAGTATCCAGAATGAAGATACAAAAAATAGAAAATTCCTGTAGATGTAAGATTCCTGTAGATTTCTTTGGAGTTTTGCTAGTGACCTCTGTTTGAAAAACTGACTGTTCAGAAACAAAACTTCATTTGCTCCCAGCAATGATTCAGTCTGTGGTGTCAGCTTCATGATTTTGAAGTATTAGACATTTGCATGAAGTCTTCATTTGAGCCTATTTCATTTTGAAATGTAATCATGACACGGTTTTCTTTAGGGTCCCATTAATGATAAAAGTTAATTCAACTGTATGTATAGTGTGATCAGATTCCATGCATCGTGCTTAATGAAATCAGGAATCTTGAAGTCTTATCTGCACTCATTCTGAGAAATGCCACGCTATAGCGCTGAAGACAGGGAAAACGAAAGTTCACAGACCATATCAAAAGGTTTAAGAGCTAGTACTGTACTCATACAGCTTTGCAAGAAAATGCTTTAAATACAAATTGTAGAATTATTCAGTTATGCACATGAACACTGAAAATCAACCTCCTACCAATTCCATTGTCAATCAAGATACAACACATCATTAAAAAATTTTAAAAGCTGCAAACTTCTTCCTATAAATCAGTTCTAAGATTAAACAAGAGGGTGTCGAAGAATACTTGAAAATATCTCACTCAGCATCACAAAACAATGTTTCTCTTAGAACATAACTTTCCTCCCAAATGTTTGAACTTGGACCAGGGTCTGACAGTGAGAATATTAGAGAACTGCAAATCTATGAATGAGAAACTTCCTTCCCTCACTGACTCCACAGAAACTCTGGCAGAAGCATCTATCCTTTTCCATTGCAGCATTCACCATCTACGCATGGAGGGATGACAGGAGTTGAGGTTTGTTGTTGTTAAGTTACGAAGTCGTGTCCGACCCATCGCGACCCCATGGACAACGTTCCTCCAGGCCTTCCTGTCCTCTACCATCTTCTGGAGTCCATTTAAGCTCACGCCTACTGCTTCAGTGACTCCATCCAGCTTCCTCATTCTCTGTCGTCTCTTTCTTCTATTGCCCTCAATCTTTCCCAGCATTAGGCTCTTCTCCAGTGAGTCCTTCCTTCTCATTAGGTGGCCAAAGTACTTGAGTTTCAACTTCAGGATCTGGCCTTCTAAAGAGCAGTCAGGGTTGATCTCCTCTAGGACTGACCGGTTTGATCGCCTTGCAGTCCAGGGGACTCGCAGGAGTCTTCTCCAGCACCATAGTTCAAAGGCCTCAATTCTTTTGCGCTCAGCCTTTCTTATGGTCCAACTTTCACAGCCATAGATTGCAACTGGGAAAACCATGGCCTTGACTATACATACTTTTGTTGGCAGGGTGATGCCTCTGCTTTTTAGTATGCTGTCTAAATTTGCCATAGTTTTCCTCCCCAGGAGCAAGCGTCTTTTAATTTCTTGGCTGCAGTCCCCATCTGTGGTGATCTTGGAGCCCAGGAAGATAAAATCTGTCACTATCTCCATTTCTTCCCCATCTATTTGCCAGGAATTGAGAGGGCCGGATGCCATGATCTTGGTTTTCTTAATGTTGAGTTTCAAGCCAACTTTTGCACTCTCCTTCTTCACCCGCATCAAGAGGCTCTTTAGTTCCTCTTCACTTTCTGCCATTAGAGTGGTATCATCTGCATATCTTAGGTTGTTGTTATTTTTCCTGGCAATCTTAATTCCAACTTTTGATTCATCTAGCCCTGCCTTTCTTATGATGTGCTCTGCATATAAGTTAAATAGGCAGGGCGACAGAATACAGCCTTGCCGGACTCCTTTCCCAATTTTGAACCAATCAGTGGTTCCGTGTCCAGTTCTCTGTTGCTTCTTGACCCGCATATAGGTTTCTCGAGACAAATAAGATGGTCTGGTACTCCTATCTCTTTAAGAACTTGCCACAATTTGTTGTGATCCACACAAAGGCTTTAGCATAGTCAATGAAGCAGAAGTAGATGTTTTTCTGGAACTCCCTAGCTTTCTCCATGATCCAGCGTATGTTGGCAATTTGATCTCTTGTTCCTCTGCCTCTTCGAAATCCTGCCTGTACTTCTGGAAGTTCTCGATCCACATACTGCTGGAGTCTAGCTTGTAGGATTTTAAGCATAACTTTACTTGCATGTGAAATGAGTGCAATGGTGCGATAGTTTGAACATTCTTTGGCACTGCCTTTCTTTGGAATTGGAATGTAAACTGACCTTTTCCAATCCTGTGGCCACTGTTGACTTTTCCAAATTTGCTGGCAAATTGAGTGTAGCACTTTTACTGCATCGTCTTTTAAGATTTTGAATAGCTCAGCTGGAATACTGTCACCTCCACTAGCTTTGTTGTTGCTCAGCTTTCCTAAGGCCCATTTCACTTCACATTCTAGGATGTCTGGCTCGAGGTCAGTGACCACCCCATCGTGGTTATCAGGGACGCTAAGCTCGTTCTTGTATAGTTCTTCTGTGTAATTTTGCCACCTCTTCTTAATCTCTTCTGCCTCCTGTTAGGTCCCTGCCATTTTGGTCCTTTATCATGCCCATCTTTGCATGAAATGTTCCCTTCATATCTTCAATTTTCTTGAAGACATCTCTGGTTCTCCCTATTCTACTGTTTTCTTCTATTTCTTTGCACTGTTCATTCAACTAATTCACCCTTAAATAGGAGTGCTGCAGAATTTCATGATACATCACAGGACAAATCCTTACTATATTCAAGTAAGAATTTGAGTATTTGGAGGAACTTGGTATAGACCAGGGGTGTCAAACTGCCAGCCTGTGGGCCGGATGCATCATAGCAAAACCGCGCCCATCCCATTGCCGACAATGGCAAAAAAGTCGTGATATGTCGTGACACATCAAGTGACATTGCGAGTTTGACACCCCTGGTATAGACTAACTGTTAAATTGCTGAGACTAGTAGAAAAATCTCTTATGAATTTGCCACCAATCTTTTTCTTTTCTTCCCTGTCAAGCTACTTTACCTTACCTTATTTCTATCCTGAACATATAGCTATGAGTGTAGTTTATAAACAATTTATTTTAATCTTTAGATATTAACTGAATTATAGTAAACTTTTTTTTTGTTCTGCCTCTACCCACTTTTAAACATGGTCTCTGTGGATTTAAAACAAAACAAAGTAAAACAAAGACTTTATCCTAAAATGACAAGCCATCTTGATATTTGCATTGTTCCGATACATAGATCAATATTACTTAAAACTTACAATATAAGAATACTCTGAAATATGCCAAAATACGGAAGAAAAATATTATGAAGACATAAGACAGAGAGTACATTATGTGCTGCATGAGAGAAATAGATATTAGAGTTGAGTGAACTTTGTGTAAGCTCTCCAAAAATCAGGGTGATTTTAGATATATGGCCAGAGTCAAAAACACCCATATAATAGGAAACAAATATAATAGCTACATTTAAATAATATTCCAGCTGTATTAATTTTTAATAATAAGTTACAATCATACTACATGCTACCAAAAAGCTTGTGAATGAAGTTTATTTAGATTGAATGGTGAAGAATGCGATACAATACAGGTAAGACACTTTCAAGATGAATAAAGCTCTAATTGCACAGGAGGCTTGAAGTTCACCTCAACTCAACACAATCAAAACCATTACACATTTTGCCATCTGAAAAATAGGAATGCCATGCAAAATTAAAAACATTCTTACCAACCCTATGGTACCATTTAAAATGCTACCAATATCACAATAATTTACATCACATTAAACAATCATTCACAAAGAATGAAATATTTTCAATAATGAAAAAAGGTTTTCAAAATCATAGTTAGCATAGTTTGCATGAATACTTGTTCAGGTATTTGGCTAAGCTAGTGAATAGAAAACATGCAGTGCAAAGACCTCTTTTATTCAACTGAACTGTCCTTTATCCAGCAGCGATCACAATGAAGTGATGTTTACTATATTTTTCACATGATTTTATAACCATTCATGCACTGACTACACGTGCACTGCAAATTATTTAAGACTCAAATCTAAGATATCATATGAACTAGACAATTTAAGCACTCTTGGCAATTTTTAAAAAACCATAATGAATGATCTATAATTAAAAATACATCATGGGACATGGTCTGAAAGGTTGAAGAACTGCAATTAACTGCCTCATTTAAAATTGGATCAATGGAAAAAATTGAATTATATATATATATACAGATATATATTTTACGTATGAACCTCTAAAGATGAAAAATATCTTGATTGAACTGAAGGAATAAGGAAACTACATTTTAGAAAAGGGTGTGTGAAAAAGTTTTCAGTGTTTTGAAGGGTGTGGGTACCCCCTTTGTCCCGCATGCAAGATTCATTTTGATTTTATAGCATACCATTTTATACCTAAACAGAAATCAGGAAGATATGCTTGTTCAGTCTTAAATACCCTGTTATAATGAGAATCAAAAAGTTTCTCTACATTAGACAAATAATCAGCTAACTTATCCCCATTCCAAATATATTTTAAATAGTGATCAATGTGATGAGTAAGTGGAATGTTTACTAGATTCCTCAGGAATGTGCACAATCTGGAACAATCTCCTGGAATATATTTTCCTCCATTAAACTCAACTAACTGAAGAAAAGCCAAATGATGCAAGATTCTCAAGAGGTCCTTTTCACAGCTGCTTGTGATGAAATGCAGACGTGTGTGTGTGTGTGTGTGTGTGTGAGAGAGAGAGAGAGAGAGAGAGAGAGAGAGAAATTTAAATGAAGTTTTCCATGTACTGCAGTTCTGAAACATTTTACAAATACAATGCAAATAAATATCAGGCTAGTAGAAAAGCTCTTATTTACAGTTTTACAAATGCAATCGTTCTCTGTGTAAGTGTAGTGTTTTAAAGAACACAGTTTTAATAAAATGAGTTCCTGTATAGCAACAATTTGTTAGGTTTCACTGAAATGGCAAATAGAAAACAAAGTTCAAGTTAATATCTGTTTTATAATTTAGTACAGACAAACCAGTGTCACCTGGAATGAGATCTGTTAAAGTGCTGAAAAAGTTTCTGAATTTTTAGAAAACTTACTATACAGTTATTAAAGCTTCATCTGTCAAAAATGTTAAGATTTTATTCACATTTTCTACCACCAAGTTGGGGAAGAGGGGAGGGAATGATATAAGTGTATATATTAGCAATTAAGAGTACTGCTAAATTTGATCTTTGTAAAATAGCTGGAGTTTCAAGATTCTGTGGCAATTTCAGGCTTCACAATCTGGTAGGTAATCAAATATTCAGGATAGGCCTGAAAGATAAAAGTGAGATTATTATTTCTTCACATTTTAAAAAAGATATTATTGGTGGTCAAAATATTTACAGTAAGTGAAACCAAATATTGGTGGTGAAAAATATGTATGGCAAGTTAAAATAGCTAAAAGATATGTAATGTACCAGTTTTGAATGAAGAAACAGAATTATTGCTTTAACTATACTGATTTAATATTGAAATAAACTTCACTGAAAGCAAGAGACTGCCAAATCAGTGCCAGAAGTCCCCATTATTTTTGGTCCAGTGGGGATATTTGCAGTTTTGAAAGATAAATGGCATATTCACAAAATGGCTGCCATGAAAGGCCCATGGTCAAAATGATGCTATAGGGCAGGCATGTCAAACTCGCGACGTCACGTGACATATCGCAACTTTTTCCCCATTGCTGACAATGGGGTGGGCGCGGTTTAGGTGTGACGCATCCGGCCCGCCGACATACCTGCTACAGGGAATATCTGCAAGTAATTAAATAATTCCCAAAATTCTTTCCGCTGCCCCCAGTTTATTTATTTATTACCAAAATATCTTTTTTTTAATGTATTTCACTAATTTTTCCAATAACATTCTTTAGTGCTTAGTAAACAGCGTGTTGTCTGGGTTCAATGTTTAAAAAACAATCAATAATGATTAATTCTATAATTCTATAATCAATATGTTAATTAGTGATATATTTCTTTGATCTTATCTTCATCAAATGGTATTCTTTTATCAACATTTAGGAAATATCATTCTTAAAATTCAATACATATAAAGTTAAATATAAACCTTTTTCTTGTATTTATACAAATAACAGTAACATCAGCACATAGCATCTTTTTTTATCAGTTTATATTTCAGTTGTATTTATAGTAATCATCTTATTAAATCACTATATGTCTGTTTTCAAAATTCTTAAACTTAATTTTCCCTCTGCATTCAAACCATTTATACCAGTCATAATTTTCTCAAAGTTAGTAACCTTTAAATATCCAACCTTTTCATTCATATTCACCATCCCAATATTTTCACATTTCATATATTATAAAAATTACTATACTACTTGTATGTCTTATCTCTCTTACTATGAGACCCCTTTTTATCCATAATTTATCTATTCTTTTAACCATATTCAAACAAGTGTTTAATCATATAGTACTTCCACAGGTAAATCGCATCAGATTTCTCAAATCTGATTCTAGCCTTCTTTTGCCAAGTAGTTTTCCAAATTAGTGTATTCAACTTGCCTAGGAGTTTTTCCTGTATTTTTGTGAATGCGGTTGGGAATAAAAAAAACAAGTTATTTTTTGTCTCCCAAACTTTAATGATTGTCCTGGTTGCTCTATAGTCCATTTTGTTAGATTTTCTTTCCAATCTTCAAGTTGATTTTGAGGTCCTAAAATACAGAATATCTTTTCCATTTCCATTGTTATGGTAAAACTTTGCAAATTTTCTTTTGTTTGTATTAGTTTATAGTTCTCTTGATCTATGGTTTCCCTTTTTGGGTCGCTGACCTCTGATTTATATTCTGTTATCTGGTCTGTTTGTTCATTCTTTTTCATCATTTTCTGAGAATTTTTAACTTGTAAGTTTATGTTGGAAATGTGCTCATTTATACCATCAAAGTTGTTTCTAATCTCATCATGATTTGAAATTATTGTCATCTGGATCTGTCGCAGCATTGTATACATTTCCTCCTGGAAAGTATTTGCCTTGTCTTGAATTATTGCTTCTGCAGATCTCTGATGTTCCAGGCTGGGGCCTTCAAAAGAGGATATTAGATGTAGTTTCCTGCCACTTTTTAATAGGTTTGCAGCATCTATTTTATCTCCCCCTTCCAGATGTTCTTTCACCAGTACATAGTCTCTTTGTTTCGCCTTATAAACCAGCCAATCTTAAAGTCAAAACTACCAAATTTTATATAGTTCTTATCTTTTTATATATGGTTTTTTATAATCCAACGTGTTTCCAATTATCAATGTACCACTGAAGGCAGTATTTTATAACATTTCTTCTGTTCAGGGGGTCTTACAATTTATCTTCCAGCCAAGGTTGCAGTCCAAAATGTTTGACTATCCAGTAAAATCCCCCCCCCCCAGAAGATTAGCCAGTAGTTAAAAGTTTTTCTTTTTCTGCAGACAGTTCTTAAGCTTAAAGATGACAGCTCAGTAAATATTTATAATCCCAGAAGGTCAGCAGTTTTTGAAGCAAATATAGTTCTCAATTTATGATATATGGCCCAGTATGTTGACTTTCTTTGTTCTCAGCTGTTTTCTATCATAACAAGTTTTATTAGTTTTTTTTGTTTGTTTTACAGCCAAGTGCTTATAACACATCGTGGAGATAGGGCACTCCATAGAACACAACAAAAAATACAGTCATACATATACAATTTAAACTACTTCTTTAAAGGTTCCCTCTCTATTTTATCAATAAAAAAAGAAGAAAGAAAAAAGAAAAAAGAAAAAAAACACACAAAAACAAAAAACAAAAGTTATCAATCATATTTTCACCCGTTTTCAGGCTTAACCAACTTTCAATTAATCTATTTCAATTTAGTCTTGCATAAACATATAGTATACAATTCGAGCATTCCTAAAATATAAATTGTTTCTCACCTATATCTATTATTCCAATTTCAATTTATACTTCTCAATCAAATTATATCTCTTATTCTATTCTATTTCACATACATATTTTGTAAACATAAATTTATATATTTTAAAACCATTACATAAGACATAATAATATAATAACATTATAATAATAATGATAATAATTATTTCTATCATAAACTAATAATATAACTATTATATCTTAATATTTCTCAACTATATTCTATTTCATATACTCTATCCAATCTTTATAAATCAATCCAAGTCCCTAAAAATTCCTCAATTGTTTCAATTTAGTCCACTTAATACATCACTAATTACCATTCAATTCTTGTAAGTAAAAATATCAATAATACTTCACCAGTCTCAATCTCAATCTAACTCCTTTAATTTTAAATTTTCCAATTTTTCCTATTGCCATTCCAAACCATAATCAAATCCATAATTTAGATCTAATGTTGACTCAAACCAGAGTAACCTTAAAAATCTCGAAAGTATTAGCTCAATCAACGTCCAAAAGCCCTTTTTACCCATCAGATAAAATTTTAACTCTCATTTTTAAATCTAATTCTAGCTTTCTTTTTGTGCCAGGTAGGTTTCCACAGCAGGGCCTCTAGATCCTCCCATCTTAGTGACTGGCTAAAGGCCTTTTCCCACCGTTGAGTCCAATCATATTCTTTTTCTCTTTTATCCAGTGTTGTCTGTACTGTCATGTTGTCAACGTTTTTGGTGCCTCGTATTTGGAAGTCCAATCCTGTTGCTTTTAAAGTTGTAAATGTTTTAGTTGAGTTCTGCCTTTGATCATCAAAAATCTCCATCATGTGGGATGTGTCCTCTTCCTCTTCAATAGATTCAATAGATTGTGAATGTATTCCATCCATCTCGTTAAGTTGTAGATCTGATTGTGTATCATAGTCAATCAAAAGTTTAGCTTCAATTTTTAATTCTGAGACCTCCTTTTTGCTAAGCGTTCTAATATGTTCTTTAAATTCCATTCTCATTTCCAAAAAATTTTCTAATATAAGTCCATAATTAATCTGTGAGTAGGATTCCATCCTTTTTTTTTTTTTTTTTATAGAAGTTCAGCTTAAAAAATAGATTGCAACGTTATAAAATATAGAGTCCAAACAGAGATATATTTCCAAACAAAGATAGAAAAAAGCCAATAGTCAAGTCCAGCACAGAAATAAAAGAAGCAGCAAGAGTCCCAAGTAGCAGTCAGTTATTATATTGTAATCCAGTCTGGGCATCACGCCAAAATCAGGAAGTGAGACTTCAACTGGAGAAAGTTACATTGTATCAGTCATAGTTTCTGGGCTTCATGCCAAGTCCCAGGTTGCATTGTATCCAAAACAATCTACATAAGTCCGCCCAGAGAGCAGAAAGTTTTTTAGGCAATACTGTTCAGGAGGGGGGGAAGAGAAAAAAGCATTCCACCCCCTCCCTAAGGGTTTTCAACTAAACTGAAGATAGACAAGCCAAAAGAGAGTCACAGTAAGGGGTTGTTTTTTTTTCAGGATGCCCGAATTCCAACTGCTTATATAAACAAAATAAAATAATAAAAAACAATAATTATTTTTCCAAAGCCCGTTTTCCCCAGTGATCAAACGCTGCTTTCTCAAAATAGGGAAATAGTTCTTAAAGCTGTTAGCAGGGAAATAGGTAAATTAACGAGAGGGAAGGAAAGGTCTCACCCGGATCTTCCACGGTGGTTCTTTTTGCTTAGATGTTGCTGTGACTTTCGGCTGGAGCAGCTGAGTGATCGGCCATGTTACTGGCCGATCTTTTCCCCGTCGGCCCAAAGGTGATTTTCTCGGACCGCAGAGGGAGCTACCGCTCCCTCCGCGATCGACGAGTGCCCTCCTCTACGGTGGTCGCCCCTCCAGGGCGACTTTCGACCCTGTCCAGGATCTACCGGCGGGGGGAAACCGGACGGCAAAGAGAACAAGTTCTTTGCACGTCCGCGGGCGCTGCAACCGGAACCCGTTCTCAGCTGTTTTCTATTTGGCTGAAAGTTATTAAAGTTCAAGGGAACAGATTATTCTTTGTTTCTGGGCGTCTTGCCAATTTCTGAGTCAGTATTGCTGTTGTGCTATATTCTAATTCTTCACTAGATGTCAGTAGTAGTTATTTATTTTCCAACTTTTCAAACAAAGAATTGTTTTTTTTATAATTTCATCAAAGCACTTTCAGATGTAAAATCTTAACGGTTATTTTTAATTTTCAGATTTATCCAGACTATAGCATTATTAATTTCATTTCAATGTATTTCTTTCCCCCGTGAAGTTAATTGGACGCTTCTGTCTATGGAAGGGTGGGGGTATAATCCCCTCCCTTCTCACTTTCGAAGGATTTCTTGCTTTGGGGATTTTTTCCCAGGGAATCAATTACAAAATAGAAGAGAGAAGATCGATGTTCTCACCCAGTTCCAAGCACGCTGTTCACCATTATTCTGGTTCATGCTCTTGGACTTCGGCTATTGGTAGCTTGGGCTAGACACTGATGTGCAGCTAGCCTTTCTCCTGTCGGGTTGGAGAGCTTCCCCTGGATTGAGCGGATCGACCGCCGTCGTTCCGTGATCATCGGGGTACCCCTCCTTCTTTGTCGCCTCTCTGGGGTGACTTTTGACCCAGTTAGGGTCCCCTGGCAGGGTGAAATCAGCCGTGGGGTGCAGAGCCCTGCGATCCCTCGGCTGCATCGCTATGGGGCGGAACCGGAAGTCTTATTACCAAGATATCTATGCTACTCTATTCTAGGTAGGCTCTCAGTGATTTATAAGAACAGGCAATGCATTAAAAGCTCAGCTTATCTTTTGTGGTAACAATTTCAAATGAGCTACCGGACATCCTTTTTATTTTCTAAAAAACCTGTGGGACCCAGAGAAGTTCTAAAAATACTGTACTTTGTTTTGTAACATGTCCACATTCCCATTTCATTATTTTAGTTTTTTAAAAAAATGAAATCCAAAATAGTATTTGCAGGCATATTACTGCTGACATCCTGGGGATCAAAAATTATGCTACACATTAAGAGTAAAGCAAAATAAAAAAATGTGAATTATGAATGGATCTTCATACATTTAAGGAAAACATGTGTTTATTAGATGTGCAAGATTTGCTGACCATGAATACAATGTCCAGGATCTAGATTAAAGACATTTGACATGTTTCAAAGTGAGGCTTCTTCATAATATTCCATTTCTAGATCAGTGAATATCATACATTCCAATATTTACAATCCCAAATACATTACCTGTTCTCCTCTGTAGATGACATATTCTGCTAAAGCTAGCCCATTCACACTAGGTCGTCCAGTAACTGAATGGTGTCCTGGAGGAGAATGAGCCATTTTCATGGCACTGAACTGTAGGAATGATTTGCCCAAAGTTACCCGGCAAAAAAGCAACTGCCTATATTAAACAAGAGAAGCATTTCATTATTAAATGTGTAAACAAAAATCCAGTGAGAAAAGTAACCCTGAGTACTATGCAAACATTGTGGGTGGCAGTTTGTTAAAATAATAAACATTATTTTAATCGATTAAAATGCCTTTCTCTTTCCATTCAACTATTCCTATAGCAGAGACTTCTTCTTGGAAACCTCCAGTGAAGGAGCGCACACACCTTCTGGAGGCAAACTGTGTCATCGATTAATTGTTCTGACTGTCAGGAAATTTTTCCTTAATTCTAGGTTGGATCTCTCACCGATTAATCTTCCATCTGCTACTTCTTGCTTGCCCCAAGGTACTTTGGAGAATAGTTGACCCCACTTCTCTCTGACAGGCCCTCAAATATTGGAAGACTACTATCATATCACCCCTAGTCCTTCTCTTTGTTAGACTAGACAGTCTCAGCACTGTATTAGGGTGATACAAAACTGGATGCAGAATTCTAAATGTAGTCACACCAGCACAGTATAAAGAGGTACTATCACTACATGTGACCTTGATACTCTCCTTGATCCCAGGTTGATGGAACCTGGGACTGCATTGGCTTTTTTGGTCTTTATAGCATGTCGCTAGCTCATTAAGTGGTGGTTCACTAGGACACCTGGATCTCTCTCGTAGTAACTACTATTGAGCCAGGTACCACCTATTCTATAACTGTGCATTTGGTTTTTCCTGTTATTTTATTTGTTTAGACCAGGGGTGTCAAACTGCCGGCCCGCGGACCGGACGCGTCACGCGGAAGCCGTGCCCACCCCATTGTTGGCAATGGCAAAACAGTCCCGATACATTGTGCAACATCACGTGACGTCGCGGGTTTGACATGTCTGGTTTAGACCCACTGAAATCTGTGTGCCAAATAAAATTCTCTGAAGAGGAGCATGTAGTTATAAAAATAAATATAACTTACCTATGACAGATGTAACAGGACCTATCTTTGTGAATGGGGCAACCTGTGCCACCACCAATACCATAGACATACTGGTTGCTTTTGGAAGAATTTTCAGCAAAATAAATTCCTGCTCCAAACATTCCTCCTATGTAGGCATGCCTCTCATCAAAGCCTTTATGAATAATTGCATTCACAAAAGGAGAGCCTGAATATAAAACAGAAAGTGGTTTTTATATTCTTCGAATGGAAGTATTTTTACCATATTTAAACATAACGTTTTTGCCACTTATGCAGAAAAACACACTGGAATATTTCGCCCAGAAAAGAACTGTGACTGAATTAAATATTGGGAGTGGAGGTGGGGGGGAAGAACATGGTAAGAAAATCTGGTATGGAATAAGACAGTGATGGCGAACCTATGGCACGTGTGCCAGAGGCGGCACTCATAGCCCTCTCTCTGGGCACACCTGCCGCCGTCGCCAGCTCGTGCAGGTCCATTAGCTGTCACCCGGAGCAGCAGCCCCACCCAGCACAAAGGAGGCGAAGCAGCTATCTAGCAAGCTCGAGTAGAGGTGGTAGAGCACGCCTCCATGTGCTCGCTGGCCTGTGTGTGCAGGGGCTGATGGTGTCAGGCAGCAGCCGCCCCTGCCTCGCCTCGCAGCAGTGGCACCCCTGCCCTACCCCGCCTCCCCACAGGACGAGCCTCCTGCCCACCGACCCACCCACCAGAGACCCCCTGGATCTCCCCCAATCCTGCCCAGCCCCCACAGGCGTCCCCCCCACGAGTAACATCAAGCTGGCCATGCCCACCCTGGCCACGTCCACTCAGTCTGCCGGGACCACCACAGCCATGCCCACCCAGTGGGCCACGCCCCCCACCCCCCGAGGGCACCACAATGCTGATGCGGCCTTGGCACTTTGCGATAAATAAGTGGGTTTTGGGTTGCGGTTTGGGCACTCGGTCTCTAAAAGGTTCGCCATCACTGGAATAAGACATCTAATTGGATTACAACTAATCTATATATTCCTTATTTAGCGTTGATTTAGTGCATCAGAGACAAGTTTGGTTTGAAGTCTGCAAATCTATGATTGTGCTACAGAACCAACACCTGACTCTAAATTAGGCGTACACAACCGCTAAAGATTCAGTTTTATGTGGGGCTGTTGGAGACACTGGAAATGCACATTGTGATCCAACTGCTTTAGATAAAATATATACTGTAATATTGTTGGAGAATAACCATCCCAACCCAGGGGGATGGGGGGGGGGGTTAATCAGGGAATTAGCCTGGATTTGTTATGTAAACATGACAGGGCAAGGTCTGACCCCTTCCTCCCATGCCTTTGAGCCTTATCCGGTCTTTCCCAGGTGAAAGCTGCCGGTCGAGGGAGATTCCTGTATTATAGGCAGGGAACAATAAAATAGCTAGTTTGAACTCTACAGGCATGGATCTGGTTGTTTGTGTCTGACAGATATCATTACAGTCTGGTTATTTTGAATCAATGTATATATGGTATGTATTTACAGGCTACATACTCTGGAAATTATCTTACAGGATTTGAATTGAGTTGCACAAGAACTCTTTTACTATACCAATTAATCAATTATTGTTTAAAAGTCAATAAAGATCTTGTATATACAACAATCAGAATTTCTAACAATGAACAATATACTGAAATCATCTGAAGAAATACAATGTAACTTTTAGACAAAATGAAATACCATGGAACAACATCCTTTCATTAGCATGATTATGATTCTCTTCAGAAACCTCTTTCCTCCTGTGAGTGTATCTTTCCCAAAGCTTTTTGTTACATACTTTTTGTATCTAGGGAGAAAAAATTCCAAAATTTCAGCCAATCTTCTTCCATACCTTCTGATAGTAATGGCACTATGCAATTAACATGGAATAAACAGATCATAATTCTTCCTTAAATAAATCCTTACTGGCAATATAAAGTTTTTTTTTCTAGAATTCTTGATAATCTAAAACCTTATTTAAAACTAAAATTTTAACTACAGATAGTCCTCAACATATGACCGAGCGCCCAAAATAGTCTTGTGATCTTGGGGGAATGCCATAACTTCAAAACCAAATTGTAAGTAGCTTTTGGGGGGGGGGTCCACCATAATGTCAAATGGACACTAAGCGACTGATCCTAAATTGAGAACTACCTATTTTGAACTACCTATTATTTGCATTTGAACTAATCATATTTTCAGGTACAGTGAGAGAAAAAATTATTTGATCCCCTTCTGATTTTGTATGTTTGCCCACTGACAAAGAAATGATCAGTCTATAATTTGAATGGTAAGTTTATTTTATCAGTGAAAGACAGAATAACAACAAAAAATCCAGAAAAACGCATTTCAAAAAAGTTATAAATTGATTTGCATTTTAATGAATGAAATAAGTATTTGACTCCTTTGCAAAACATGACTTAGTACTTGATGGCAAAACCCTTGTTGGCAATCACAGAGGTCAGAGGTCAGACGTTTCTTGTAGTTGGTCACCAGGTTTGCACATATCTCAGGAAGGATTTTGTCCCACTCCTCTTTGTAGATCCTCTCCAAGTCATTAAGGTTTCGAGGCTGATGTTTGGCAGCTCAAAGCTTCAGAACCTTCCGTTCTTGGGGTCATAGGCAGCATTCCTCCTCCTCCAAACATGGCAGGTTGAGTTGATGCCAAAGAGCTCAATTTTGGTCTCATCTGACCACAACACTTTTACCCAGTTCTCCTCTGAATCATTCAGATGTTCATTGGCAAACTTCAGATGGACCTGTACATGTGCTTTCTTGAGCAGGGGGACCTTGCGGGCGCTGCAGGATTTCGGTCCTTCATGGTGTGGTGTGTTACCAATTGTTTTCTTGGTGACTATAATCCCAGCTGCCTTGAGATCATTGACAAGATCCTCCCATGCAGTTCTGGGCTGATTCCTCACCATTCTCATGATCATTGAAGCTCCATGAGGTGAAATCTTGCATGGAGATTGACAGTTATTTTGTGTTTCTTCCATTTGCGAATAATCGCACCAACTGTTGTCATCTTCTCACCAAGCTGCTTGGCGATAGTCTTGTAGCCCATTCCAGCCTTGTGTAGGTCTACAATCTTGTCCCTGACATCCTTGGACAGCTCTTTGGTCTTGGCCATGGTGGAGAGTTTGGAATCTTATTGATTGATTGCTTCTGTGGACAGGTGTCTTTTATACAGGTAACAAGCTGAGATTAGGAGCACTCCCTTTAAGAGAGTGCTCCTACCGTAATCTCAGCTCATTACCTGTATAAAAGACACCTGGGAACCAGAAATCTTGCTGATGGATAGGGGATCAAATACTTATTTCACTTATTAAAATGCAAATCAATTTATAACTTTTTTGAAATGCATTTTTCTGGAATTTTTGTTGTTATTCTGTCTCTTCACTGTTAAAATAAACCTACCATTCAAATTATAGACTGGTCATTTGTCAATGGGAAAACGTAGAAAATCAGCAGGGGATTAAATAATTTTCCCCCTCACTGTATAATAATGACTGAATAAGGGTATATATATAGTTAAAACCACAAATTCAAATGAAATTATGTTAAATAATAATAAATGTTAAGAAAAAATCATCCATACAGCAGAATAACTTCAACTAAAATGTCAATCACTGCTATCAATTAGCTATAGACAAAGATTTTAATTCCCAAATTTCTTTAAAAATAATGCATTATTTAGAAGCCATTACCTAACCCCTTTCAGCTTTTAAAATTAACTACTCACTTAAGAGAAGGGCACCAGAGTTACCTACACATTACCTTTAAGATGTTGTATCTGTTGAAAATTCCACCAGCATGGCCACCATCTCTGTGTTCTCGTACAGTGCTTTGCATCTTAATATTAAAATATACACAAATATATAAATAAAATCTAAATCAAAACACCCAAATTTAAGTCAGCTGAATAAAACTTTCTTGTCTAGAAATATTTTCCTCATAATTGATCAGTGTTCCCTACTGGAGTTTTGTAAACTGGCATTGGCTTATTTTGCAGAATCTCAAATGTAGATTCATATATTCTCATTTGAAGTAGGTAGATAATAGATGAAATTTACACTAGTCCTCATTTCAATTAATTCTTTGGAGATAATCACAAGTACTGCTTACTACAGTATAATCCATCTCAAAACATTTTTTTCTTCTGTTCAATCTTGTCTGATTCTTGGAGCCTCCTGGTTTCTAGCCTGATACCTTTACCACTACACCAAACTCTCAAAAGATAATTTACTATTACCATAATTGTGATTGCAGTACATTGTAAACTGCCCTTGGGTTTGAAGAGTGGAAAACAATAATATGAAATTATGACTAATTGTTCCCAAAGAAGTCAGGGTTGATTGCTGAATCAGTCATACCAGGAAAATTAGTTACATTTATTGTATTTCATAGCAATAGATTTAACTAATACTAGACATAATATTTAAGTATTTAAGGACACTAGACATAATGTTTAAGATTTTAAGGATATACATTAATAACATACCTCATCCTCCACCGACTGAAACTCTTTATCATCAGGAGAGAGATCTATAAGAATCGTTCCGCTACCCGAAGTGTTCAATGTTAGATATGTGTTAAGACCTAAGAGAAACGACAACATTAGTATTGCATCTTGAGTACATTTTAGACATACTGATGACTCACTCACTTTTTGGGAGGGTGATTAAAATAAATGAAAACTGCAATGCTACAATTTTGAACTATAGAAATGTATAAACTGTAGCTTAATTAAATATTTTACTTATTATAACATACCTTGCTGTCCAGAGATTAGTCTCTCAACTCCTTTAATTATTTTGTGTCTATGACCATAAGCATTAATTCCAATTTCCTTTAATTCTCTGTGCCCCATTTCAACAAGTACATCCAATGTTATCTGCAAAGAAAAGGAATTATTAAATATTAAAATTATTAGTTTTCTTTATAAGAATTCAAAATTGTGGTCAGGTTTTTGCATTTCAACTGGTAAAGTGGTAATGTTTTTACAGAAGCCATATTGCCATTTAATGCTTAGAAACAAGTGAAATAGTTATGACATGGTAACAACAAAAACTTTTGTCTGATTAAAGTGCAATTTTTTTAAAAAAACAACTAGGTTATCAAAAAGGATTATTGGATCACAATTTATTAATTTTTTTTAATTAACCATTGAAATATATTCTGCATTTTGAAAATAAATCTTAACATGTTTTTCTTTAAAATGTATTTAAGAAAATATGTCACAGCCTACTGCTTGAATAAGAGATACGTGTCTTATTGTTTTATTATCATTATCACTAATTTAAAACACTAGGGTTAAAACACTAATAAATTTAATTAAAATAAAATAGTTCGAGATGCTAGGATAGGAAGTGTTATATTACACATTTCAAATCTTTCACACAAAGGCTTTAAGATGCAACAAGCCATACAAGGTTTGCAGCTACACAACCGAAACTCAGATATGAATCCTTCTTCATATGCAAAACAGCTATATCCAAACTAACCATATAACCCAAAGGACAATATCAATCTATTTTATTGTAAATTGTGAACTCTGATTTGCCATACCAGAAAAAAGAGGGAGAGAATTATACCAGATTATACTTCAAAAGATCAATGAGTAATGACAGGAGGCAAAAATGATGCCTTAGAACAGCGGCCCCCAACCTTTTGGGCACCAGGGACCGGTTCCATGGAGAAAGGTTTTTCCACAGACCGGAGGCGTGGTTTTGCATGCTGCCTGCATCCCACGGATGGGGCTTCACTTGTTTGTGTGGCCCAGTGCCGGTCCATGGACCGGGGGTTGGGACTGCTGCCTTAGAAAATGCTGAATATGTGGAAGCTTCTTGCATAATTCTTTTTATCTGGATCAACAAATTTAATTTACTCTATTAGTAAAAGATGATGTAATAAAAATAGCATTTCCTTAAAAATGCATTCATGTTTAGCACAATTGGAACTCTGAATTATTGGTATAATTACTAATTAATATAGGTAAATCAGTGTTCATATCCTTATATTTCCTGAAGACTAGCAAAAATAATTTGCAGACAAAGTCAATTCTCTAAAATATATCTTAATTAGCTTAAGAAATGTTTTAAGGAACTATAGGAAATGGAAGAATGAATGCTGGTGTGCATTCATCAGTATTTTAACTTAGCTGTTTGAAATTCAAGATATAATCAATCTCCACAAATCCTGGTTATGAGCTTTCTCCCAAGCTAAAATTTAAATCAATGATTTTGCAACAGTTTCCCTTAAAATTTATTGTTTACTTGGTTTCCAAACCAAAACAGTTACTTACCTGCTCTCTTTCAAGTATGTCAATCAAATGTTCAAGTCCAAGATTTCTCACAAATTGATTGATGCTAAAATCTACACTGAGAACTAAATATGAAAGTTATTATTAGCTACATATAAGAACAAGCTTAAAAAACTTTTTTTGGGTAGAATGTAGGGAAATCCTACAGTAAACATAACATGTCGAAACCCCCAATTAATTACTTTCATGATGCTAATTTTTTCCAGGAAAAAGATACACAAGACTTCCAAAATCTTAAGATATTAGAAATTGAATAAATCAGTTTCATGGCTGCCCATTTATGTAAGCTTCAAGTCAAACATAGATACATTTAACTCACAGATAGCCATTTAAATGATCACTTAAATATACTTTCATTTGGATTCTTGCACTGAGAAAGATGTTGGACTAACAGTCCCTCCTATGATTCTGTATTAAAATTATATCCAATAAATATGAATCTGTGATGCAGAAACACAGTTTTAATCAGATCATTAGATGTTAGTCTTAATGCGTAAGTAAACTGCCTTCATTTAGCAACTTCAAGCTGACCCAATAGGAAATGCTAGACTCACCTTCTTTTTTTTCCAAACTAGAAGCTCCTTCAGCACCGTTTGTATTAACAACTGAGAGTTCAGAAAAGCTACCAGACAAGCTGTCCAGACTACTGGCAGCTGACAAATTAGATGGGCTGGACGGCATGGAAGAAAGTGAATCAGCTGAAGTTCCTGTATTCTGAGACACATTTATAACCTGAGGCTTATAACAAGATGGCAAGGCGGAAACTGGCATGGCAGCTGCCAAGAGTGTGTTAACATCATCTGCCTGGAAATTAAAAAAAAATTAACATTTTGTTAAAATAGTCACAAATGCATGCATGTTAAGTTGCAAGGTTAGGTGAACAGGTGCTTTACTTGAATTACTCCAATTTTCTTTTTGTTACTCACAATGTCATTTCAGATATTCTGGCCCAGAGGTTCCTTGAGTATGGTTCCGATTGCTTAAGGGTCAGATTAAAATCTATTTCCTGCTACAAACTTGAATAGGATCACTCTCTTGCTTTCTAAGCTACCTCTCACAGGCTTAAAGATTAAAATGCTGCATTTGTAACCTACAATCCTATACTCAACTTACCTGGGAGAGTGCCCTGCTGAATTCAGAGGAACATATTTCGGAGTACACAGCTGCAGGATAGCAATTTAAAATCACTAAATGCTTATAGGATACAGCTAAATGCACAACGGTGCCAATTTAAACATAACAATGAATGGGCAATTTTGGACTTAACTGAATGTTAAGTTAAATTACTCGTGGTATATTCATGACATATACAGTTTACAGATATAAGACATATTACATCTTAAAACAAAAATTCATTTCACATGGTTAAAATACTTCCTAGAAATAATCTGTTGCACTTATGTTTATGGGCCTTAAGATTCTTAATTCCTAAAATTTAATGCAAAAACAATTTAAAAAATAAAACCACATTATTCATGCATATGGTTATGATATTCCAAGAATGGTGTTTCAAACTAGATAGAACACCATGGCTGGAATAACTCAAATTGCTTCTGGTTTTATTGGATTTACTTCCGGAAACTGCTAAATTCCCCAGGAGCAACAAGGTCCAAAGGGGACTGAATATTTTTAAGTTCTCTTGAAAATACAGTTCGTGGATCAATGGATTTTGTGCATCTTTAATGATTCACAAGTCATATATAGCCCAGTAAACATGAATCTTGTACAAAGAGCACATATAGGTTGTTCAAACTCCAACAAAGCAAGCATGGCTGATATTTTATATGTGGTTTTTGGGGTCACGGATTAGTTTTAAATGTTAAAAACACATAATTGTTTCTTTAATCCCTCGCTGTACTTGCAAAAGCTACACTTACATTCCTTATGCCCATCTTAAATAAGATTTGTGGAGTTGCTGTCCTTGCTTGAGCTTGTAGTCCACAACGGTAACTACATGTTTTTAACCCCTCAAATCTGCTGCCCTGGTCAGCAGCCAGTAACTGAAGCTTAATACAAACTTCTCAAAAAATTCCCATCACTTACGGTGACTAGGTCTAATGGCGTTTGTCCTTCCTGGTTTTTCAGAGTAGGATCAGCTCCATGGGCCAATAATAAGGCACAAAGCTGTGTCCTTCCTTTCTGGGCTGCTTCATGCAAAGGTGTGAAAGCCCATTTGTCTGTAGCATTTACACACGCATTATACTTTATAAGCAAAGCTGCTACATCTACATGCTGGAAAATAAAATACATTTATATAGTGCAATCTTCAGGGGGGGGAAAAACTTTTTTTCCTATAATTTGGTTCAGGACATTAATGTGCAATATACAAATCTTTAATAAATGCTGCTTTTCACCACAAATGTCCTTGGCTAGAGAGTGGATCTTTGAGAAGGTGAAGTTTCAAATCGTCTTTCTACGGGAAGAACCCTTTGTCAAATTAAACTGCAGCCCCTCAAGAGTGGTGTTGTTGTTGTTCTTTGTATATATTCTTACACCCTCCATTTCTTACTAGAATTATTTTGCTAGTCCCATGGAAATTAAAAAAAAAAGTATAGTATTTTTTTTGCCATTCTCCCCCAAGTAGAAAAAGCAAACTCTTGGTGAAAGAGTTGTCCTTAAAGATAAGTTTAGGCCACCTTACATTTTCTAAAGCAACCACATTAGGTGCAAATAGACCTTTTAAACATAGAACACAATGTGCATGTCTTCTCTTGACTGCTGAAGTCATAATCCCAACATTTGAATATACAAATGAATATAATTTGGCCAAGAACTTTTGGTAAAAGAAAAACAAAACAAAGGAGAGCAGTACTGAAGCAAACACAAAAGCAAATCCTTGCCAAAAAATTATCTTTCTGCAGTATACTGAGATCAACGTTTAGGAAGTGAGGATAGTTCTAGATGACCTAACTACATCAAAACGTCAATGTCTTACTGCATAAGGCTTACCACCCTGAAAACTACCTTTTTCCATAAGAAAAAATATGACTACATCTAAACACATAATCGTGAGGAGCTTATGTGTAACATACTGCTAGCAATGCTTTTTTTTTTTTCCAACTGGTTATCATCTGGTCCTCTATAGTCTGGTCATTTTAATCTCAGAATGTCAGAGATGGGAGTAGAGGAGAACTAAGACAGCTAACCTCAGACCTAATATTTTAACTTTCACCTGTAATTCTTTTGCTTATAGCTATATCAGAAAGTTTAAAACACACCACACTTAACACAATGTTTCCATATGATGACTGGCCACAGTCAGCCAGATGTTTATACCAGATTTGGCATTTTTATCCACCTACTGAGTCCATCCCAAGGATCTAAGATTGATACATGCTGTTTAATAGTTTTTATTTATTTATTTGCATCCTGCCTTATTTTTACAAATAACTCAACGTGGCAAACACACCCAACACACCTTCCTATTTTCCCCACAACAACCCTGTGAGGTGGGTTAGGCTGAAAGAGAGTAATTGACCCAAAATCATCCAACTGGCTTTCATAGTTAAGTTAGGACTTGAACTCAGTCTCCCACTTTCTAGCCTGTTAGAGGTATCATCAAAGGATGTAGGCTGTTCCAGGTAAAGCTGCCTTTTGAAATTGACTGATGGTGATTTTGTCAATGCCGATGGTATTCAAGTGGTGCCCCAGATGTTTTGGAATTGCACCTAAGGTACTTGTCTTTGCTTTCTTTTACCACAGTTGTTCTACATCTATTTGCAGGTCTTTCTCTTTAATTCTGTTGTCTCCAGCTACCACCACATCCACTAGCCAGACTTTTTTGTCTTTCTTATCAACAATTCTTAAGTCTGGGGTGTTCTGTGGCAAATGCTTGTCTATTTGAATTCTAAATCCGAGAGCACTTTAGCTTCTTTATTTTCTATTACTTTGCCTATTTGTGGTCCCACCAATTTATTATTAATTCCATATTATGGAAATGACTGAATATGATTTCACTGAGACATATACCATTCCTTCAGGTAGAAAAATCCAGTTCTGATATTTCTTTAATGAGACTAAGGCTATGTATGTGATTATCTTGCCCATTTTTACATTCATTATAATTCTATAAGGAGGTGAAGCTTACAAATACTGACTTGCTCAAGGTCATCCAATGACAAACAGAAATGATAGTCATCTCTGAATGGGACTTTGTACCTCAGTTTTGTCACTCCTAGTTTATCATTTGGATCACAATATTACACTAATAATGCCCATAGATATGTTCTGCTCTATAAATTGAAATAATCATAGATTTTATTGCACATAAAATCTCAATGTATCAACGTGAAATAATACTATCCAAAAAGAACTGAATTGCTGCAATTTGACTATGGATCATGCCACTGGAAGCAAACAATCAAACAAAATTTATGTTCGTAGCTTTCACTAGTATATTTCCTTTATCCTATTAGCAAACTCATAGTTCGATTCCCAGAGATAAAAAATGGAAACAAAACAAGTTATTCTATGATATTTTCACCCTAAATCATTAGTATAAGTAGAAACATCCCATAGTATAAACTATTCTAAACTGAAGGAGGAAAAGAATAATGATAATAAAAACATGAAGGGCTATTTGGCATCTTTCAGAAATTTACTGACGGGACAGATTGTTATATTGCTTTGTTTTAGTGGCAATCAAGATAGAAGTGATTTCTATCCATATATGAAAAAGTTCAGGAAAAAGCCTTGAAGCTGCAGTGCCAAAAAAGGTTTAAGAGGCCTACATAGGCTCCTTTAAAACTGATGTACAATTTAAAAATATTTACAATAAAAGATCAAACTACTTACCCCATAGGATGCTGCGTTATGTAAAGGAATTAAACCTCCTTTGTCCTGTGCATTTACATCAGCACCGTGCTGTAATAAGTATTCAGCAACTTCCAAATTGTTGTAACCAGCTAGTAAGAACGAATACTTTTAATAAATTATTCTGTATTTGAATAAACAATTACTATAAAAAGCATCACCCACGTTTCCTGTTTTCTGAACATTAAACCGCAGGTACTTCTTTTTTTTCAATGCAGGCAGCCATATAAGCAGCAGTCATATGGGGCAAAGCACAATGGCAGGATATATGTTTTTTGCATTAAAAAGGGTTCAACCCTTTACCTCACCAGTAAAAACAGCTAGGAAAAACCAAGATATAAGACCCAGGAAACCTGCAGCTTTTCAGAATAGACAGATGCTGGAATAAACTATATTATCCACACATCCGACTCTGTAAGATAAGTTTCATATGTCTGGAGGGGCATTTTTTAAAATTAAAAGCCAAATATATCTGAAGTAGGGCTTGGACAATCATTAACAATAATTACTATTAACACACTTATTTTGCTCACCCTTTATAATGATTTAATCAATACACTTGAGGTTCTACTCCAGAACCTTAATCAAGTGCTTTTCCATATGAAGATTGTGATACAGCAACATCAGTATATTTTTAAAGAAAACTCACCTGCTAAATGGAGTGGAGTAGAATGCCGGCCTTGTGTATCACGACAGTTTACATTATCAGGGGAACATAATTTTTTCACCCTAGCCAAACAGCCCTTCTTTGCAGCATCAAGCAAAGCTGCCTCTCCTCTAAGGAGATCTTGAATATCTGTATCACCGTCTTTAACAAGGTCTAATGGGGTATTTCCATCTCTGTTTTTCTTTGTGGGGTCAGCACCATGCTAATTTGGTAATAAATTGAAAAATACACATTAATTTTCATTATAATGTACAACAATCCACCCCACTCCCTCTAGCATTTCTGCCACAACTTGTGCAACTTAGATTATTTCCTCTATTCATATGAAACATTATGAATTAATTTGAATTTCATTCACACACACACACACACCAACACATCCTCTAGATGTCATGGGATAAACCTTTCATAATGCGTGCATTTCAAGTAACTTACCTGTAATAGTAATTTACAAATTTCATATTTTCCTTTTGCTGCAGCTTCATGCAAAGGAGTGAATTTCCATAAATCAGCCACATTCACAACTGCACCATGTTTAACAAGAAGTTCTGCCACTTCATAGTGTCCGTAAGAACAAGCATTGTGCAAAGGAACCAGGCCACTGAAATTTTTGAAGGAAAGTAGAAAATGTCAGATAAACTAATATTTTCAATATTATAAAAAGATAGCATAGTAGTTGTGAATGTCTCAGAAACCTTCAGGAAAAATTATTAATCTGAAGTTTTAAATAATAGTATACCGATGGACTAAGTGCTTTCATAATTCAGAAATATTACAATGACTGTCATATTAGAAATACAGCATACGTGTCAACTGATCAAGCAGTTATCACATATTTTATATACAGTAGTGGCCAAAATTGTGGAAACCTTTTGGGAAAATTGTACAGTCGAAATGCCACCTTTGGTTAAATTTCCACCAATTTTTCTTCTAATTTCTTTATAACTGTAGCCTTGTTCACTTAATAATACTATTTTACATCGCTTTCTGGGCAACCAGTCAACTCTTTGCACCATTACTTTAATTTTATTACGTTTTACAAGCTCACTAAATGAAAGAAAAAAACCCCCCAACCAACTTGATAGAGATCACATAACACACTGACAAATGTCCTCCTCTCAGCTTCAATATGTGACATCAATAACTGAATCCTACTGTGATCTGATTGGCTCATTGCCAAAACAAGATGACACCTGATTGGCTCTCTAAACACTCATGCTCATTGGCTACAATCAGATGAAGGAAAACTACCTGATATCAACCTAAGCAAGTTGTGCTTCCTTTTTCTGGTTATTTGGCTATAACTTTTCATAGAATACAGTACAGATAATTGAACAAACTATGTTGCATTACATTCTTGATTAAATTATCTTTCCACTGATATATAGTTTTATGGTACTACTCCCCCAAAAAAGTGGTGTTATTAGCCATCAAACCTCAAAAATACACTTTTCCCAAAAGGTTTCCACAATTTTGGCCACTACTGTAATCACTGAAGTGGGCATTAATTAGCCAGTTAAGAGTATTATGATAAAAGAGCAATATAATAGATACCAGGTATCATGACAGAAATGGAGTAAGAAAGGTGATTCTCCATTCCTCTTTGTGCCTATACCCAAACACCTGCATTACAATGGATTTGTGTCATTTTATAAATTTTCCATTAACAATATGCAACACAAAGAGCCGCTCTGATTCATTGGATATGAGATAGCCGGCAAATAAATTTTCCAAATAAATAACTGATTAACCTCCTCACAACATTTTGTCATATACATAGACAAAAAAGTTATATGTAGAGAGATGAAGCATTAACTGCACAAAGCTTTAAGTATAAGGTTTGTATTACAAGTATCTAGGAATATAGACCTTCAAGGCTTGCCATCCTTGAAAACAAATAAACAAACAGGAAAAAAAGTAAGTAAATCAAATACCACAGAGTGGAATAATATTTACCCTTTGTCTTTTGCATGGACATCAGCCCCATGCTGCAAAAGATATTCAACTACAGACACTCTATTGTATCCTGCTGCAAAATGAAGCGGAGTGGACTGGCGCCCTTCAATATCCCGGCAATTCACACTGTGTGTTGTGCATAACTTCTGTGGAATGCAACAACTGAGGTGAACATTAATGGCAGAATCTCCCCACCCGATATGTACAAACAGAAAGTATGTACTAAAAATCCCCCCTCCCATCAGGAAATCCAGCAGTAGGAGACTTGGACATGGATATTCTCTGTGGGAGCTCCCCTCCTGTGGAATAACTGGCCCTCAGAGGCAGCACTGGCTCCTTCCATGATCCTCTGAGGACTGAAGGAATGAATGAGACTTACAATCTCTGGGCAAGATGTAAACACTTTAGGTATATACTACTAATCATGTGTTCCTTGTTTAAAAAGTAAAATGTTGATTCTTTTGCTTGTATTGAATTTTTTTAAGTCACACTGAATTGCTTAGATTGAAGCAGCATAGAAATTACAGCAGAGCTCCCCAACCTTTCCAGCTTAGCGGCCCGGAAGGAAAGGGAGGAGCAGGGAAAGGTGTGTGCGGCCCACATGCACAAGTGGGGGACCCACAGAGGCGGCGCTAGTGTGCACGCATGTACAAGTATGCCATGCGCACTTGTGGCAGCACGCTGCCGCCCACGTGCATGCACAAATGGGCCGCTGCCGCCCGCACAAACAGGCTGCTGGCACCCATGTGCATACAGGCTGCTGGCGCCCACGCACATGCACAAACAGGCCGCTGGTGCCCGCGTGTGTGCATGCATACGCAAACGGGTCGCTGGCACCTGCGTGACGGTGGTGGCAGTGCTAGCGCCCCCGCGCATGCACAAACGGAGCCAGTAGTGCCCGAGGCAGCGCTACTGCGAGTGGGGGGCCTCGCCAGCTATTCCCGCGGTCCGGTGGCCAGCAAGCCACAGCCTGGTACTGGGCCGCGGACCATAGGTTGGGGACCCCTGAATTACAGCACCAAATCCTCAATCCTCCTTCTTTATATTTCTGATACCACCAATACTATCTTAAAAGTCCAATCTGGAACACTGAATGATTTAATTCTTATACTTTAAAAAGACATCCCTCTTCTCCAAATGTTATTGATATCACATTCCAAGAACATAGAAGAGCACACAAGCTATTCTGGTACACTAGGCAGAAGCCAAAAAGCTAGGTAAAATCCTGGGGCCCCACTAAATAATTGATGGACTTATGTTTGTTTCCCAATTCTGAAGTTTCCCTTCTCTGTTACTCAAAAAAGCCTCCAACTCTCCTGAGCATATTTTCAGAGAGCATGAAGGGGCTATGTAGAGCAGGGAAAGTAAATGGGAAGCAGCCTCTTAGTTCAGCCTTTTATTGTGAGAGAATACTAGGAAAGAACTGTTCAGTTAGCTTAGGTATTTAGTGATTCATTGAAATACAGTAAACTGGACCTCAAGTGCACCAGAAAGTGGTGTGCATATTCTTTAATATGAACTGCCCTGAACAGGAAGTGCCCTTTTTGAGACTGAAAACAGGGTACTTCAATCATTTTGGGAGCATTTCAAGCCCAAAACATTTCATAATGAAACACTTCAAAAATGATAAAAAAAATATGTTTTTTTTTTAAAAAACTGTTTTAAATTTTGAGTGCATATCCACATTAAACCTTAACCAATAGGAATATGAAAATGACAAAAATGACTCTTATGAAGGTCATGGAGCATATATATATATATTTTAGGGTCGCTAAAATCAAATCAATATTTCAAATACCGGTTGAGGTCTATTACCATATATCAATGTGCAAGGTTCATCATGTATCTTCATCACACTGACTATTCTCATTAGCATGGTTACATACATTTCTAAGATGATGCAGTGAATTCTTGGTGATTTTTTCTGACATCCAAAATATATTTGAATAGGGAAAGCTCTAACTGGAAAGTTACAATTGCCCTAATATAATGCAAATACGATTTCTCAGGTCGTTTTGTGTCTTTTTTTAAAAAATGTATCTTTCCAAAGCAACTGAATTGGCTAATTGTTTCATTACTAAGGGAACAATGAAGAGAAAAATCTGTAGTTGCCTATAAATTAGTTGTTTTAAATTTGAGATTGTTTCAAACCGGTTAAGATGCAGTGGGATTTGTTTTACAATTTTTCTATCTTCGAAGATTTAAGGTTAACCCAAGCTGATCTGCTTTCCTTGTTAGATGTTACTTTTTTTTTTGCAACAAATTCTTACTTTTACTGTGTCTACATCTCCTGCCTTTGCTGCTTCCAATAACTGTCGATCTGCTTCTGAATTGCCCAAAGGAACACCTTCTGTAGAAGAAGAACTTAATATTTATCAAGTATTATATATACCAAAGTACAAAATAAAAAAGGTGCCATTAATATCATCATTCGGTATACAGAAATACCAATTTAAATGCTATCTGAGGCAAGTAACTGTACTTTCAAAAAGAGTACACGCTAATGCCAAGTCATACAGGTTCATATTTATCAGTCCATCACATACAGAACAGGAACATGACCAACTTTTCTCTATGCATTAACTGTGTACAAAAACCAGGCATGGTCATTCTGTTAGTTATCTGAGAGGCCATCATGAATTTACTTTTTGTTCATTTGTCTGAAACTTCTTCAGACCGTTTTTTCAGGATTCAAGGGATTCAGCAAGGATTCATAATTGGCCTTTGATAAAATGTAAAAAACTTACACAAGAAAAAAATTATGCATTATTACCTTGTAACAACTGCTGAATGCTTTCATTTCCCATCTGAGAGGCTGTGAAACCCTGCAGTGATACAATTGAGGGATCACAGCCAAAACTCAACAACAACCGGCATGTCTGCAGATGGCCACAGTGCGCCGCTCTATGCAAAGATGTCTGGCCAAGATTATCCAAAGCATTGACCTAAAAATTATCAGAGAATCTTAACAATGCAGGAAATACAGAGTATGGTATCTAACAATTCATAATGGAGATAGAGAACTGTCTACTTTGAGAAAACAGATCACTAAAAGGCTGCAAATATTTTAAGGATGAATGTCAAAGTATCTTCTCTGACCTCAAAACAGTATATTCCACATGTGCTGAAAGTAGTACAGCTTTGAATTGGTCTGTTACAACTTCTGTCTGAAAGTGGGGAACAGATATTCTGAGGATATTCAATTAAATGTTTTACACATCTCTACTGACTATGATATATTAATATCCAAAATTGCTGTTCCTACCATCATCTGCTTATTACCAGAGAAATGACATGCTATCAAATACCCCAAATATTATTTAAATATCATTAAGCACCTTTATTTTGGCCTCTCTACAGTTGGAAGAAAACACAAATCATAAATGATTCTTTTCTCAAATGCTAGTTATAAACATTTATAAATGTACATGTTATTTTTTCATTTTACTCAAAAAGGATGATTGAGTTATACAAAAAATAGTTTATACCTTTCCTTCATGTTTCACAACTACTTCAACAACATCATTATGAGCTTTTTCTGATGCCACATGAAGAGGTGTCAGGAAGCTTTATAAAAACAAAATAAGTCATAATATATTTCCATTTTGTTCTTTTTAGATTGCTGAAAATTAGTACAGATGTGATGGGAGTTACACAATGCCTGTTGGCATTTCTTGACACTCCTTTGGCAACCAATACTTCCTTGCTCATTCCAAATATTTTTATTTAATTTTTTTTTTAAACACTTCTTTAAAATCTTGGCAACTAGGTAACAAACTGAATTCAAACTCTTGCTCTGTCTCTCTTTCTAAGGCATTCCAAACTTTTCTTTGAAAGAAGAGGATTAGATAGTTGGAAGCAGTTTTAGATACCCCTTCTCCCACTGGAAGAAATGGTTTGGAAGGAATAAGTAAAAGATGCTGTAACGTAAACTGAGAGCTAAGGGGTAGCAGAAAAGGTAAGAGCAAGTGAGGACTGACCAGGTGCAGTGATTAAGATGCTGATCACAGAAGCTCACTGGATAATTTTAACTCAATCACTCATTCTCAATCCAAGTTGTGAAAATAAAATGCAGATACACATAAACTGCCTTATCTCTATATGCTTTTAATTCAAAGTGCACTTTTCAAGAAATTTTGCTGCAATAAGAAATTTAGTGGTGGCTTGCATCCTATACCCTGTATTTTACAACTCTCTGTTAGCACTCATGTTGTGCCATTTCCCAAAATCCAAATTTACCCATTAATCCAGCAAAAGTTGAAAAGGACCCCGAAAGAAAACCAGATCAGAAGAATTGGTGTCAAATTCATTCATTTTGCTTGGTGGGCTTGAATATGTCACTCACTCTCACATCTCATCTCACAGGGTAATTGTGAGGATAAAATGGAGAAAAACTGTGCCATATGTGTTGTTCTGAGCATGTCCATGGATGAATAAGATAAAAAGGAAAAATAAAAACAAGCTCACTCTTTTGACTTTTCATTGATGTTGGCTCCTTTTCTTAGAAGTAACTCACAGACTTGCTTTCGCTTAGGATATGGAGATGCAGCAGCACAGTGCTATTAAAGAAAGAGATTATGACATTATTTGCTAGCTAATATTAACATCAGTGAAACTAGATGTTTCTAGTTTTCATATTAACATATATTCAGATGTAGGTGAGCACAACGCCTCTTCCCTAATCAAAAGCAGACCCTCTTTTTTCAGCATTCAAATGAGTCTGAAAAAAAAGCTGCAGCTGCTTCAAGACATATACAACTTTACTGAATCAACTCTTTTAGGAACCTGCATCTTTTTTAAAAAATTGGTATGGAAGCCTCAAAAATTGCAAGCTCCTTTGAGGAAGAACACTGCTTTCCAAGCTTTACTTCCAAATCATTTTTAAATGGTGATTACTAGACATAATTATATTGCTGAAAACTACTGACTACAATAAAAAGTACATGAAAATAATCTATGCAAAAGCAAAAATTAGAAAAATGTCTAATTAGACAAAAGTATGTATAACCAATGCACTATGCTGATAGTGTAAAACTAAATTTTCTTAATTCTTTCCAGTAGAGAAAGAAATCATAATTTGATTCTTCATCTGCTCAGTTTGGCGATAAAGGTAGTCCTTGACTTATGACCACTATTGAAAGAGTTGCAGTCGTTAAAAGAATCATCACATGACCAGATCCGATATTATGACTGGTGTCATTAAGCAAATGTCCTTACCAGTGTCATTAAGCAAATCACCGTGACATCATTAAGCAAATCACAATTTTGACTTTCCCTATTGACTTTACTTGTCAGAAGCTGGCTGCAAAGGTCACAAATCATGATCATATGATTACAAGACACAGCAACCAGTCATAAATGTGAGTCAACTGCCAAGAACTCTAACTGCAATCATGTGACTTTAGGGGGTGGTGTAAAGTTGTAACTTTGAAAACTAGTCATAAGTCATGTTTTTCACTGCCATCATAACTTTGAACCATTGTTAAATAAATGGTCGTTAAGTCAAGGACTACCAATAACAGACAGCTTTCATTGAAAAGGTATGAGCAACAAATTACCAAAGGAGTTTCGTGAGTCTGAGGATGTTTGAAATTAACAATTTCAAGAGAGAGATGCTTTTTTACACGATTCACATCTGATTCCCTTGCAGCTTGTAGTAACGAATGGCCTTTGAATTCATCTAGGGGGGAAAAAAGTTTTATGAAATTTAAGCCTTAAATATCACACAATCAGACACATATCAAATAAAAATCTTCTTATGATACCTTAACCCCTTTTAACATTGCAAGCTGCTGAGAGTCACCTCGTGTGAGATGGGCGGCAAACAAATTTAATAAACAAAACAAATCCAGTCCCTCTGACCAAAATCAAAATGATGAAATTTGGCAGCAAAACGACCCAATTTGATGACGAGTTTTCAGACTTCTCTATTTGGGGCAGGAAACAGGAGCAATATGCCTCCTATAAACCTCCTCCCACTTTTATTTTTCAGCCAAAAAAAAATCAAAAATCTTGTCACTAAACATAAGCAATTTTACAATCAATTTTTAGCAGCCTGATCTTACATTACTGAAGTGCTTGATGCATCCCATCTTTTTTCTGCATGATCATAAACAATATAATTAAATAAATAAGGAACCCTGATTCGCATAGGTAAGAAATTACAGTTTTATAGGATAATAATAATAATAATAATAATAATAATAATAAAGTTGGAAGGGACCTTGGAGGTCATCGAGTCCAACCCCCTGCTCAGGCAGGAAACCCTATACCATTTCAGACAAATGGCTGTCCAGTCTCTTCTTAAAAACTTCCAGTGTTGGAGCATTCACCGCTTCTGGAGGCAGGTTGTTCCACTGGTTAATTGTTCTAACTGTCAGGAAGTTTCTCCTCAGTTCCAGGTTGCTTCTTTCCTTGACTAGTTTCCATCCATTACTTCTTGTCCTGCCCTCAGGCGCCTTGGAGAATAGCTTGACTCCCTCTTCTTTGTGGCAACCCCTGAGATATTGGAATACTGCTATCATGTCACCCCTAGTCCTTCTTTTCATTAAACTAGACATACCCAATTCCAGCAAACGTTCTTGATATGCTTTAGCCTCCAGTCCCCTAATCATCTTTGTTGCCTTCTCTGCACTCTTTCTACAGTCTCAACATCTTTTTTACATCGTGGTGACCAAAACTGGATGCAGTATTCCAAGTGTGGCCTTACCAAGGCATTGTAAAGTGGTATTAATACTTCACGTGATCTTGATTCTATCCCTCTGTTAATGCAGCCTAGCACTGTGTTGGCTTTTTTGGCAGCTGCAGCACACTGCTGGCTCATATTTAAGTGATTGTCCACTAGGACTCCGAGATCCCTCTCACAGTTACTACTATTGAGCAAGGTACCCCCTATACTATACCTGTACATTTGGTTTTTCTTGCCTAAATGTAGAACCTTACTTTTTTCACCATTGAATTTCATTTTGTTAGATAGCGCCCATGTTCAAGTCTGTCCAGGTCCTCTGTATCTTAAGCCTGTCTTCTGGAGTGTTGGCTATTCCTGCCAGCTTGGTGTCATCCGCAAATTTGATGAGTTCCCCATCTATCCCTCGTCCAAATCGTTGATGAAGATGTTGAAGAGCACTGGCCCAGAACAGAGCCCTGGGCACCCCACTGCACACTTCCCTCCATGTAGATGCGGTTCCATTGAGGACCACACGCTGAGTACGGCCGGTCAGCCAGCTACGAATCCATCTGGTGGTGATGCTGTCTAACCCACATTTTTCTATCTTATCAAGTAGTAGGTTGTGATCTACTTTATCAAATGCCTTACTGAAGTCCAAGTAAATTATATCCACAGCATTCCTCTGATCCACTAATTTTGTCACTTGGTCAAAGAATGCAATAAGGTTTGTCTGGCATGATCTGTTTTTGACAAACCCATGTTGGCTTTTAGTAGTGATTTTGTTTGCCTCTAGGTGTTCGCTGATTCGTTGTTTGATTATCTTTTCCAGAATCTTCCCAGGTATTGAGGTCAGGCTGATAGGTCTGTAATTTCCTGGGTCCATTTTTTTCCCTTTTTTGAAGATGGGAACTACATCAGCTCTTTTCCAGTCCTCCGGTAATTCCCCAGTGCTCCAGGATCTTTGAAAAATATAGTTCAATGGTTCTGAGATCACATCTGCCAGTTCCTTGAGAACCCTGGGGTGTAATCCATCTGGTCCTGGTGATTTGAACTCGTCTAGGCTGGACAGGTGCTCACTTACTGTTTTCTTGCCTATCTTAACTTGCATTTCTATTGTTTTTTATGGCACTATTTTCGGTAGGTTGGTCTGTTTTTTCCCTTTGTGTAAAGACAGATGCAAAAAATGAGTTAAATAGTTCTGCTTTCTCCCTGTTGCTTGTCACCTTTTTGCCACTTTCACCCACTAGTGGACCAATCATTTCCTTCACTTTTTTCTTGTTTTTTACATGTTGAAAGAAGCTTTTTTTGTTATTTTTGACTTTGGTCGCAAGCCTTAGTTCATTATGAGCCTTAGCTTTCCTCACTTCATCTTTGCAGGCACGGGCTATTTGCTGATATTCTGTCTTAGTTATGTGCCCCTCTTTCCACTTTCTATACTTGTCCCTTTTATCTTTCAATTTATCAGAGAGTTCTTTATGCAGCCATGCTGGTTTCTTTTGAGAGCTGTAATTTTTCCTCTTTGTTGGTATTGTGCTAGACTGGGCTTTTATTATCTCACTTTTCAAAATTTCCCAAGCTTCTTGAGTTGGATGGATACTTGTACAACTCAAAACCAGCCTCGAAGGGTTATTAGTTTCGAAATTTCACAAAGCAGAAGACACTGTTTGACTAGTTCTGCTCTGTGATGGCACATGAATGCTTCTGAATCCTCAGGTGAATTCTATACTTCCAAGAAAGACAATATCCTGTTTCTGATGCTATGCCTTCCCGAGAATTATAGAATTATAGAAACAGCAATCAATTACAGACAGTGGATGATTATCAAGATGGATCCATATAGAAAACTGAAAAAAGGTAATGATCTCTAGTCAGTTTATTTTCTCTGTACTCACATGCTAATCGTTCTTTTAGCTGAGGTGTAGGGGCCAAGTCAATCGTACTTTTATTATGGCAGTTTAACAGTGTAGGGTCAGCACCATAACTCAGCAAGAGGGAGCACACTTCGACTCTGTTCTTAGAAGCTGCTTCGTGAAGAGGAGTGAACTGCCATAGATCCATTGCATTTACACATGCTCCATGCTAGGAAAGGAAAGAGAATCATACATAATGTTAAAGTAGAGCTCTAATGTACATGGAAGAACAATTGCCCAGGTATGCTTAAAGATGTAGGGGCCATAAATCATACTTTTTCCTAATATTTTGTTCTTTTAGTGAAGTTCAAAATCATAGAATAATTTACATTTTATGTGAGACATTCACTAAGATCACAGATTTAATAATTTTGATCTGGAATTCAATTAACTATATAAACTAGTTAATTCTATCAACTTTAGGAACAGTATCTTAGCATGCTAGGCAGGAATTTGGACATATAATGAACTAATAAAATAACTTTAAAAGTGGTTTTCAAAGTGGGAATCTTCAGCCTGAAAGTCTGAATGTGTAATCCCCGAGGCCAGTATGCCAATTGAATCTTTCTTAGCTCCCTGCCCCAGCTATGACTATCAGAAAACATTTTGTTTTACAAAAAATACTTGAAGATTGTTTTTATAAACAAGTTTTATAAGCCATTTTTATAAAAAGCAAAGAAACAGTTGATCTAAGGCAGAAATCAATAAACAAGAAATGTACCAGACATTTTTATAAATATCTGTTTTAACTAGCTCAAGTTCAATATTTTTCCCAATGATTTTGCATTGCGCATGATCATATCAAAGATGGACTATCTATCAAACAATAGATATATGTAGAAATTTGTGTTGGGAGGACACATTTTAGCTGATCTGAATATTTTTTTTGGAGAGGCTATGTAGAATATGCTTATGAAGATCATTGGACAAGCAAGGAACTCCTTTAGAGCTTCTTGAAGATACAACACAATGGTTTTTGTGTTTTTATAGATATGCTGAGAAACCAAAGCTGATGAAGTGAAAAAATAAGAGGGTTTGCTAGATATCATGTTGGACATTTCTTCTATGAAGCCCCTGAAACATACATGTTGAGTCTCTGAGCATCTGTTTTGTGCCTTTAATAAGCACATTGTAGTTAGATCCAGTGTGGTGCAGTGGGTAAGATACTGTATGACACCAGCGAATCTAGTCTCGCACATGGAAGTTTACAGGGTGACATTGGACCAATCACTCTCAAATCAAACTACCTCACAGATTATTGTTGTGGGAATAATGGCTGGAGATAAAGCTAGGTCCGCTGGTTTGACCTCTTGAACAAATGACAGGATATCAGTCTAATGAATGAATGAACAAATGCTGAGAGCACTTCTCCATTTTTCAAATTATTTGCAGAGGTATAAAACATAATAAGGAAATCTGTCTATAGAAGTTGCACATTATTATGTAACTAACCTTTACTAGAAGTTCTGTTACTTCATAGTGCCCATAAGAACAGGCATTGTGAAGCGGCACTAGATCTCTGGAAAGTGAAGACAAACCATTGTCAAAAATAATTTATCAGTAGTAATAATCAGAAAATTCAAATGTAGAAAAGTAGATAAATGTAGAAAATCAGATAAAACCTAGAAGACTCTTATCGATAGTGTTAAATGGCACATAGTATAACTCAATGTGACATTATATTTAGGATCAAAAAACTACTGACATAGTGGTTAACTGGAGGAATAATTGTGGAAGATGCTATTGAACCAAAGACAATAGACAGGAAAAGCCCAATACATACAATAGTGGTTGCACTTTGGATCTGGTTATTAGCCTGGGGCAGTTGTAATGTGATCTAGCTTTAGAGGACTTTACCATCAACCCATTGTTGTGGACAAATTAGGCTCTGATTGCCTCCCAGCTCACTTGTGTCACCTTGCCTCACAGGGATATAGGGTCTGCAAGATCATCACTCTGCCCCCCCCCAAATTTAAAGACCCTATAGAGTTCCAGAGGAAACTTGTTTTTTTTTCCTGAGAATCTGGTGGATAGTTCAGCCAAGTCCTTAATTATAGAATAGGTAGATAATGGAGACCTTGGCTACACTGCCTTTATGGTCTACTTGCGTGCTGATCTCAGCATGCATCTTGGTTTACAAAGGAGCTCCAGGAAATAAAGTGGCAGAAGAGACACCTGGAATATTGATGGAGGAGGATGAAGAGCAAATATGGCCAAACACAAGTAAGTATTTGGAATGGTGGTAAGGGTGGGGAAACTATGTCATTTCTCCCCTCTCTTACTGTGATTGCCAATAGCTATTTGATGTTAATAATCTGCAGGATCTTTGTATAGATCCATCTAATGTGCCAATTTGCAGATGTTCCTAGAATGGGAGACCCTTCAGTTAGTCACTACTGTGCTAGTCACCTAATAGTTGAACAGTAATGCACTGCACATGTGGCTGCTCTCCAAGATCATCCAGATGCTACAAATGGGCAAATCAGATCCATCTCTAGCATAGAAATCTATGTTTACCTACAAGAATTGTTGACTTGCTAAAGTGTAAATATGCACAAGTTTACACCTGTTGAACACAGATAATTCCTTTCTCTAGGTATATGCATAATGTCAATAGTACTGCTTTATATATTAATTTTAGTTATTAATCCTATTAACATTAATTGGAATGCAGGCTCTGATCAGTGCATGTCCATATATACATACAAGTGCACACAAACACCTGTCACAAATGTCTATTTCTTAGGGAAAATAAGCTCCAACAGCATTGGTTTTACTGAGAATTGGTAATCACTGTTGATTAGGTAGGAAGTGTACAGAATTGACATATTTGATAAGGGAGATGATAAATCAAGGGGAGTGGATAGTGCAACTTTTTTTGTCTTTTGTCTGAAATTTGGAACTGTCTTCTTTTCAGGTAAGACATAGGAAAATATAAGCTCTATGTTAATAAAAATCTCTAATGCTCCATCTTCTTAGACACTCACCCTTTATCCTTTGCATGAACATCTGCTCCGTGATGTAATAATAGCTGCACTATTTTAACACGGTTATAGCCAGCAGCTAAGTGTAATGGAGTTGACTGGAAATAAAACATTGAATATAACAAACTTAGATATAACAAATATAACTTAGAAAACAGCTTTTTAAAAAATATATATAGATAGATCTGTTAAACTTGTTTACATTGCTCTCCTTTTCTCAAGTCCTGATCTTCTGGCTTATCTTGGTGGATGAAAGGGCATTCCTGGAAGGGATGATATAGTATTGTTGTCAATGCTATATATATCCCAGCAGGATCACCCCAAGGCATGAAGGTCATCCTAGTTCAGGCGTGTCAAACTGCCGGCCTGCAGGCCGGACGCGTCACGAGGAAACCGCGCCCACCCCATTGCCGGCAATGGGGAAAAAGCTCCAATACGTTGCGCGACGTCACGTGATGTCGCGAGTTTGACATGTCTGTCCTAGTTGCTAGCTAAACCAAACAAGCAACAATGATAAACGAAAGGTTTGGAGGCAGATGTTCATTATATGGTCAATGGCAAAGGCATTAATTCATACTGGCAGAAGGCAATGGTAACTACTCCTGTATTTTTACCAGAAAACCACATGCACAGAAAAGTATAAAGCGATAATATAGTACGATGGGTCCCCGACTGAATGGGACTCAATGTGCCACTGAGGAAGAGCTCAGAATATTTCAGAGAATTAATGGTGTTTATAATGTGGCTAGACTACCTAGATTCAGGATATCTAGTTGTTGATGTTGCCATACAGGAAAAGAAAATCTAAAGCTGCAAAGACAGAATTACAATGGGAACATGGAATGTAAGAAGTATGAACATGAGCAAACATTTTTCAATGAAAAATGAAACAATTGCAAATTGATATCTTAGGCACCATTGAATTGAAATGGACCGGGATTGGATACTTTCATTCAAAGGATCACACTCATCAAAAACATGAGAAAAGATGGAACAGCATTGTTTTATAGTTAGGAAGGATATAGCAAGAACAGTACTTGCAATTAGACTTTGTGGACAACCTTTTAATATGATCATCATCCCAATTTATTCTCCTACTATTGATGTAGAAAAAGTGGCCAATGAGTTTATGATCAATTTGAAATCAACAAGATATGCAAGCAAGATTTACTACTATTAGAATGTAAAGTAGGAAATATTAAACAGGATAATGTAGTTGAGGTATATAACTTAGGAAATCAAAAAGAAAATCAATTTCTGCTGCCCAATTATTTCTTCATAGCTAACACTGTCTTCAAACAACTAAAACAATAGTTGTAAATACAGACATCACCAGATGGAATATATAGAAATAACTGACTACACTGTTGCTAAAGGGAGGTAGAAAAGCTCTGTGACAACATTAAAGATATGACCAGGTGCTAACTATTGAACAGAATATGAACTCCTCTTGGGCAAGTTCCAATTTAAGCTAAAGAAAAACAACCAGCTTTCCACAATATAATTGAGGGTGAAGGTTCGTTCTCCAAGCTTGAGGATTGGTTTTCAAACATTTACTTACCAGGCTAGGTAACATCTTCGGCGGTGTTTAATGGGTGTCTGTGTCAGTGTTTTACTTATATTAAGGGCTTCAGGTGTGGGAGTGTCAAGTGAGGGTCTTGTGATGGGCCAGGTGTGAGTCAGAGAGAGGCTTGTGATGGGGAGGTATTTCAGGTCAGAGTCATTGGAGGGTGTGAATTAGTGGGTCAGGAATGAATCATCAGTGAGAGGCTGGTAATGGGTCTTGTAATGGGGAGATTAGGTCAGGGTCATTGGAAGGTGAACTGCTGGGGGGGGAGGAGAGGGGCTTGAGGGTTGGTGCTGTCTCAGGATGGCTGTTCAATTGATTTGGATTCTGAGGGGTTCATAGGCTGGTTGTAGATCAATGTGTCTGTTGATGGAATTGCTTGTGGGAGTGCAAGGCGTTGATGAATTCCCGAGTGTGGCGGGTGGTACAGTGGCCAATGATTTTAGTATTGCTCTAATTCACGGGTGTCAAACTCACCGTGTCAGGTAATGTGTCGCGATGTATTGTGACTTTTTTCGCATTGCCAGAGCTGGGGTGGGCATGGCCTCCAATGATGCAACTGGCCCACGAGCCGGCAGTTTGACACCCCTGCTTTAATTGAACTGGTGTTGTTTGATGTCAGTGTGGGTAGCGATCACAAGACCCTCACTTGACACTCCGACACCTGAAGCCCTTATATAAGTAGAACACTGACACAGACATCCACTAAACACCGTTGAAGATGTTACCTAGCCTGGTAACGAAACATTTGGAAATCAACCCTCAAGCTCGGAGAATGAACCTTCACCCTCATCCTACACACAAGCTAGAGATATTTGCCACTATTGCACAATATAATTTTCAGAATGTGGCCACCCTTTTCAAGGAAAACATCAGGAAGCCGCGGATCTCTTTGTTAAGAGGACCAGACATACTGTTCATGTCTTGAACAGTATGAACTGTGGAATGGACTTAAAGAAGTTGTTCAGAATGAATGTAAAAAGAAACTGGATGTAAGAAAATCCTTCAGCTCTTAAAACACACCAATAACATGAACACAGAAGGCAACCATTTTACGTTTATTCTTCCTGCTAGCACAAATATAATTAATGCTTAGTTTAGTAGTATTTTATGATATGGCAATTACTTGAACAAACTCACATTTTCTTAGTGATATTGCTATCTGAGTTTTGAAAAGTTCTATTAAACTTTTATTTCTTAAAGTAAAAATATAAGAAAAGCAATCCAAAGCTAAGATTACATCAAGTGAAATATTATCAAATATTTTCAAAATGTAATTTTCTTAATTTGCTAGTCCAAAAAAAAAATGTACGTTTAAAAATACCTTTCTGCCATCACTTGCATGGCAATTGACATTTAACGGTATTAGAAGAGCCATTAATTTTTCTTCATTTCCACTCCTAAAAAGGAAATTAATATTCATGAACATTTTGCAAATTGCATGCTCTCATTTTGCTCAACTTGAGATGATTAGTGACCACAATGAAGTAATTTATTTATTTTATTCAACTCTGAAAGGCAGAGCAAACTATTATTATGTTAAATCTAATTATTAAATATCTACCTTTAGACTTGATTTTACAAGTGTAATTAGCTTTCTACCTATTATGCTTTGTATGTATCATTATGTTTAAATTCCATTTGCCAAGATTTAATGATTATTTTTAAATGACGCATGGTGTAGTGCTTAAAACATCAAGCTAAAAACCAGGAGACTGAGTTCAAATCCTGCCTTAGGCATAAAACCAGTTGGGTGACTGTGAGCCAATCATTCTCTCTCAGCCTAGGAAGAAGGCAATTGCAAACTACTTCTGAAAAACCTTGCCAAGAATACTATGGAGACTTGTCTAGGCAGTTGCCAGGAGTCAAAACTTGACTCAAAGGCACAAACAAAAAAGTATTGTGAAATATGTATACGTATTGTATGCATATTATCCTGCACACAAATGTAGCTGAATTGGTATTGCTTCCAAATGGACTGTAAGGGGTGAAAGATCTGGTCCACATATGAAGGTTCAATTAAACTGATTTATTGCTAACAGCCTATGCACAGGAAATCTTCTCAACTAAGTCAGATAAGGATCAATGGGACTCAAGGGGAGTTGGGATGTAGTTTGCTTGTAGCTACATAGAGATTCTAGGCTGATACCTCTTTTCATTCTGCCCCCAGGCTCTTTCGTTCATTCTCCTACAGGGACAAAGATAATTGTACTATGTGTAATATTTTCAAGCGTCTTCTTTCCTGCTATTTGTGATGACATACCTTTTATTTTTTCTTAAACAACTAGAAAATATAAACCTAAAATATTTTTTAGACTATAGTTATAATACAAGACTTATAATTATGTACAGCAATAAAATTGAACTGAAGAAAAAATAAAGTCTTACCCAAGCTAAGGTTTTCAGGTCAGATTTAATTACAAGAGACCATTACATTTGAAACAAATTGAAATTTAAGAAATACCCTGAAGGAACTAAAGATTTACTCAGATGTTCCGTTGTTGGAAGAGGAAGGGGAATTGTGCTGCTAACCCTGCCTTGATGTGACACGTGCATTAATACCCTTAATCTGGAACTCCATCTCCCCACCCACCAATGGAACAAATATCTATATACAGGTAGTCCTTGCTTAATGACCACAAATGGGACAGGTAAATCATCACAAAATGAAACATCACATGATTGCTGCATAGTTACAACATCACTTCTACTGCAACCATTAAGTGAATCAGCTATGGTCATTAAGGAAGATATCACCACCAAAGAATTTTATTGCTATTTTCTTATTGACCATGTTTGCACCCAAATGATGATCACATTAAAACCCTGCAAGAGATGTAAATGCAAGGCATGGACGTAATGTTATTTTTTCCAGAAATATTAAACAATATTTTTTGTTTTCTTAACATCACCTACCTGGCACTTTCCAACAGTTCATCTTTCTTGTATTCACCTGAAAATTAATACAGCAATCTTAGGATTTTCTGATTCATGCACATATTTTTTTAGAATTATTTTCCTTTCTAATGGGAATGGGCCAAATATTCCAACTTCAAAATAGAACCAGAGGGGTGTATCATTCCATGTATGTTAGAATGATCTAACAAATCTAGCAAATAGATTTTTTTAAAAAAAAACTTCCTGCGATGGAAGTTCAAACTGTGCACAGCTAATAGAACAGAAGTCACAGCTTCCATCCCTGCAGCCACTGGTAGGAGCTAACTAGAAAAGGTTGGGGCAAAGAACAGCCAACTAAGCACATTAAATTAGTAAATTAGTCATCGTATCAATGAGATGAGCGGTATATAAATTTAATAGTAAACAAAATAAATAAAAAATTGGACTGAAGATTACTACCTGCCTGATATCATTTTATTAAGTATTTTGCTTTGCAAAAAACAATTTGTGGCTGTTAGTACATACAGGCTGAGTCTGTGTGGAGATTGTGTGTTTATCTGACTGGGTGTGTATAAAAGTTTTGTTATGATTGTTTATTATAATTTTTAAAGTGTGTGAAAAAAATTAAAAATCATGCTCACAGCCATTTTTCTGTAATCTGCGTTTTAGCTAACTCAGAATTATTTAGTATCTAACATTTTTCATCACTAGGAGCCCCCCCCCCACGATAGGGAACAAGAGGTTGTTCCAAATTTCTAATTGTTCTCTAAAATAGGATTCCAAAATGTTATAAGTTTTTGTTCCTTTCAAATATGGAACAGTGAGGACATCTCAAGTCTCATTTCAACTTCAGCATAGAACTGAAATAGTCTAATGAAACAACTGACTTGTTTAATGCAATTTCATGCAGACCCACATGATCACATGATCCTGGGACACTGCAACTGTCAAATATGAGTCCGTTGCCAAGCATCTGAATTTTGATCACATAACCTTGGACATGCTGCAATTGTGTGAAAAGTGGTCATAAGTCACTTTTTTCCAGTGCTGTTTTTAGCCACGAAAGCCAACTGGTGACTTTGGGCTAGTAACTCTCTCTCGGTCCAACTTACCTCACAGGGTTCTTGTGGAAAAAATAGAAGGAAGGTGTGTTGGATATGTTCACTGCCTTGAGTTATTTATAAAAATAATAAAGGCAGGACATAAACACACCTTTTTCATTTTCATTTGAAATTTTAAAAAATTCTCAATTTTTAAATAATAAAGCTCTATTCCAAAACCCAGATATTTTCTTTAGATTTCATGCTACTTTAGCTTCGTTACAACTAAGATAGATGCATAGAACTCTTAGATTCACCAGATCTGGTACCCAGGAAACAATATTTTATGAAAAAATGTAACCCTTTCTGGTATATGGCCTGGCTGTCTGAGGGGTTGCCTGCCCTACATAGTTCTGTCTGTTCTATATGATCTGGCATGCTCTAGGTCTTATCAATTAAATAGTGAAATCTCATTAAGACACAGGAAGCAGCAGGCCTGGAATGATATTCCCCAATAGATTCATATACTCTTCCCAGGACTTTATTCAAACAAACTTCTTAAAATTTTGCTCCTTCCTCAGGCTGCGGACTAGTATGGGTGACAGACCCCTTTGGAGAAAGACTAGTTTGTGAAAATTCTGTATTATTTTTCCACACGTGTGATATATGTATTATTTTGAAATGGATGTTCAGAATCATGATGGAAGCAGGCAGCACATAAACTTAATAAATATTAATAATTATATATACAGCCATCAAATTCCATCAAGCTAAGAAAACAGATAATTACCAGAAGAAATGGACTATGGAAGATTCCACCCACCTGTAAGCACTGCTTTTGCTGATGGATCTGCTAAGTCAAGTGCTGTTCTTCCATCAGTATTACGGATACTCGGATCAGCACCATGCTGCAACAATACTAAAAGGAGCAGGAATATATTTAAAATCCTGTGGTAGAATGTTTAGCCTTCCAGCAGACATGCAATATCTCAAAATCAGTTATGACTGTTCCCCATAGTTTTTGAGATGTAGTATCTATCAGAGCTAGTGCAGTGCAGTACCTAAGGTAGACTAGGAACAGGGATACTCAGGTTCACATTTACCTTCACCCACAATACTCCCTGGAGGACCAAGCCAGACACTATCTCTCAGTCCAATCAATAGCCTATTGTGATTAATTTATCTAATGGTATATATCTGAACAAGAACATATCAAATACAGCCAGGCTAAAATCTACATTAATATCCCAAGCCGCTTCTTTGATTCATCTTTATGCTAAACAGATTCTTCTCAAAGATACCTATTCAAATCATCTGCATCTATATTTTTTCGCCCAAGTTGAACAACCATCTTTACTTAACTTTGCTTTCAAAGAGAAAAGGATGATGAAATTCAGAAAGTCTCTATAAGCCATATTAGTAAAATTTCCTTAAATATTCAAGTTCCTGATCTTCAGATTCCAGATAGCTTTTCACTTTGTTTTTAAAAACAGCTGACCAATTCTGATGCCACTCTGCTAAATTTTCAAGGAAATGCACAGAACTGGAAATTAATTTCTTGTGACTAATTTAAGTGCAGTTACTCATGTGCCAAATAACCATTCAATTAAACAAAAAGAAACTATTCCTTCTACAAGGCTTCATTAAATTTAATCTCTTATGTTGAGATTGAGAATTATATTATTAATAAAAGATAAATTGTAGTAGCATTTATTTGAAATACAGTACATCTACTTTACAGAAATGAAGATATAAATTCCCATATATTTTTATTAAATTTTGATGCTACTTTTCTACCTAAAAGCACTCAAAATATAACATGAAAATACTTTAATCCACAATACTTTAATATTCTAAAGCAATAAAATTGAATGCGCAAATCAATCCAACAACTAATTATATTCATTTTAAAAATTTAGTGACAAAAGTTAATATTTGTTTTGAAAGTCTAAGAACATTTTAATATTTCTATGTACTAAGCAAGAACCAAGGAAAAACATAATAAAGGAGCAGAACAAGCCTGGAAAACATATTTCAAGAATAAGTATCTTCTTATACCACATTTTCAGTGCTATCTATACTGGAAATTTCTTTTCCTTTGCTGCTATGTTTATCTTTCTCTGTCTCTCTCTCTGTCTCTCTCCCAGCTGGAACAGAAAATGTTTATTTTGCATCTCTATCAGTCTCTTCCATCTGGAAAAAAAAATTATGGAAACTGCAACTCTGAGCTTAGGACTGCAAAATCAAAATTGTATCAGGACAAATTCCAATTAACATAATAGTTTACTACAAAATACTTATAAATCATGGAATAAGGTTATGTAGGGCTGTTAATTATATTTCCAGGCACACACTAAAGGATAAACTCCTAAACCATTCTTAAAGGTGATCATATTACTAATTCCTCAGCCAACTGGATTCTTTTGCAACACCCATAAAATTCAACATTTTTAACAAATGAAGACTTTCAAAAATACCTGATTATATTTAAAAGTACTTTAAATCAAGAATGTGTTTGACTTGGATAGTTTGGATAGTCTGGTTTATGTTAAGAAAGATTCTTGATTTTTTTATGTAAAAATCACTGGAAAACGAATATCAAATGTTACCTATGCAGACATCAATTTTGCCTTTGATGGCAGCTTCATGAAGAGGAGTATAGTTCCAATTATCTCTTGCATTCGGATCTGCACCATGGCGTAGAAGAAGATTGACAACTTCAGCATGACCAAATGAGCAAGCATTATGAAGTGGAATGAGTCCTCCATCATCTCTTGCATGTACATTAGCACCATTCTGAAGCAAGTATTCTACTACATCCCGCCGACCAAAACCTGAAATAAAAAGAAATATTTGACCTATATGGAAGCACTAAACAAAATAAAGGCTGAAGGGTACATTCTTCAAATAAGAACTATAACATTTCCAACAAAAGTATTATGGAGAGAAAAATCTATATTTACCTTTAGAAATGAACAAATTGGAAAAATCAAGGATAATTACCAGCCATAAGCAATTGTCCCTTCAGGTTACATTTTTAGAAGGGAAATAGCTCTTGGATACCCTTGAATATTGATCTATTAGTCCTTCTAAATATATGTACAGCTTTTGGTACTATACCACAAATCATGGTACCCTTTGGGGTTGCTAGTATCTCACAATATCTCAGTAGTTTCAGGTCTCTCTAGATAGCTGAGAAAATAGTAAGAATATTTAGTTTTCACAGAAGCCTTCTAATCCTATCATTTTCTCCTTTGCTTTTAATATCTGTTGGAAACAACAGTGGGAAATTATTTGGAGGATTGATCTGTGACATCAACCAGATGACCTGCATTTCTGCCTCAGTTTTCCACTGACTGTGAAATGCAAACAGGTATTTGGAGGTGGCATAGACACGCATGAAGCCAAACAGGCTTATCTTAGGCTATGTGTGTGTGCATCATCCATGCATGTCCTTCTCCCTTCTGGCAGGAGGAAGAAGCCTCATAAGTGCAATCCTCAAACTCTCTTTCCACCCCAGATGTATGATAGGAAAGGGATAATAGATAGATATGGAAGATGTTATAGTAGCCACAAAAGGAACCATTCCACTTCTCCGACCATCCTCTTGTTTCAAGGGTCAGTCTCACTCTCTTTACTCCTTCCAGCACCATTTTATTTTTGGAGGTGTTCATTCCTGGGTGGCTTTTTAAAACCTTTTAATTCTAGCCCCCTATTACAAAGACAACCCCCCGTTAATTTTGTTTCATTTTTTAAAAAATATATTTCTTTAGTCCTTTCCTTCCCAAATCCATTCTGAGCCTTCGTTGCAGTTCGGGTACCCTCAGCATTCATTTCAATGAAGATTAGTCACGCTAATAGCCAGTTTCCGCTCCCATTATGTTCCTACGGCCGCCCTTGGCCCTCTTTTTATTGTTGATACGCCCAGACATGCCATAACGCCAAATAAATAAAACGCCCAGCCTAGCCGTTCCCAGGGGCTCTTCTCCAGCTCCGTCGAGTCGGAGTATCTGCCCAGTATCAGCCCAAAGCCAGAGGTGGAGACGTACAACCACCATACCTGCTTTTGGGGGTGGGGTGGGGAGGAGGTTACCACAGTGTCAATCAGGCGCCCCTGAAGGGGAACAGCCCGAGGCAGGGGGCGCGGGGGCAACAGGGCTCGTTACCTGCGGCGAAATGGAGGGGGCTGGACTTCCTGCCGGCCGTGTCTCTGCCGTTAACGTTCTCAGGCCTCACCAGCCGCTTCACGCGCTCCACGTCGCCATTCCGGCAAGCCTCGAAAAGCTCGCGGGTGGGCTCCGACGCGGCTCCCCCAACGCAGCACGACGGCGACTGCTGCAGCATTTCCCCCAAGGGACCCATCGCCAACGCCCCGCCGCCCCCCGCGCCGCGCCGCCCGGCCATGCCTAATGCCCTCCGTGGAGACCGCCTGCTCACAGCCAAACGCCTGCCATAGCCGGCGGCAGTCTTCCCGGTGAGGCGGCAGGGAGCGTCAAGGCGGCGGCGGCGGCGGCCCGGGGGGGGGGGGAGGGGGGAAGGAAGGCGCTACGTCAGCGCCAGCAACAGGCAGGGAGGCAGAACAGCTTAGGTGCGCACGCATCCAGGAGGCCAGAGTATTGATTGAGCAGGACGCGTGCGCAGTGAGCTACGGGAAGGAGTTGGCCTCCATGGGTTGATGCAGCCTGTACTGAATTACCAGTAAAAGGGATGCGGGAAGTCAGCCCCACAGAGAAGGAAATATTAAAAGGGCAGGAAAATATATTTCCTCATAGGATCTTGAAGAGACAGAAAAGCATGCCCAGTTTTCCTTGATAGCCCCAGGTCTCCCTCCCCCAAGCAGAAGCCAGCTCTATAGAAATGCAGATGTAAACCATCCAGGAAGGTTGGAAGCCCCCAGCTAGAAGCTTAGGAAGACAAAGACACCTAAAATCTACATACCCCACCCAAACTCTAAGACAGGACATAATAGGATTAACACAGAGATACCAAAGGGCACACTCAGACTCAGGTCAAAGTTCATGCCACAGGAACAACTCCACAAACAAAAGGCTCCAGAGGGTATAAAAACCCACTCCCTACATGTGTTCGCTCTCTTTTCTGCCAGAGCCATCTTTCTGTCTGGTTCTCCTCTTCAATAAACTGCAACCTTCTTTCTTTCTTTTTTTTTTCCTAAATATATTTTATTAGATTTTTATAGGGGTAAAAGGGTTACATCAGAGTGCTTAGGAACCACCGTGGAGGTGGGTATATTGAACATCCAAAAAGAAAAAAGAAAAACAATCACAAATATATAGCCCAAATCAATTCATTTAAAATTCCCTCTCTAATTCCCTCATTTAGTCTTGCATATTCAGATTAATACATTTCTATATAAGCTTCAAACAATCCTATCAAATATCACTCACATTTCAATTCTAAAGATCCAGGTCCTGTTTTTAAGCTTTACTAACTTACAATTACCATGTTCCAATTGGCCTTAGATAGACATATTATTAACACTTCGGGTATCCTTTTTTTTTTTTACATAGTAATTATATCTGGTATATTATTTCCACAGTAATATTCTTATATTTTCTTCATTAATACCATTTCTTCTCTTGTCACCCATCCCTCTTATTCTCCTTCTATTTCAAAATAATTATCTTAAAGTAAAAATATCAAACCAACAAATAGATTTCTATCTAATTTAAGTATATATTCTATCAATTCATCTATATCTATAAAAATCTTTTTAAACCAGTAAATAAAGTTTACCTCTCCAGTAATTATCATGTCTAAAACAAAGTATTGTTACAAAGGGTATCCTCTTAGAAATTTCACGTGCTCCATTAGTTATTAACTCAGTCAAAAAATCAAAGCCTTTTTAAACCCATTAAATAAAACTTTAAAATACATTTTTAAATCTAACTCTAGGTTTCTTTCTGTGCCATAACGGTTTCCATAATAGAATTCCTGCATCATCAAACCACAATATTAAAAGGTCCATATTCTTTAACGCTTCAAATTGGTCAAAGTTCTCTTTCCTTTCTTCTAGTAGCCTTTGGATGGTAAAAGCCGTTTTATTCCATGTTATATTTGCCAGTTGTTTATCCACCTTTTCACAATTTTCAATAACTTGTATCTGAGTGTCAGTCTCTGTTGATGTTAATGCTTCAGACATCTCCGTTAAAGTTATTCTTTGATCATCAGGCTTCTCCATAGATTGCGTTTGGAGTTGTATAAAGTTAATTTGTTCTTTGGTTTCCACAGTTTCTCTCAGTGTAGTTTCATAGTTGAGTTGTTGACGTAGTTCCTCTTTAGGTTGTACATATTGTTCACTAATCTCTTTGGCGCCAATCTGCTTCTTCTGCCCTGTCTTTTGGTCTATAATTTGATCTGTCAAAGTTTGAAAGTAAGAGTTCATATCCTCTGTGGCTTCCAGAATTTTTTCCAATATGAGCTCATAGTCCAGCTGTGTGTTAGGTTCCATATCAGTAGTAGAAAGATTTTTTAATCTTTTAGAGAAGGCTCTATTTCGTAGAAATCAAACAAGTGTTCACCTCCAATTTTCAATAGACCAGCTGTTCAGTTATCTTGTGCTTATCCTCTTTTGAAGGTCATAGCCATTCCCAGCCATAAAAAAATATAGAGTTGCAGTACCACTTTTCGACACAAGATGTCCTCAGCAGACCATAAAATCTTTTTTTTTTCTTTCCAAATTAATAGATTTTTTATTTTTCGTGTTGACAAGGATGAAGAAAGGCCTCTCCAAAGTAATAGATGCGTAGTTATAACAATAATAATCAAGAATAAAATGTTTTCAGGTCCCCTCAGTATTCCAAAATTTAAGTAGTCCATAAAAATTAACTGGTTTTTTTTTTTTTTTTCCAAAGCTGTTTTTCCCGAATGCCCAAATGCTGCTCCCTCACAGCAGGGAAGTAATTCAAACACAAAAGCTTTTGACAGGAGAGTAATTAGGGAAGAAAGGGGTAGGAAAGGTCTCACCCGGATTCTCCACGGGGGTTCTTTACGCTTAGTTGTTCTTCTGGCTTTCAGCTGGTGCGACGAAGTGATCGTCCATTTTGGTGGGCGATCTTTTCCTCCGACGGCCCTAAGGAGATAGCTCGAACTAGGGAGAGCTGCCGCTCTTCCCCAGTCAAGCAGGAGCCTCCTCAAGCGGTGGTCGCCTCTACGGGGCGACTTTCGACCCGGTTAAGGGTCTACCGGCGAAGGGAAAGCAGCCGGTGGGAGAGACGGCTCTCTCCGTGCGACTGCGCGTGTCGCGATCCGGAACCGGAAGCCTGCAACCTTCTTTCTAAAGCAGTCGCCATGTTGTTTATCTCCAGCTTGGACTGAACCATGATGAAGACTTTTCTTCCAACAATTTGGCACCCCAGAATGGGACTCCAAGCTAACCTCTCCAATGGACTGAGACTGGTAAGCCCCATCTTCCTGGCAGCAGACCCCTTGTGCCTGTGGATGGGTTACCCAGGCCCTGCCCATGTGGAGCCAGGGTAGTAAAGGGAGTTTTGGGTTTGAGCTCAAGGGCTGCTTTGGAAAGAAGGTGAAGGTGAGTACCTCTAAATTTTAACTTTAAAGCCCAGGGGAACAAAGGAAATGTGTGTATGTCTGTGTGTGAGTGAGTGAGGAGACCCTTTTTCCCAATCACAGTTGGATTTTGCTCCCTCTGGTCTTTCCTAACCGCAGAAAGGATCTGTTCAAGTGGCAGACCCTGGAAAGCATGGGGGTTTGGCCAGAGTGCAGGACCTTTTGTTAGGGAAAAGGAAGAGGCAGTGTGAAAATGGAATGGAATGAGTGAATGAGAGAATTGGATTTGGGCAACCAGCTGGTTAGGCCCTGTAAGCAAAGCGTAGTCCAGAAGGTGCCAGTACTTACTGCGTAGAGGGCAGCAGGTCCTTCCAGATCCGCAAGGGGTCTGAAAACTGGTGGCAGAAAGGAGGTGTCAGTACTCACTGCTTTTCAAAAAGGCGGCAGGTCCTCCCGGACTCGCGAAGAGTCTGAAAACCGTGACAGATAGTTCCCAGGGAAGGAGGTAAGGATACTTCGTCAGGGAACCGAAGTCCTCCCTGGACGCTTTTTCGTCCGAAAAACCGCAGTTTTTTTTCTTTTTGTACCTGACTGAGCCAAAGTGAGCCCCACATCTGAGAGGGAACATGGGAAGCGGCAGTTGAAAGGTGACAATTAGGACTCCCCTAGAAGATTTGCTCGAAACGAAGAGCAAGAGAAATATGTAAGAAATGGGCTTTGCTCAGGGCTTTGCTGGGAAACCAATTTGGCTAAATAAAGGTACTTAAAGGGGAAATAAATAGTGACTCTCTCTCTCTCTCTCCCTCCCTCCCTCCCTCCCTGTGGTATGTTTAAGATTTGTGCCTTCCCTAATTTGAGTTAACAGATTTATGGTAAGAATGACTAGGATGTGTAAAACTAAGACTTCTGTTTCCCTTTCTGTTTTCCTTGTCTTTGTATATATATGTTTGTCAAAGTCTTTGTGTGTGAGGTAAATGTGACTGTTAACTGTTTCAAATCCAAAGAGAAAAGAATTTTAAAATTCTGCTAGAAATTCTGCTTAAAATAAGCTACCAAAAGGAAAATACCCTCACTCTGTTTGTCTGGCCAACAAACAGAGTGAAGAAAAATGTGTTTTTTTCTTTTCCCTTTTCTCTCTCTGTACTCTTAAGAACAGCTCAAAGTTAGCAGGAGGGAATGTTTTAAGTTCATCTGCTGGAAAAAATTCACTCTTGTATTTATTGTATGTGTTATAAATGGGTTTTATCTGTCTATCCTTTTCCTGAAACCTGAGGTGTGTCTAGCCTCCTGAAACTCAAGTTTGCTTGTGTGGGGAAATAATCTTCTTCTTAAGTTACTTTTCTTATCCTATCACTAAGTGGTGAAACTACTATGAAGTTAATCCTGAAACATGTAAGCATTTTTCAATCTCTAAAATAATGTGGTCTATTTTAGAATAAATGTTAAAGGTAGATTCTCCTGCCCCTGGCAAATTGCACACCTTAAAATATTAGGCTTTTAAAATTATTTGGAGCTTTCAGCATTCTCAAGCTGCCCAGCATTTCTTTTCAAGTTGCAAGTCCTTAATATGTTACAAATGTTCAGTTCAGAAATGAGACCTTTCATTTATGTTCTCTTACCAGAATCCAGCTTTCTTTTGTCCTCATCTGTGATTTCATTTTGTCTGCCTATCTGTTTCTTTAACAACTGCAGCTTTTTCAAACTCTGCCTGCAAGCTACCCCCCCCCCCACCCTCATGTACTTCTCCTTTTCTTATCTCTGTTCTCCATGCCTTTGTCTGCCTTTCCTGGGAGAGTCCACCCAGAAAGGGGGGAGATCTTGTTCTCATATCTTTCAGCCCTGCATAGATGACCCCCCCAACCTTTGGAAGCAGAGCACACTGACCCAGATGCTGCCTCCATCCATTTGAACCATGGGTTTTGAATCCAGCCATCCACTAAAAAGCCACCATGCAACCTGAATGGAACAGATCTTCCCAAGTCCTACCATTCCCCCAGATGCCTGTGAGAGCTGCAGAGGAAGGAAGGAGTCCTGGAGCCATTGGTCCCCACATGAAGCCTCAGAAGAAAATTAGGCAGACTATGGAGGGAGGGTGGAAACTCATTGTAACGTTTTCTTTCTTGCCCCATTTGTATTGTAATAAGCCAGTTGAATGGATTCATGGAGTGATGGCATTTGGGAATAGTTGGCACAGCAAGTACTGAACACCTTGGACTTCTGTCTGGTGGGAGGGAAAATTTATCCAGAATGTTTGTATTGCCTGTTTGTATTAGTAGCTGCACACACACCATTCATAATCACACTGAGTCTCTTCCACCTACCTTCAGTAAAGTTTCCCAGGCTGATTTTTGCTCTGTTGCACCAAAGCTTTGCATGTACAACTTCCAGAAAATTCCAAGGGGGAGGGAACCAGGCCCCCTCAGGCAATTTGCAATTCATATGCCCTGACTGAGGAAGTAGCAGGAAACAGATCTCCAAACCTAAGCCCTGAATATCTTGCACTGGTGGACTCAGATTGGGAGTCCTAGGGCTCACTATGTGCAATTTAAGAAAAAATTTAATAGCCTGGCTTGCATACTGGCTAACCTCAATTGGACATTACAAACCTGGATGCACTGAACTAAGAGCTAAGGCAGGAAACAATCCTTGAAAATGGGCAGCCAGTGGTTATGTACTGAGGCAAACCATGGCCGTGAAGAATTTTGGGAGGAATGTGCAAACCTGACTGGAAGCTCAAAGTGACATCCAACATTTAAAAATAATTGGCACAGAATATTGGTAACTATAAATTTCTTTTCCACCTAACAAAATTTTTGCCCTGACTTTTAGAACTTTATGGGTTGGAAGCTCCCCTTTTGGGAGCCACTGCAGGGATCTTTTTCTGCTGCTTCCATTAGTGTCTTTCCCCCTTCTTTTTTTTTGTGGCTTAACAGTTTAAAAGCTTGTCTACCAAGTATCCCAGATCAGATCAATTTTAATCTTATGCCAGTAAAAATGTGTCACCCACACTATTATGGCACAAAGGGGGGATTGTGGGAAGTCAGCCCCACAGAAAAGGAAATATTAAAAGGGCAGAAAAATATATTTCCTCATAGGATCTTGAAGAGACAGAAAAGCATGCCCAGTTTTCCTTGATAGCCCCAGGTCTCCCTCCCCCAAGCAGAAGCCAGCTCTGTACAAATGCAGATGTAAACCATCAGGAAGGTTGAAGCTAGGAGACTAAGAAGACAAAGACACCTAAAATCTGCATACCTCACCCAAACTCTAGAGTCATTAGCCCCAGCACCAGGGAAGCAGGATATGACCTTAGGGACATAATAGGATTAACCCATCACCATCAGAATACCAGAAAAGCACACTCAGACTCAGGTCAAAGTTCATACCACAGGAACAGGAAACAACTCAAAAGAAAAGGCTCCAGAGGGTATAAAAACCCATTCCCTACATGTGCTCAGTCTTTTTTCTCTTTTCTGCCAGAACCATCTTCCTGTCTGGCTCTCCTCTTCAATAAACTACAACCTTCTTCCTAAAGCAGTCGCCATGTTTATTCCCAGCTTGGACTGAACTACGATGAAGACTTTTCTTTCAACAGGGACAAGGGGAAGGGATGAACCAACCATGAGACTCTTACGAAACTATGAGAAGATACAATTGTAGTTTAAGGCTGCGGTTGTAAGCCGGTCTAGCCCAGGTTTTTACTCAACAGAGTTTAAGGCATCACTGAGCTGAACAAAGTTGTAGCAAAGAAAATCATAAGCATCGTATAAAAAATAGTGGCCGCTGTTTTTTTCTGGTACCATAGGGAAAAACAACCAGATTCATACTGGGAAAACTTAGGGAGCCAGTTGGAAACGTGTAGCGCCTGTAAAACTTTCCTTGACTTAACTTAAATTCATGCTGAGAGTTTATATGTAAATCTTCCATCAACCTAATACAACTATTTTCTCAATATTTAAATTTAAATAATATTGATATGGCAATAGTACATTGTTTCCATTGTCACAGATTAAGGCATCTGTGCCTATGATATTTGGGGTTAAGACGCACTCAGCTATACACATTAAGTTTGTAATCCTTGGTTGTCTAAGGGAGAATTGGTTGAATATATGAGCATCTGCAAGGGGAGCAAATGACTAATCAAGATTTGCAGCTTCACCTTGCAAGTTCCACCTCTTTTGTACATTTGATGTAACATGCAAGCTGGCAGAGCTTTCCTTGCAACAACCATGTACTGAACCCATGTGTTGTCTCACCCTGATGAAACGATCGGATACTGTGGGTGTCTGCTCAAAACTGGCAAATGATTATAGAGAATAAGCATTAGCTAAATTCAAAATCTGTTTCCTTGACTACACATAATGGCTTTATGCGGAATCCACTAGCAATTACATACCTTGGACTCTGGTGCAGCAAGGATACCTTTGTGGGCAGCCTGATTAAAGGCATGGTTTACTGCCAGCATCAGCATGGGATGAAAACAGAGCTGCCTATGTGAATTAGAGCTAAATTAAATCCTCTTGAAGACATGTAAGTTTAGAATTCTAAACTCAATACCAGGATTGAGCAATCTGGTGAGAAAGTGATATTTTTAAAGCTTGAAATGTCTTATATATGAATTACATCAAAGATAGATCTCCACACTTTTACTGTGGGCTTGGCGTGAAGAGTATTTGAATGCATGTCTGAAAGACATGTCCCCATGATTCACAATTGGATATGGCTACTAGAGATGCATTTTTTAAGATATGGAAATTCCTTATGGCCCAGAAAAGATGTTAGCCATCATGGAACATCGTTGCAAATAAGAATCTTTTCACATTTCCTCTCTGTAACAGTGCAGTACAAGTCTGAAATTGTATATTTATTTATTTATTTATTTATTTATCCAACATATTTATATGTTGTCACAAAACAACTCTTGGTGGCCTATGCAGAAAAAAATATAATATCAAACATACCTAATAAATACTACAGCAATACAAATACAAAAAGAATAAAGAGAGCCTGCAACTTCAAATCAGATCAGGGGAAAACTCTCTGAAACAGTTGACTTCAAGTGCTTTGAAAGACCAGGAAAGAGGAAGCTAGTTTGATCTCCACAAGGAGCTTCTTCCACAGCATCAGCACTGTGACAGAAGAGATCACCTCACTCTCAGCCTGCCTGAACTTCCTAAAAGTGTAGAATTTATAGCAGTTTCTCCCTGGTAGATCTAATCAGTCAAGCTGAATCTGACTGGGAAAGGTGGTCCTTCAGGTATCAAGCCATGAAGGACTTTGCAACTCAAAAGCACCTTAAATTGGACTTGGAAACTAGTAGGCAATCAATACAGGGCCACAGAAACAGGTCTATATGCTCCCAATGTTGGGAACCCCAAAATTTGCAGACTGCTACATTATGGACCAATTGCAGTTTCTAAATATTTAAGAGCAACCCCAAATAGAGTGTATTGCAGTAGTCTAAATGGATGGTGATAAAAGCATGAGTTACTGTTGCCAGATCCTCTACTTCTGATGGCCTAGCTCAGGGGTAGGCAACCTTGGCTCTTTTATGACTCGTGGACTTCAACTCCCAGAATTCCTGAGCCGGCATGGCTCAGCTTGGAAACCTCTCCCTTTCCCCTCAGCATGGCTGGCTCAGGAATTCTGGGAGTTGAAGTCCACGAGTCATAAAAGAGCCAAGGTTGCCTACCCCTGGCCTAGCTATATGCACATATCTTTGCTTGTGTGACATTTGTTGGCACACATATGTAAGATCTAAAGTTGTGGCCATTGCTTTTGACAGCATTCCAAACAAAGCATTCACTCAATCTCCGGCTTTCTTCCTATTACCCCCCACTCTCCTATACTTTTGCATGATGAGCCCCATGAGGATCCCCTATACTTTTTCTTCTACTTTGGTATGCATCCTTCCTTTCAATCACAGCTATATTGAATTTTCAGAGTCTACATTTTCTCAGTGTAAACCAGATTGTAATTTATATCCAAAATTCAATTTTGTTGCCCTGTCATACATAAATGGTAAAATTAGGTCATTTTAATGGTTTTATACAGGCTGGTTTACAGATGGTAATGAATATTGTTTCATTTAACTAAGCCAGTCTGCTTGCATTTGGACACCCTATTGATTCCAAGTGAGATTTCTGCTCCAAAATCCAGTTTTAATGCTCTCTTTTTCTCTGTGCAAGTGTTTGTTGTGCTTCATTTTATTCATCCCACTCAAATATTTATTTTTCCCCTCTTGGTCAACATTCTGTTAATCTGTTTATTCTGTTCACTCATGTAAGTTTAGAATCCTAAACACAATGTTAAGACTGGGCTATCTGGAGAGAAAGGGGGAAGGGTTTAAAAGTGATTTCTTTCAAGTAGGATATTGGGAAACTATTTTGCTTTGGGGAGGGAGGAATTCCCACATGTTTTTTCAGCCTTGAGTTTATTGTTTCTCTTTTGCATAAAGTATGCAATGTTGGCTCCAGGAGTGTAGCTCGTGTTATGTTATTTGGTAGCTAGGTGGTGGCGGCAGTGGCATCAAGGCAGAAACTTGGAACATTTTTAGATTAATCCTTGCCTTTTTCCCCTGCCAAATGTACTTCAAGATTATTTTATTAAGTCCCTCGAAATATTTCTTATCCAATATTATTGTTACTGTTGAAAACAAAAACAATAATCGTGGTAATATATTCATTTTGTTTATCGCAATCCTTCCCATTAATGATAATTGTACATTTTTCCATTTATCCAAATGTACTTCGATTTGTCTTTTCAACTTGTGATAATTATCCTCTTTAATTGTTGTACATCTTGCTGTCAGGTGGATCCCTAAATATTTTACCTTCTTTACAATCTGTATATCTAATTTTCCCATCAATTCTTTTTTTTGTTTTTTGGTAATATTTTTCACTAGCATTTTTGTTTTATCTTTATTAATCTTCAACCCCGCTACCTCACCATATTTTCCTATTTGTTCTATTAATATAGGTCCTGTCTCTAATGGTTCCTCCAAGATAAATACTAAATCATCTGTGAATGCTTGTAGCTTATATTCTTCCCTCTTAATTTTCATACCTTTTATGTCATTATTCTGTCTTATATTTCTGTTTAGTACTTCTAATGTCAAGACAAACAATAGTGGAGATAGAGGACATCCCTGTCTTGTTCCCTTCATGATATTAATTTTCTCAGTCATATCTCCATTTATCATTACTTTGGCTGATTGCTTATTATAAATTGTTTTGATTACATTTATAAATTTCTCACCAAAATCCATAGTCTGTAATTGGCTTATCATGAATTGCCAGTTCACATTGTCAAATGCCTTCTGTGCATCCAGGAACATCAATGCCATCTGCTTTTCCGGGTATGTTTCATAGTATTCTAATGTTTTCAATACAATTTGCATATTGTCTCTAATCTGTCTTTTAGGTAAAAAACCATTTTGATCCGAGTGTATAAATTCATTTAAAAACTTTTTAAGTCTTTCCGCCATTATTGATGCAAATATTTTATAGTCCACATTCAGTAGGGAGATCGGCCTGTAGTTCTTTATTTTCTGCATTTCTGTTTCTTCCTTTGGTATCAAGGTAATAAGTGCTTCGTACCACGAATCTGGTATCTTAGCTTCAGAAAGAAGTTCATTATAAAGTTCCAACATTACATTACCTAGTACTTCCTGCAATGTCTTGTATAGCTCTGCTGGTAATCCATCCGGTCCTGGTGTTTTACCATTTTTTTGTCTTTTAATTGCTTCTGTTAATTCCATCATTGTTATTTCCCCTTCTAATAACTTTTTAAATTTCTCCGGTATTTTAGGTATCTCTGTTTCTTCCAAGAATTGTTTTATCCTATCATCTGGGACTGTTTGTTGCTTATATAAGTTCTCATAATATTCCCAAGCTATTTTTTTCTTTTCTTCATTCCGATGTTGTAAAATCCCCTCAGCATCTTCCAGTTGTTTAATCCATCTCTTCTCTTTCTCCTTTTTAATTTTGTATGTCAACCATCTCCCTGGTTTATTTGAATGTTCAAAAAAGGTTTGCTTGGCTGCCTTTATTTTCATTGCCACTTCTTCATTTTTTATTAAGTTCATTTTATGTTTGTTCAGCTCCATTAAATTTTTAATCTTTTTGTTTTGTATATCTTTCTGTAATTCTTTCTCAAGTGTCTTGTATTCTTCCTCCAATTTTTCTTCATTTTGTCTTTTCTGTTTATTCTTTTTCCCCAAATAAGTCATAGCAAGTCCTCTCATGTATGCTTTCGCCGTGTCCCAAACATTTTGAAGTGAAGTATCTTCTTTTTTGTTTTCCTTAAAAAAGAAAAGTATTTCTTTTTCCATATATTGCTGAAAGTCTTTTTCATTCAATACAGTTTGGCTTAATGTCCATCTTATTCTCTTTTTTTGTCCTTTCCATATGATTGTAACTGGGTTGTGATCCACCCATGTGCTTATTTCTATGGCTATATTTTGTATATTTGTAAATAAATCTGTTGACATCCATATCATATCAATTCTCGACCAGGACAGGTGTCTGTTAGAATAGAACGTATATTGCTTCTTTTCCGGGTATTTTTCTCTCCAAACATCTAGTATATTTAATTCGTCCACCATATTATAAAAAGATTTTGGAAGTGTTCTTCTTAGGGTCTTGTTTTTTTTTTGTTGTATTATAATCCAGCTCGGCCTTTACAATAGCATTAAAGTCTCTAATCATACATATGCTTTCATATTCCAGTTCTGTTATTTTCTTGTTTAATTTTAAATAGAAATTTTCTTGGTTTTCATTTGGAGCGTAGATCGCTACCAATAATGATTTTTTACAATTCATAATTACTTCCACCATTAAGATTCGTCCTTCTTCGTCTGAATATATCAGTTTAGTTTGTATTGCTTTCTGAATTTATAATGCCACACCTCTTTTACTCTGATCCGCAAATGAAGTATATAATTCTCCCAATTTTGGATATTCTAATAGGTTTTTATGTTGTTTCTTAATATGAACTTCTTGCAAACAAATTATGTCCATTTTTAGTTTCCCCAGTTTATTTAGTGTTCTTTTCCTTTTTATGGTCGAGTTTAACCCATTTATATTTATCGAAATTGCTTTTATCTCTTCTTCCATGATCATTTGTGTAAAGTTTTGGCTGATCTCGTCATTCTCATCTCTCTTTGCTCTTTTGCCTCTTTTACTCTTGCTCCTTCTCCCAATGCCCTTTCCTCCTTTTCTTTACTATACTCACCCCGTTGCTTCTCTGTCTCATCTCCTTGGTATCTAATTTCTCTTTCCCCTCTCAGCCTTTCTTCTTCTTGCTGTCCAAAGTAGCGATCATAAAAAAGTTCTGCTTTCTCTAATGTGTCTAGTCTATGTCTCTGTTCTTGACAGTTTACCATTACTCCTTCTGGTATTAACCATCTAAAATTTATCCCTTTTTTAATTAAGCATTTCGTCAAAAATTGGTACTCCTTTCTCAAGTCTCTCACTCTTCTTGGAATCTGCTTTAATATCACTATCTCTCTTCCTTTATATTTTATTGTGACATTTCTCAGCTTCTGTAATATATCTGCCCTTAACGCTTTTTTAGTGAATCTTATATGAACCTCTCTAGGGAGATTATTTCTTGTTCCGTATCTAGTATGTATTCTAAATATCTCATCTATATCGTTAATTATCTTTTCCTTGCTTTCCTCCAATGCTTCTGCTAATATTTCCGCCATCACGTCTGCTAAGTTCTCTCCCTTTTCTTCTTCAACATTTTGAAATCTTAAGTAATAATCGGCTGTATCCATCTCTAAAGAGATAATCGTTTTTTCCTGATCCCTATCTGTTAATGTAAGTCAATTATCCATCTCCTCTACTCTCTTATCTATTGATTCAATTTTTCCTTCTGCTTGTTGCAGTCTTTGTTCGTTTTTCCCCATCAGTTCTTTTTTTTTTAAACAAGTTTTATTAATTTTTCAGTTTTTACATCCAAGTGCTTAGGAAACAATGTGGTGATGGGTTAATCAATTATACAATAACAAAGTCATACACATATACCTCAGGTTAACTCCTTAAAGGTTCCCTCTCTATTTCCCTTAATTAATATGACATATTCAAATTAATACATTTCTAAATAGAGCTCAATCAATCAATACATTTATCAATAACATTTTACTTATACCAATCCATTTATCAATAACATTTTACTTATACCAATCCAAGTCCTGTTTTTAAGCTTTACTTAATTCCAATTACCATATTCCAGTTTAGCCTTAAATAAGCATATTGTTTACACTTCGGGTAACCCTAATTTCCCTCATTTCATAACATAATAATTATGATATCTAAAATAATCATATTGTTCCAAAAGTTACGTTCTTACTTTTCCCAAATATATTCTATTTCTTGTCCTAATAGCTCCTCATTTACTGATACCATATCTTCCATTGTCACAATCCATTTCCTTATTCTCATTCCATTACAAAATGATTATCATATCTGAAATAGACATATTATTCCAAAAATTACATTCTTACTCTCTTTCACATGTATATTCTATTTCTTGTCCTAATAACACCTCATTTACTGATATAGTAACTTCCATTATCTCAAAACCTTTTCCATATTACAATTCCAAAGTATAATCTAACAATTAATTTTCATCTTCATTATAAATCTAAATCCTAAATATCAATCAATCAATATCTCTAAAAAAACTTTTTAACCCATCAAGTAGAATTTTAAATCCCATTTTTAAATCTGACTCTGGCTTTCTTTTTGTGCCAAATGGGTTTCCATAACAGAGCCTCTAATTCATCAGATAGGTCTCCCTTTATTCCTACACATTCATTTGAATCAAGGGAGAGCATCCAATTATCAATTTTTCAAAGGAACTGGCTCCTTTGTAATTATTCAATTGTTGCCCTAATAATTCAGATCTCAATGTTTGGTTAGGCATGTTTATCATCAATTCAATCTGGTCTAGCTCCTCTTCTCCTTCTTCCAATATCGTCTGAGTAGCATAATCGGTTATATCCAGTGTTGTGATTACTAATTGGTTGTCAACGTTGTCACAGTTCTCAATACATCGTGTTTGCAAATCAGTTCCTGTTGCTTTTGAAGTTACATGTGCTTTAATTGAAGTCACTCTTTGATCATCAAGATTCTCAATGGGTTGTACTTTGTATTGTGTAAAGTCCTCTTTGATGTTGGTTTGTTCCTCTACTGTTGTTTTTTGGCTTATAGGATGGTCAGTTGGAGTCTGGAGTTCAGTTTGTGGTTTTGGGGCAGCATCTTTGGCTTTCATTCTGGAATTCATTTGCTCAGTAGCTTCAAAAAAATTTTCCAGTATAAGTTTATAATTAAGATGTGGATAAGGTTCCTCCATCTCATTAGGTTGTACGTAGTGTTGTGTAAAGTCCTCTTTGATGTTGATCTGTTCATCCTCTGCTATTCCTTGGCCTGTAAGTTGTTCAGTAAGTTTGGGGTTCAATTTGTGGTTCTGGAATAACATCTTTAGCTTTCATTCTAGAGTTCATTTGCTCAGTAGCTTCAAGGATTTTTTCCAGTATGAGATTATAGTTAAGTTGTGGGTAAAGTTCCTCCATTTCTATAGTGATTAAAAATAATCTTTTAGTCTTTTAGTGGAGGCTATGTTTAATAACAGTCAGCCAATGTCCACCTCCACAATTTCTAGCAGTTGGTTTCACCACCCAGCTGTTTCCAATTCTTTATCTTTTCCCTTTTATGATAATTTGAAGGTCAACCCCAGCCTCAAAATCAAAGAAAAAATTCAGTTGCAGTGCCAGATTTTGCCACAAGATGTCCCCAGTAGGCTATGGAATCTTTTTCCAGATGCCAATAAAATTTTATCCAGTTAAAAAAAGAAAAAGAAAAACAATGTTTTCCAACTTAATAAGTCGATAGAATAATAAAATTATGTAATAGGGATTTTTTGGGACCCCAAAGTATCCAAAAATAGAAATAGTCATTAAAATAAATTATTCTTTCCTTTTGTTTCCAAAGCTTATCTTCCCAAGTAGGCAAACACCGCTCTATTAAAATCCAATGGCAGGAAAAAAGGGGGAGAGAAGGGAGGGTAAAAAAAATAAAAGGAAAAGGGCCAATATACTTCCATACAGGTTACACTTCTTTGTTTCAGGCTCTTCGTACCTTAATCCCAAAAAAAAGAGGAGATCGAAATAAAGCCTCCGTGAAGCAATCCACCATTCACCAGAACGAGAAACAGTCTCTGTAATAAATGCAATGAATGTCTGACTTCTTATCAGTAAGTCCAGCAGGTATTATTCAAGGTCACTTAGTCTTCTCCTTTATTTATTTATTTAGTAAGTCTACCAAGTCTACTAACACCCAGGTACCTCTAAGTGGCACTGCAGCTTCTAAAGTACTCCCAGCCAAATACAAGAAGAAAAAATGCAAAGAAAAAGAGGCAACTCACTTAAAAAAGAACAATCTACACCCCAGCAGTCATTTACTCTCAAATCAGTTCCATCAATCCAGTTATTTTCAGCAGGCTTTTCAAATTCAAATTCCACACTGTTTTACATTGATTTATTGCCTTCTTTTGCCTTCTGCTTTTTCCGCCGCTACAATTCCGGAAGAGGAGCAGCTTAAAAGCCCGCTCCCCCCACGGCTTCAAATTCTTTTTATTCCCCCCGCAATTTCCAGCGTTTAAGAGAGAAGGTTTTTCCCTTTTACAGTCTCTTAATCATCTAACCCAGGCGATCCTCTAATTTTGCTTTCTTTTCTTTTTTTAATATATTTTATTAGATTTTATATGGGTATGGGAAGGATAGGAATAATATGGGTAAAGGATGGGGTTAGAAAATGGAATTGGGGTAGGGATAGGGATAGGGATAGGAATAGGTACAGTAGTGGGGTTACCCCCACACAAAAAATCCAACGCTTAAACAAGCAGACTCTCGTCCGGGTACACATATTAAATAACAGTAGTTAATACAATACTAAACAATTATAATCATTAATGCTAAAACTAGTCATAAAGTTAAAGCTTACTAATTAAGTATACTTTAGCTCTAACGTGATGCTAACCATTGATAAAAAATTTCCCATGTCCTAAAATACACTGAATCCTCTTTCTCTTTAATCTCCAACGTCAATCTATCCATTTCTGCACATTCTAAAATTTTCGTAATTATAATCTGATCATGTGGTAGATTTTCATTTTTCCAAAATTGGACAAATACAATTCTCGCTGCTGTCAATACATGTAATATTAAATATTCATTCTCTTTACCATAGTTAAGTCCTAGTATTCCTAGCAAAAATAATTCTGGTTTATATTCTATTTGTATTTTAGTCATCTTTTCTAGCCATTTATGAATTTTAAACCAAAATTTCTTAGCTTTAGGACATATCCACCAAATGTGATAATAAGTACCTGGTTTTTCTTTACATTTCCAACAAATATTCGATACATTTTTAAACATTTTTGCTAATCTAACTGGTGTCATATGCCATCTATAAAACATTTTATATAAATTCTCTTTATATGAAGCTGCTTTAGTAAGTTTAATATTTATCTCCCAAAGTTTTTCCCAATCTTCTAAATCTATAGAATATCCAAAGTTTTTTGCCCACACTATCATTGTTTCTTTTACTTGTTCTTCTTCCATCTTCCAGTTTAATAGAAATTTGTAAAGCTTCTTAATCAAATTTTCATCTGTTTTCAAAAGTATTTTGTCAAATAATGTCTGTTCTTTATAAAAATCCCTTACTTTTACATCCTTTTCATATCTTGTTTGAATTTGCAGATAGGACCACCATGTTAAGTCAACCCCTTGTTGGTAAAGAGTTAGTCTGTCTTTAAGTTTTCCCTCCTTGTCTAAAATGTCTTTATAAGTAACAAGTTTATCATAATTAATTAAATTTGGATAAGCAAATGCTTCCATTGTTGAAAGTCACTCTGGTGTTTTCATATAAATTTTGTGTTTGATTTTCTCCCACTCTGAGAACAAAGCATTCCTTATGGCATGGCTTTGGAAGTATTTATGTACTTTGTTTTTCTCATACCATAAAAACACGTGCCAGCCCAATTGTAAATCATGTCCCTCTAGGTAAAGAAGTCGTTTATTTCTCAACATAATCCATTCTTTAAGCCAAAGCAAAATAGATGCTTGATAATAGAGTCTCCAGTCTGGAAATCCAAAAACCCCTCTATCTTTTATTTCTTGTAGTAATTTAGTTTTAATTCGTGCTTTCTTCCCTTGCCATATAAATCTCAATATTGTTGAATTTAAATCATCAAAAAAATTCTTACCCAATTTAACAGGGATCGTTTGGAATAGGAAAAGTATTTTTTGTAAAATGTTCATTTTCACAGTCGCTATTCTACCTAACAATGTCAGTTGAAGATTTTTTCACTTTTCCAAATCTACTTTTATTTGTTTCATTAGTTTTTCATAGTTATCTTCTTTTATTGTTGTATATTTTGATGTTAAATAAATACCTAAATATTTAACTTTTTTAGCCATTTGAAGATTTGATCTTTCTGCAAGTTGAGTTCTCTGTTTGTCTGTTAGATTTTTGTTAATACTTTAGTCTTTTCTTTATTTATCTTCAAGCCTGCTACTTCTCCAAATTCCTCTATTTTCTGCAGAAGTGTAGTAACTGTTTCCAATGGTTCCTCTATAATAAAAACTAGATCATCCACAAAAGCCTGTAGTTTGTATTTCTGTTCTTTTATTTCCAGTCCTTTAATTTCCGTATCTTGTCTAATGTCTCTAGCCAACACCTCCAGTGTAAGAATAAATAACGGGGCATAGTGGGCAACCCTGTCTTGTGCCTTTTTTGATGTCACAGCCATCTGTATATTCTCCATTTAAAGATATCTTTGCTGTTTGTTTATTGTATATTGCTTGGATCGCATTTATAAAGTTTTTACCAAAGTCCATTTCCATCAACTGTTGAAACATAAATTGCCAATTTAAATTATCAAAAGCTTTTTGTGCGTCAAGAAATATAAGTGCCATCTGTTTCCCTGGATGATTTTCATAGTATTCTGAAACATTTAGAATAATCCTTAAATTGTTCTTTATCTGCCTTTTAGGCAAAAAGCCATTTTGATCCATATGAATAAATTCAGTCAGAAATTTCTTCAATCTTTCTGCCATTATTGAAGTAAAATTTTTATAATCCACATTTAATAGCGATATTGGTCTATAGTTTTTGATTTGTGTAAGATCAGTATCTTCTTTAGGTATCAAAGTAATATTAGCTTCAGTCCACGAGTTTGGTATTTTTGTCTCTAAAAAAATGTCATTGCACAATTCTTTCAAAATCGGGCTTACTATATCTTGCAAAGCTACATAGACTTCTGCAGGGAGCCCATCAGGCCCCGGGGTTTTATCCTTTTTTTGTCTTTTTATTGCCTCTGTGATCTCCATCATTGTTATCTTCTCATTTAAAATATGTCGCATATTCTCTGGCACCTTTGGAAGATCAGCTCTAATTAAATAAACTTTTATTGCCTCTTTAGAGACCACCTCTGCCTTATACAATGTCTCATAGTAGTCTTTAACAATTTTTTTCATCAAATCATTATGGCAATATATCTCGCCTTTTGAGTCTTGTAATTTACTTATCATTCTCTTTTCTCTTTCTTTCTTCAGTCGATATGCAAGCCATCTTCCCGGTTTATTAGCATTTTCAAAAAAAATTTGTTTGGATCGTTTAATCTGTTGTGCCATCATCTCCATCTCAGATAAGTTTAATTTATGTTTTATTAGTTCTATTTGTCCCTTCAATTCCTTCTTTTGTGGGTCAGTTCGCAATTCCAATTCCATTTTTTTAATTTCTTCTTTCAGCCTCAACTGTACTTGTTTCTTTTCTTTGTTCTTTTTGGCAGTATACGTTATAGCCAAACCTCTAAAATATGCTTTCGCCGTGTCCCATACATTTTGGAGAGAGGTTTCTTCTTTCTTATTTATTTTAAAGAAAAATTCCATTTCTTTTGTTGCTAATTGTAAAAATTCTTTCTCTTTCAATATAGATTTATTTAATGACCATCTTAATTGTTTCTTGGTTCCTTTCCAGATCATTTTAATTGGATTATGGTCTGCCCAAATATTAGGTTCTATTTCGACCTCTTGTATTATAGTCTTCAAATTTTGAGACATCCATATCATATCAATTCTTGACCATGATTTATGGCAATTTGAGTAGAATGTATACTGTAACTTTTCCGGATTTATCTCTCTCCAAACATCTTGTAGAAGCAATTCCTCTTTCATTTTTAAAAAGGTCTTCAGTAGAACATTTCCTCCTTTTTTCCCTTGTTTGTAACTTTTATAATCTTGTATTGCATCAGCTACTACATTAAAATCTCCTAATATGCAAAGATTTTGGTAATTTAAATCCACTAGTTTATCATGTAATTGTTGGTAAAACTGATCTTGCTTCTCATTGGGTACATATATTGCCACCATCAATATTTGTTTTTGATTCCATGTAATTTCTACTATTAGTACTCTCCCCTCTTCATCAGTGTAGATTTGTTTTGGGTTCAACTTTTCTTTTATATACAAAGCTATACCTCTTTTCTTTTGAATTGCCGAAGAAGCATAAAGTTTACCCAATTTAGATTGTTCTAAAATTTTAAGATGTTGTCTTTTAATATGTGTCTCTTGAATACAAACTATATCCATTTTTAGTTTTTGTAATCTAGTAAATATTTTTCTCCTTTTTGAAGGAGAGTTCAGACCATTTATGTTTATTGAAAAAATTCCAATCTCCTTCATATCTTCAGTTATGTCTAACCCTCAATCTTCTAGGTGAGGTTATCTGTCTCTGATCTTTCGGTCTTACGTGTTCTTCTGTTTGGGTCTTTTTGGGTTCGTCCTCTTCCATCTGTTTAGATGTTCCAGCCACGGTCATTTCCTCTTGCTTCATAGGCTCCGATTCACCTCTTTCCCAAAAATCTCTATGATTATTGAAAAATTCCTCTGCTTGAAGTGGGGTGTTCAGTCTGTATCTTTTCGTGTCCCAGAAAATTAACACTCCTTCTGGAATCAACCATCTGAAATTGACTCCTTTATTGAACAATTTCTTTGTTAAAAATTGATATTCTCTTCGGGCTTCTCTTATCCTTCTAGGAATTTGCTTAAGAACTACAAGTTCTTTTTCTTTATATTTCAGTAGTTGATCTCTTATTGCTCTCAGGATGTCGTCTCTTGTGGATCTTTTGACAAATCTTACATGAATTTCCCTAGGGATTCTATTTTTTCTAGCATAGCTTGAATTGACTCTGAAAACCTGATCTATCTCTCTTTCCATTTGATCCTTTTCTGTTCCGAGCAGCTCCGCCAATAGCTCATTCATCAGCTCCAACAGATTCTCATCTTTCTCTTCTATGACATTTTGAAATCTTAAAAAATATGATGACCTTTCCATCTCCACCATGGCCATGCTATCTTCCAGTTCTGCGTTTACTTGCGCCAATCTCTGATTCTCTCCTTGGAGGTATTCTAGTTTCTGATCCATTTCCACCGACTTGTCTTCTATTTTTTGCATCCTTTGTTGGTTATCTATAATCGCCTGTTGGAAGGTTTCCATTTTTTTGATCCATTTTTTGATCCATTTTAACGAGATCATTTTTCAGATCCTCAAAATTTTTATCTGACTCTTTTTTATTTTTATCTGACTCCATTTTCATATCCATTTTCATCTCTGCGATTGCTTGTAATATTGCTTGGATATCTTTGGATTGGGGTTCCACCTTTTCTTGTTGTAGAAATGTAGTAATTGATTTTTGGGAGACAGGACTCGCCGATGATGAAGCAGGGGCAGAAACTGCCTTTTTAGTCCCCTTTGCCAAATTTGAAGTTGCCATCTTTGGGTTATTTATAATTTTATAATCCACCAGATGGCCCAATGGCCAATTGTAATCCACCAGAAGGCCTGATGGCCAATTGTAATCCCTTACCCTCCTATTGTTAGGAGGGGAAGCCAAATATAATTCAAAAAAGAAAAAGAGAAAGAAAAAAAAATAGTTCCAAAGAAAAAACGCGGGGTAACAGGAAGCCTCCCTAATCTTAAAAAAAAGGGAATAGAAAATTTACCAAGAGGCAAAACCCAAAAAACAAAAACAAAGTAAAAATAAAAAGTAAAAAGCAATCCCAGATTGATAAAAATAGTAAAAAAGAAAAACAGGGAAAAGTCCAAGACAAAAAGAACAAAGATTAAAATTAACACAACAGAAAACAGGCCCAAAAAAAAGAGAGAGAAAAAAAATAAAAATAAAAAACTATGTAGTAAAATTTGTCCAATTTATAATCCAACTAGTCCAATTCTTGGTGTTCAATTCTTCTTAAAATAAGCATTATACAGCCACAGACAGATAGGGAAGGGAAAAAAAAATCTCTTTAGAGATTGTAGCAAGAAATAGGAATGTCTGGGCGTTCAGCCAAGTGTCTGGGCAGTCAGCCAAACTTTCACTCTAAACAAACCACAGCTGCCAAAAATAAAGAAAAAAAAAACTAGCAACAAGTAACTTTCCCAGGCTTTAGACAGGGAGAAAAAAAATAAAAAAAGCAAAATAGAAAGTTATTCAGAGTAGATGAAAAAAAAATGCTGAAGTTTTTTTTTTTTAAAAAAAAAAACCAGATTAAAACAAGAATGGCTTTCCCAATTAAGTATTTCTTTTCTCTTAAAAAGCAAATATATTTCCTCAGTTAGGCTTTTAAAGACTTTAAGGTAAATCAAATTGTTCTTCTTTTTGTAGTAAAAGCTTAAACCGCCACTTGTACGGGAGGGGGGGGAAAGAAAAAAACCCTCCTTCCTCCCTTCAGGCTTCCCGATTTAATTGAAGACTGTTTAAAAGGTATTTAACGTCAAAATCCACATTGCCGAAGTAAAGGAAGCAAAGTCTCACCCGGACCGGCTGCTTGCTGTCAAACTCCGCTATTTCTCCGTCTCCACAAAACAGCTGTTAATGGCAGAATGCATAAATGCGGTCCGCCTTTCTTCCGTTGGTTCCAGGGGCTGCTTTGAGTTCGGCGGGCCGGCTACTGCCGGCCCGTGTTCCTCAAAGATTCACCCTTCAGTGGCCACCTCTCCGGGGTGGCATTTGGCCCAAACGGACCCACCAGCAGAAGAATATCAGACCTAAGGAGCGAGCGATCGATCGTCTCCCTAGGTCTAGCCTCAGCGACGTCCCGGAAATCACCTCCCTCTAATTTTGCTTTCTGATTCTTCCAAGCGACCGCCCAGCTTCTGACAGCTCGCAATGGCTGTCTGACAGCTGCTGGTCTGGGAAGCTTCCGTCGGCTCTCCAGGAGATTGCGATCCCTCCTGTGCCGCCAAACTATGCTTCCCTTCTTCACCGTCCCTACAGGACGGCTCTGGTCTGTCTGGAACCCAGGCAGACGTCCCCAAACAGCTGAAAAGTGACGATCCTTCAGGAGCCCCCAAGGGATGCGTCGTACCGCTGCGACGTTCACGCTTCTCTCTCCCAGAGGTGGGTTTGGTCTACCCAATTGGAAATTGTATTATCAGGCTGCAGCATTATCATGGATGAGAGAATGGATCTTACTGAGGAATACGAGATTATTGACATTAGAGGGACATGACTTGCAGTTGGGATGGCATGCTTTCATATGGTATGGGAAAAATAGAATACATAGCTATTTCCAGAGACACCATATAAGGAATTCTTTATTTGTGGTTTGGGAGAAAAACAAGAGAAAGCATTATTTGAAGATTCCAAATTGGCTCTCAACTATGGAAGCGCTAATACACTCCAATATGCTTAATATGGGAAATATTATAAGATATAAAGACTTACTAACAGATACGGGGGAGCTGAAAACCAAACAACAATTAGAGGGACAAGGAATAAAGATGGATTGGTACATGAGAACGCAAATACAATCTAGATATGAAAAAGATGTTAAAATAGATGGTTTTAACTTGGGGACAACAGAGTTAGATGAAATACGGGAACGGAAGAAAAATGTATAAAAATGTATAGTTACCTACTACATACGGAGTTAGAGGAGGAACAAGTGAAAGAGACAATGATAAAATGGACAAGGAATTTTGGATATACAATTGAATTAGATAAATGGCAGCAACTATGGGAAAGAAATTATAAACTGACAATGGCGACAGTGTATAAAGAAAATATGTACAAAATGTTTTATAGATGGCACATGTCTCCAGAAAGATTAGCTAAAATGTTTAAGGACAGATCTATGAAATGTTGGAAATGTCACCAAATACCAGGTTCTTTTTATCATATGTGGTGGACGTGTGTAGAAGCTAAAACTTATTGGAATGTAATTAGAACATGGATAGAAAAGATGTTACAACAACGTATAGAACTAAGACCAGAAATATTCCTGCTGGGTATTTTACCAGAGAAATATAATAAAGAGAAAACATATTTGATTATTCATATAATTACTGCAGCTAGGATTGTGTTTGCACAAAATTGGAAAGCACCGAAAGCCCCCCCCCAGAGGGAGAGGTGATTGGGAAAATATTGGAATGTGCGGAAATGAATAGATTAACAATGATAATTAAAGACAAGACAGAGTCAGAGTATTATGAAATTTGGGGATTTTTTTATGATTGGGTGAAAAGAGAATATGGTTAAAAGATAGTTAACACCAATTTAGATGGAAGAAAAGGAGGAGATAAGGAGGGAGACCCAGGCGACACAGTATTGAATAACCGGAGGTTGTATAAATATTTATAGAAGTATATACCGAGAAGGACAGATAAATAGAAGTATTATCGTAATACAAAAATAATCTAATTATATTTAATATAGATATGAAAATCTAGAGGGAGGAGTTGCTCGGACATTACCCCTGAATTGTATCTGAAGAGGAATGAGAGGGAAGAAAGGAGAGAGAAGAGAGTAATAGGGGGGGAAGGAAGTAGGAAGGTTGGAGGAGAAGAGCAGGAGAAGTGGGGAGAAATGGGAGGGGAGTGGTGAAGGAAAGAGGAGAGGAGAGGAAGAAGAGGGAAGTAGGGAAGAAAGAGAAGAAAAAGAGTAGGAGTGTGGATACAGTGAAAGGGGAAATGGGCGATCAACACCAAAATTTATGTGTATGTATTTATTTTATTTTATTAAGAGTATCTGATAGATAAGAATGTAAAAAGAATGTATGTTAATACTTGATAAAATATTACGGTATATTTGTTGATATGTATGGGGGAGAGTTGGGAAAAATAAAAAAAGTTCTTTGGGGAAAAAAAAAGGCAGAAACTTGGGACAGGAGAACCCCAAACATTTAAATTGGACTCTGTCCAATAGTAAAATGCTACTAGTTGCACCTGAAATCCTTTCAAGGCTGAAGAAACCAAGATGAAGATGATTCCAAGATGAAAAAAATTCCAAGATGAAGAAACAAGTAATGTTTCATTCCTCACTGTTGAAAATAAAAAAGTCCAGCAGTTATTTGGAATTTGTCTAAATCCTTACATGAATTATTCAGATTGTTTAGTAGGAAGGAAACCACAATAATAGTAATAATAATTTTCAAAACCCACAATTATTATTTATACAAGCTCTATTATTTGAATAGCATTCACTCGACACATCCTGTCATCTTTTTTTTATCATCTTCCCTGATTAGACATTATGGATATGTTGAAAGATTGTTTGTTGTTTGTGACCTAAAATTTGCCTAATCAAGGTAGTGCCCTAATATGGATTGCAAATAAGATAATTTTAATTACTTTGCAAATAGCATGAGTACAGAATGAAAATTATCCCATGATGTCACATAAGCTATGAATAACAGTTATACTTTTTTTCATCACAACAATAGTGATTGGAGAGCAACTCCACAACATCCTCAGCTATGTGACAACTGAACAGAAGAAATCTGATCTTTTTTTATGGAGGTGCAGCAGAATATGAAATTTGGTTATAGAGACTCTTGATTGTAAGGCCCAGGGCAGAGCACGTGTTAGCTGGGAAGATGCCGCAGCACAAGCCTCGAGGTCTAATACTCCAAGGGCCTCCTCTCATCTCCTGAGTCACCCTCTTAACAACTGCAATGGGGAGAGTAGGGATTGTTGTTGTTAAGCGAGTCAATCACATGGATGACCACCATGACCTACTACCATAATTTTGGGATCAATTGTACAGTACTCTTAGGTCAAGGACTATGTGTACAACAAAACATAGTACAAGATGGAGGAATACAAGAAAGTGTAGTCCAACTCACCCTGGAACTTGCCAGTCTGTGGATAACTTTTTGTATATTGATTTTAAAAATAATTTTAGGATATGGAAAGATAAGCAGATCACAATAGTATAGACAGGCGGTTCAGCACTATAGGGGTGGTGTCAAGAAAGAGAAAGATGAGAATGGGCTAAGGTTAGTGAAGTAGGCTAAGAGTAACAGAAAGTGTGGAGTCCTTGGTGTTTTCTGTGCTTGGTTGTTTGACATCATCTGTGCTAGTGAGTGTGGGGTTTGCTCTGTGTTTAATATACGGTAGTTTGTCCTGCCAATGGTGGCAAGTCAAGGATGGGGGTGTACTTTTCTCCTTGATAGTTCTTGATTAGGATATTGTTTTCTGCTAGATTGTTTGTGTGGTGTAATCCCTGCTTATTTGGGCATTATTGCTGGAGAGGATGTGTTCTTATATTTTTGTTTCCTTCTTAGCTTTTTAATTGTCTCTTTTGAATGGTATGTACATGTGGACTGTTTCTATGTGTCTGTTGGTGGCTGATTTGTCTGAATGCCAACTTCCAGGAATTCCCTAATGTTTTATTCAGCTTTTTCTAGGATACTCAATTTCCCAGTTAAAACTATGGTTGAGTGTATCCATGTGCTCTGAGGTTAAGTTTTCACTGTGTTTTCTGACTGCTACTTGATGTTCATGGATGTGCTCTGCTAGTCTTCTGCCTGTCTGTCCTACAGAAGAAGACTAGCAAAGCTTGTCTGTCCTTCAGAAGACTAGCAGACCCTAATCAAGAAACATTCAAAGAGGGCAAGGTACTATAAACAGGGAGCAAACCCCACACTCTAGTAGTGATGATGTTACCTAGTCTAGTAATGAAATGTCTGAAAGCAAACAACCAAACTCAAGAGAGCATCAAGGACTCCACAGTTCAACCCTGAGCTGCATATATTCTCTTCTGTTGAAACAACAAAAAGGGCTAGATATGATAGATATCTTCAAAATAAAGAAACAGAAAAAATTGTTTGTAATAACCTCCATCATATACAATATTTTCCCCCCAGAAGTGCACACAACCCCCACTTGCTGCAATTGTGATTAAAACTGCTGTTTCAATGCATGTTGGGTCCAAACTGACTATACATGTCTTGTTATCTTGGCTTTTTGTGATTATATGCCGCCCAGAGTCTACCGGAATTGATGGATAATATCTGTAAGTTTAAAAAAGAAAGACATTTTAATTTGCTTATTTATTGTTATTGTTTTGATTTTCTTGTTTTTGTATCATATGTTGCTTAGGGTCCTTTGGGATTGGGTTATAAGTACCATAACAAACCAACCAGACAAGTATTAGCTTTCAGTGAGGAAACCAAGATGCTAACAGATAAAAACCCCAAAAGATTCTAGAGCAAACCCTAAACAGATCAAACTGTGCATCTTGAAAATTGCCAAGAGTAAACACCAAATCTTGCTAGTCTAAGCCCCAAAGCTTTTTAGATATGCAATGCAGGTTAAAGCATGTAAAGAGTGGGAGTTCAATCACATCTTGATATTTTTGACTATCCCTCTCTGTTGACACAATTTATCTGGAATAAATAGATACATTGTAAATCCTGATCCTCAAACGTTTTTTCAAACTGGAACTTTTTATGTTTACATCTTACTAGTTTTAAATTTATACAGTAGTCTTACCCTGAATGCAGTAACAAGACTGGCAGGTACTAACTATTTATTTATTTAATCAAATTTCTATCACACTTATGTGATGCTGGGTAGTTTACAAATAAATAATTTAATTACAGGTGATCCTCCTCTTACGACTACGATTGAGCCCCGTTGTTAAGTGAGTTTTGCCCTATTTTACAATATTTCTTGCCATAGTTGTTAAGTGAATCACTGTAGTTGTTAAAATAGTAACACGATTGTTAAGTGAATCTGGCTTCCCCCCCCGACTTTGCTTGTCAGAAGGTTACCAAAGGGGATCACATGACCCCGGGACACTGCAACGGTCATAAATATGAACCACTTGCCAAGCATCCATGGGGATGGTGCAACAGCCGTAAGTATAAAAAATGAACGTAAGTCATTGTTTTCAGTTCCCTTGTAACTTTGAATGGTCACTAAATGAACTGTTGTGAGTCGAGGACTACCTGTATCAGGATTGCATTTTCCTTTACATAACACATGTAGTATACTATATATGCAGTATCTTTACAAGTGAAGCAAACTATAAGAAATATGTATCTGTTCAACGACTGCTATTAGGCTTTGAACATTAATGCTCAAAGTAATAATAAAAAATATTAATAAGAAATAATTCCTTATAAGATAACTTTATCCTTTATCCTTCTATATAACTACTATACGCTATATATGGTATGTATAGTACTATACTAAACGCTAACTAATATAGAATATTTGATGATATATAGAATATTTAAAGTTTTCAAAATATTCTTTGCCACAAGGGGGCAGAAAAACATAAGGTAAAAACATTTAGCTGGCAATCATTACAAAGATTAGGCCATTGCAGTTTAACTGAATTTTGGTATATTTCTAGAACAAATCAACAAGTGAAGCTTTGAAACATGATTAACTGGAGATATGCAAAACTGTCTGCACCATATTTTAAGTGAGGTGCAATTCATATCCAAAGGCAGAATGGGATGTATCTGGCTTCACAATTTTAATCCAAGGTAATTGAATTTTATCTCATAGATTGTTTTTTTATATACTTCCTACTTTAAAAAAAAAAAATCTGCAAGTTCTGGTCACCATCTTGTTTAATCTTCTGTTTCCTGTCAGGTATTTCCAGGAAGCCCACATCTGGGTTATGAACGAAACATGTTTTCTATCCTTTAGAACACGGTATTTAGTGAATTTAGTTATACTGAACCTAATCTGTTGCCATAAATAATGGAGAAGACACTCAGGTTTCACAGGGATAGAGTATGGTCAGAAAAGTCAAGACTGGACCACAATGGTGCTCCTGCAACTTCAACTGTTTTTATAAATATTTACTTGTGGAATTTGGATGGAGCTTTCATTGCACATTTATGGCCACCATCATGACCTCTTTGACCATATACTGCATACACCCCACACAGGAATATTAGCACCTGCCAACTGGGTGCAGTAGCTTGCTGTGGCAAGTGCCACATAACATTGCACCTGTCCTTTGGAACATCTTGCCCTTAGAGTGAGGTTGGCTCCAACCTTCCTGGTCTTCTGCAATAGCTTAAAGACCTGGCAGTGCCAGTTGGCTTGGGGCTCCAAAGGGGGGGGGGGGGCGCTTCACACTGAGGGTGATTGACTAATAACAGATCCCACCTCCCCTCCCAGCTCATCCTACTGCCTCGCCCCCATCTTTTAGCTAGAGTTGTGTATTGTATTTTAATAGTGTTTTATTTGTGTAGTTTTATTGTTTTAATATTTTAAGTCACCCAGAGCTAACTTCTGGTAAGATGGGGGGGGGGAATACATACATATATACATACACACATAAATACACACATACATAAACTAACTAATCCATCAGAAGACCCACCAGATCTGAATGCCTTGGTCTAAAGGCTCCCTTCCCAGGTGATTCCACAATGGTACAGGTAGACTCCATGGCCACCCAGCCCATAATTCTTCAGAGAGTGAAGCATTGAAAGGCATAATTGCATGCACTTTAGTTTGTTATGCAGAAAGGGAAGGGCAGGCAGTGAAACATTCTTTCTGCTGAGGCTTTGTGACAATTTATACTATCTCTTTTACCCATTCATTTATTGAATTAGGTCTTACCCTTCGGCAGCGTGAAAGAGTAATGAGTGCTTGTGGAATCTTGTGCCTCAGATGCAGACTTAATCAGCTTTCGGTATTATTGTGACTTAGAGGGTGTGATTTCATTTGTTGCTTTGCCTAAGGCAATAAAACATATTGGCTTGTTTTCTTTGCCATGCTGTTTGGCTGCTACAATCTATTTTGATTCTAAGCCGCTCACAGCAGTATTATCATATAATCATAATACAGATAGTACAGATAGTCATCGACTTACAATCAAGATTGAATACAACATTTCTGTTACTAAGCAACACCGTTGTTAAGTGAATTTTGCCCCATTTTACAATCTTTCTTGCCACAGTTGTTAAGTGAATCACTGCAGTTGTTAGTAACACAATTGTTAAGTGAATCCGGCTTCCCAATTGACTTTGCTTGGCAGAAGGTTGCAAAAGGGGATCACATGATCTTGGAACACTGCAACTGTCATAAATACATGCCAGTTTGCCAAGCGTCCAAATTTTGATCATATGACCATGGGGATGGTCACAAAAATAAAAAATGGTCATAAGTCACTTTTTCCAGTGCCATTGTAATTTAGAACTCACTAAATGAATGGTCGTTAGTCAAGGAATATGCAGGAGATGACCAAACTGAGCCAGAAGGTGGGAGTCAAACACATCATTAGTTTGGAATCTGTGTGCCCCTGTAAAAGACCTTAAGTCCAGCCCCCTTGAAGTCCATTGACTCTTATCTGGCGCCAATTTGCCTTGATCATTCGTAGTTCAGATTCTTGTGTATAGATAGCATGAATTAAACTCATAGTACTTTTGAACTCTTTCTTGGCTCCTTACTTCTTGCACCTGGCAGACTACCTGTACTTGACCAGTCATAGTTACTACAGACCCAAAAAAGCTAATTATGACCCAAATTCAAAGTTCTGATACCCACCTCTCCTCTCCCTCCCCCCACTGTCACATGACTACATTTTGGATGCTTGGCAACAGGCTTGCATTCATAGCCTTTCAATGTCTCATGGTCACGTCTGGGATCATTTGGATCATGGTCATGTCCCCTGTTTACTTCCGATTTCTGGCAAAAAAAAACATAGTGAACAATGGCTTTGCTTAATGATTGCTGCATTGAGTTTACAACGGCCATGTTTGCTTTATGACTGCTGCATTCGCTTAATGACTGCCGCAAAAATGGTTGTAAAATTGGGTGTGGCTATGTAGTGACCCATTTAACAACCGTCATGACTTATGAACATAACTGCAGGCTCAATTATGGATGTAAGTCAAGGACTACCTGCGTTTAAATATAAATTATTACCATCATATCATAATACTTTAAATCATATCCATTCATCATAAAAGTTAGCATTATAAAGCATCATAACATTACATGTCCTTCCGTTATACATGGCTGGGTCCCTAAATGCTTTTTTCAAGGGACATGTTTTCAAGAGCTTTTAACGTGTCAGAAATGAAAGCCTCTTGCACCTGGTGGGGGCTCCTCCAAAGAATGCTCACCTCTGAGTTCCCTCTTGCTGCATCTCATTGGGGACTGTGGATTCTCAGCAAGCTCTTTCATCAGCCATTCCTTGGACAGGCAGATTCTGTTGGAGTAAGTAGCTTCATCAGTGAGATCTTCAAATGTTAGAGCCAGTAACTTGAATTGCACCCAGAAACATAACCGGCAGCCAATGCATCTTCTGCGGTATTGATGTTACAGGGCAAACTCAGGGGATTCCCATTGATATGCGGGCATTTTGAACTAGCTGCGACTTTTTGGATATTCTTCAAGGGCAGCCCTAGTTGAGGATATTATAGCAGACCACAACCGAGGTATTGAAAACATGAGTGATATTGTCTGGACCTTCTCTACTAGGAATGGCTGCAGAGCTGGATAAAAACCCTTCTAACTTGGCTTCATCCTGCTTTCTAGCAGGAGTTGATAGTCCAGGAGCACTAGACTACGGAACTTTTCTAAGGCTCCATACAGAACTAAATGTGATACTGTCTCAGATTCAGTTGCTTTCTAGATCCACAACCACTTTATGTGATTAAGTCTTGGCCTGTTTCTCTCCATAGAGATCTTCTCAGTCTTACAGCACCAGATCAAGGCTTCCATAGTATTTTCTGAGTGGCCTGGGCTTGATGGAACACTAGGTATTATCTATATTTGATGATATCAAATTCCACACTGTTGAATGACTTCACTCAGTGCTTTCATTAGGCTTTAAAGAAAACAGGCAAAAGAGTCGAACCTTATGATACATCAGACAGAAACAGCAGAAAATTCAACCTCTTCTCGCCAGCACACACTGACTGTAACTGTCTACTTAGGAAGGTGTAGAGACAACATAAAACAGTGCCCTAATTCCCAACTGTTACTGATGGTCCAGAAGGATGCCATACACCCATGTTAAATATATATTTACAAATGTAAATACAAATGTAAAGCAAGTTGTGAGATCACAAATATTGTTTTTTTCTGTCAGAGTGCTGAAGAGGTGCTAGAGAGAAAGCATAGATCCCTCAGCACCATCACTGCCATTCTCAATTTGAAGACTTTGCTCATATAATGATACTGTGCTGACCAATCATGTTCCCTTACATGAGATAAACCTCGTGTCTTCTGGTGATGGGAGAGCTCTCCTCAAAATATTTACTGTAGTTATGGATTCAAGCTTTGCAATCAAGGTGAGCAGAGATACAGTCCTTGATTTAGTTTGTTTAAACTGATTACAAGTTACAATGGCTTCGGAAAAAGAGATATGATCTGTACTTGATATATGAATATGAGCATTTAATAATAAAATCAGAAGTGTTTCCATTGCTAGATTTCTAACTAGGAAGAGTTTTGAAGGAAAGCAAAGAAACAACTAAACTTTTAACGCAGCTGACCATTTAAAAATAGGGCTACTTTCATGTCAATTCATGTCAAAAGTGAGATGGGCAGTTACTTAGCAATAGGGAACAGGTTTAAAGCAGAGAAAAACCAAGCTGTTCCTTACTGCATCCCTGGAATTAATTTAGCTCACATAATATGTCAATCTAATTATGGATACTGGCAAACACACAATGTGGTCAAATCCTAATATAATAGCATTTAATGTCATTGTTATTAATTAGCTTTGGGCACCGAAAGAAGGAATTGGAAATGCTTTGAGATGAAGAATGAAGGTTGCCAATCTGTAAGAGTTTAAGGAGAAATGATGGTGGGCCTCCCAATTAAATGAACTGAAATAAACTTTTCATTTTCAGACTTTGTATTTTTTAGAACTCTTTCCATAATGACTTGTCTGATGAGGAAGCAATGAACCAATGGGTAATGTTTCCTGTTTAAAACATCTAGATGGTGCAAGGTTGAATCTATACAGAAATTTGTTCTGCAGCAGATTTGGAACAGATTGTAGACATCTGGAACAGACTGTAGACATCTAAAAAGACTCCCACTACACTACACTGGATGGATTGTGCTGCACAATCTATTGTGGATTCTATTATTGATTGTGCCTAGGATTAGAGTTAAGTGACAGAACAATGGCTTTGCATGCATAAAATTCCCAGATTCAATCCCCGACATCGCCAGACAAAGTTTCTGCTCAGAATAATTGAACGATGTAGGGCAGTGATGGTGAACCTTTTAGAGACAGAGTGCCCCAAAACTGCCCCCCTGCCCCTGCCCTGCCCCGCCTACCCACAGGGCCACCCACCACCTCCATGGCCCACCGCAGATCACCCAGGCGGCTCAGCAGTGCCATGACAGCCACACCCTCTGCCTGTGCCCCGCAGCATCAACTACGGCGATGGGGCGCGAGGGCAGAGTCTTGTCCCCACTGCTCGGCTGCCATGTCCTTGGCTGTGCTGCTCTGCGCAGTTTGCGCTCAGGGGCGACTCTCCTCCAGGGGGGCTGTTGAGGGAGCTGCGGGGGGAGGTGGGGCTGGGGTGACAGTGCCCATGCCCACAGAGAGGGCTCTGAGTGCCGCTTCTGCCACGCGTGCCATAGGTTCACCACCACTGATGTAGGGGAAAAAATGGGCAGATGGGTAAAGCAGCTTCCAATATTTTCTTACCAAGAAGCAATAGGTTCCTTCAAAAAGGAGTATGAAAACAGTAAATTAAATGGACAGCAGGCAATGCAGGGACTCATTAGTATACATTGGACTTTTTTCTAGTTTGCTTTGTGTGGACTTCTATGCATCACTGCTCCTTCTAATCCTTGAATTTACAGCTTGTAGCCCAGGGACCACATTCACCCCCTTATCCATGTCTATTCAGATATTTGGGGTTCCCCCCCCAACACTCTTGATAATCAATTTAAGATGATCACCATTAGTTCATTATGCAAATGTACATAATATTTTTCTCTGTAGTAATTATGCATAACTATGTCAGTTTAGATTAAATGTGTATTTAAGTTGTTTTTTTGGCTTCTAGAAATATGGAACTTATTTTAATATTGTAACAATGCCAACCCGTTTCTCTCTGCCTTATCAAAGATATAACAAAATGCAATAAATTATAAAATACAATTCATATCTGGAATCTTGAGTTCTGATTAATCCCTTTCTTTTTCTATATGGCATTTCTTGTCCCAAATCTTTGCTATTTTTTAAGATTGTATCACGGAGTGACCCTATGGCAGCTTTCCACAATCTAGTGCTCTCTAGTTGTAGTTTTATTTTAATTCCTAAAATGTTCAGTCAAAATAACATTAGTTATTATAGAAGTGAGTCCAACAAATATAGAAGTGGCATCGCTGGAGCATTGCCTAGAATATACCCTATATGCAATGATTTCCAATGTCATTCTGAATCTATGGTCTTGTAAATGCTGTTGAATTATTGTTGCCAACAGTTCAGCCATTATAAACAGTGGGTCGATGATCATGGAACCTGAAAGGTGTAGTTACCATTGTTTTTAACCTGTCCTATCTGAACTGGCAGGAAGGGCTACAGCCAGCTACAGAGTGTTGACTGTTGCGGTCCAGAAGGAGACCCTTTTCTATGGTGGCACCCCCCCCTTTGGAACATAATTCCTTCTGAGATTAGATTGTCTTGATCCATGTTGGGGCCCTGGGCATGGATTAAAGTCCATTTTTCGGTTGTATGGATAGGCTGGATTGTCCATGGCAGCTACATTTTTTAAATTTTGGATTTATATTATGTATTTATGTATTTTCTGTTTTTATTTATTTTTATTATATGCTGCCTGGAATCGTAAAAATGAGTTGGATAGCTGTCAGAACCCATATCATATTTCATATTTCCCTGCCTCTCCTTCTCTCGCTTCCCGATTCCATTCTCTCCTCTCCCTGGGTTCTGCCATACTCCTAAAGGGGAGGGGGGGACGGAGCGCGGGTTTATGGCCTTAGCTTCCTTTATCACTACAATGTAGCACTTTGCTTTCCTGCCTTCTTTCCCTATTGCTACAATGTAACACTTTGCCTTAGCTTCCTTTATTGCTACAATGTAACACTTCGTGTTCCTGCACTGTGTCTCTCTCTGAACTTTCTTCTCCCTAACCTGTCAGCTAGAAAAGGGGGAGGAAGAAAGAAATACAACCTCCGGAGCCTGGCTTATCTCTCCGCTCTCAAGAGAAGTTGCAAAGAGCTGGTTAAACATCGCTGCTATGACCAGAGCCAGACCAATGTTATCTCCCTTTTCCCACGATGGATGTAACACCTGGGGATTGGCCGGTTTGAACCATCTGGATGAACTATGGGGTGGGGTTTGCTTGGGGATACTTTAACCTATCGATCCGTACAGGAGTCCCTCAGATCCTGTCTAGTATGCCTGCTATCAGCTTCTCCTAATAAAAGTTCCTTTTGGAAGAGCTGGCTTCCATGAGTTCTGCTTTCTTGGGATGAGGTGTTGAAGTGGGTCCTGACATTAGCTATATAAATGGAATAAATAAATAAATATCATGAGAACCACAGGTTATTTATCCTTGTTCAATTAAAAAGAATATTCAGCTTCCGTGTTCTATAAGGAATCAACTGGACCTGGAAAAGTGGAAAAATCTCCAACTGTCTATGCTGGGGAGAATAGCTACAGTGAAAATGAATATTCTACCAAAAATACTCTTCTTATTTCAAACAATTCCTGTAAAATTGGGGAAAGCTTTTTTTTGATGAATTGAATGCAACAATATTGAAATTTATCTGGCAAGGGAAAAAAGCGCGAATTAAAGTGAAAATGCTACAAGAAACTAAAGATAGTGGAGGATTTGGACTCCCAGATTGGAGGTTATACTATCAAGCAGCTATTTTAACATGGCTTAAAGAATGGATAATGCTTGGAGACAAAAGACTATTGTATCTAGAGGGGCATTGATCTACAAATTGGCTGGCATGCCTTTCTGTGGTATGGGAAGAATAAAATACATAGATACTTTCAAAACCATTTTATAAGGAATGCACTTCTTTTAGAATGGGGAAAAATAAAAGAAAAAATTTATATTAAGATACCTGAATGGCTTTCAACAATGGAAGCTTTTGCTTTCCCAAATTTAATTAACTATGATAAAATTGTGACTTATAAAGATATTTTGGACAATGAAGGAAAATTGAAAGACAGACAAGATCTACAACAACAAGGTATTGATTTAGCATGGTGGCCATATTTGCAAATTCAAACGAGATATGAAAAAGATGTGAAAACAACGGGATTTTACAAAGAACAGGCAGAATTTGATCAAATATTGTTAAAAACAGATGAAAAGTTGATTAAGAAACTTTATAGATTTCTGCTAAATTTAAAGATGGAAGAAGAACAAGTAAAAGATACAATGATAGTATGGGCAAAGAACTTTGGATATACTATAGAATTGGAAGAGTGGCAAAAACTGTGGGACAGAAATATTAAACTAACTAAAGCAGTACCATATAAAGAAAACTTGTATAAAATGTTTTACAGATGGCATATGACACCAGTGAGATTAGCAAAAATGTTTAAAAATACTTCAAATAACTGTTGGAAATGTAAACAAAGGCCAGGTACCTATTATCACATCTGGTGGACATGTACTAAAGCAACAAAGTTTTGGGTTAAGATACATGTATGGTTGGAGAAGATAACTAAAAAACAGATAGATTTTAAACCAGAATTGTTTCTGTTAGGAATAATAGGAGCTAACTATGAAAAGGAGAGCGGATATTTGATATTACATGTATTAACAGCAGCAAGAATTGTATTTGCCCAGTATTGGAAAAATGAAAATTTACCAACTGAAGAAGTACTAATCAAACAAGAGTATTTTTAAAAGCCAATCATTGAATGTAGAAGCTTCTGCTGTTTCATAACTCTTGCTTATAGATTTCTACAAATAACAAATAACAATTTTAAGTGGGAAATCATGTGTTTTGATCATCACTGTGCATCTGAAATAACAGAAATAATAACCCACTAACATTAGGCAGTTTATTTTCAGATAAAATAAGAGAATGTTGACTTTCAATCTGGGCTTGAGCATCAAACTCCAATCAGTAAGTAATAATACCTACTAAATCTACTACCTACTCAACATACATTTGAGAAAAGAAGGGACACTGCAAAAATCTGGCAGCCACAACATGAAGTGCTTGTCCAGCTTTAGATATTCCGAAATCAACTGATAACTAGATCACTTGTCCAATCTGGTGAACTTCATGAGTCCAAATGTCACTTAAACAATTCTCATGCTGGCCAGGAAGAATTATACTATGGTTTCCCTAATATATATGGATGGTATCAGATTAAGGAAATGTATAATGACCTATAGAAAACAATAAAGTCTACTCATGAAATACAACAAAATTTGATGAGAGAATACATTTGGTGGAAAGTTTGGGATTGCGACATTTAATTTTCTATTAGGGCTTAGGTAGGGAGAGAAAGCAATGTAAGCAAATATTCATTGTTTGTGGACAAAGTAGGTAATAGAACATAGAACACAGAATAATAGTTGGAAGGGACCTCAGAGATCTTCTAGTCCAAAACCCAGCTCGAGCAGGAGACCCTATATCATTTGAGACAAATGGTTGTCCAATCTCTTTCTGAAAGCCTTCAATGATGGAGCACCCACAACTTCTGAAGGCAACTTACTCCATTGATTGATTGCTCTCACTGTTAAAAAATTTCTCCTTAGTTCTAGGTTGCTTCTCTCCTTGGTTAGTTTCCAGCCATTGTTTCTTGTCATGCCTTTTGGTGCTTTGCAAAAAAGTTTGACCCCTCATCTTTGTAGGAGCCCCTCAAATATTGGAACACTACTACCATGTCTCCCCTAGTCCTTCTTTTCATTAGACTAGACATACCCAATTCCTGTAACTGTAATACATGGCAGGTAGATATGACAGTGTAACAGTCATCATCACCATCACCATCATCATCATCATCACTATCACCATTACTCTTATTTCTTAACAAGATTTTTTAACGAATGGAAGAGGCTGGTATGTGAAAATATCAGGGAAGGGTTTGCTTAACTCTTTTCTTGCCATCCTTTCCCTCTTTTTGAAGCCTATTCTATCCGTCTTGTAATTTTCAACCTGTAATGATCAGTTCATAAATAATGGCAGAAGCCTCAGCTTTATATATTGATACAGAATTAAAATACTGCAATGAAAACTGCATATCTATCTCTGGAAATGCATGGGCAGGTTTCTGAAGGGCTTTACTTATTTAGAAGACAAGAAATTTGATTTTTTAAAAACAATGTAATTTTCAATCTATACATCTTAACTTCAAATATTGGTCTAAAAATCAGAATCATTATTTTCATGTAACAGTACTTCAATTTCTATATTTTCCCCCCATGATAATGGCCCCAGTAACACACACCTTTCCCACTTCAAGGTATATTTATCTGATATGGCACTCTCTGCCCACTAAAATGTCAATTTCAAAGAAGTCATTGCAGGTAATGTACTTTAAAGATATATTCTGCAATTGTAGGGTCTTTCTTTCTTTCTTTCTTTCTTTCTTTCTTTCTTTCTTTCTTTCTTTCTTTCTTTCTTTCTTTCTTTCTTTCTTTCTTTCTCTTCTTTTTTTGAATTCCCAAAATCTTTTCTAAGAAGAAGAAAAGTTTGGAATGACATTTGAAAAGCTGCCTTCAGTTTTAAATGATTAAAAGTTAATATTAAAAGCTGTAGAATAAATTACTCCACAAGGAAACAGAATTTTCTGCTGGCCATCACTGGATATGTTTGGTTGTAGCACCATTTTCCAAATAGGAGGGGGAAATTTAATAAGGTATATGTGTGGTGGTGGGGGCCTTCGTTTCCTTTACATGTATCAGCTACAACTAAGACAGCTCAGCATTTTCAAGGTGATGATACAATGTTTCAATCACATAAATGTGGTTCATGCCAATAGTAGCAGTTACAATGGCATCAAGATCAATACATTTGACCAGTCAGCTTATCTGGGTTCATTTGGAATTGATTACCCTAGAAGACAAGCTCAGGATCCAAAAAGATCTTGGCAGATTTGAACAATGGCGCCTACCCAACAAAATGATATTTAATGTGGAGAAAAGCAAGGTTTTATACTTAGGCAGGAAAAAACCAAAGGTACAAGTATAGATTAGGCGAAACCTGGCTCAAAAATAGTAACTGTGAGTGGGACCTTGGAGTCCTAGTGGACAATCACATAAGTATGAGCCAGCAGTGTGAGGCAGCAGCCAAAATAGCTAATACAATCCTTGGTTGCATAAACAGAGGCATAGAATCAAAATCACGTGACGTATTAGTACCACTTTGTAAAGTCTGAGTAAGGCAACACTTGGAACACTGCATCCAGTTTTGGTCACCACCTTACAAAAAAGATGTTGAGATTTTGGAAAAAGTGCAAAGAACAGCAACTAAGATGATTAAAGGCCTGGAGACTAAAACATATGAAGAACGGTTGCAGGATTTGGGTTTAGCTAGTCTACAGAAAAGAAGGACTAGAGGGGATGTGATAGCAGTATTCCAGTATTTGAAAAGTTCTCACAAAGAAGAGAGGGTCAACTTATTTTCCAAAGCACCAGAGGGCAGGACAAGAAACAATGTATTGAAACTAATCAAGGAGAGAAGCAATCTGCAATTGAGAAACTTCCTAATAGTGAGGACAATTAACCAGTGGAACAGCTTGCCTTCAGAAGATGTGGGTGCTTCATCACTGGAGGTTTTTAAGAAGAGACTGGATAGCCACTTCTCTGAAATTATATAGGGTCTCCTGCTTGAGCAGGGGGTTGGACTAGAAAACCTTCAAGGTCCCTTCCAGCTCTATGCTATTCTGATTGATTGATTAGTTGGGTTCAAGACCTATAGGGATGTCAGAATAATTATGATAATCCTGAGGCCTCAGAACTATTGTTTTTGTGCTGGGTCTGCCTTTTCTAATGGTCTTACAGACTCCCAAATTACATGGCAAAATGGAACTGCTACAGCTGAGAATTATAGCTAGATACAGGCCACCAGGAAATTATATACAACTACTTAAAGAAATAATAAGTTGTAAAGCCAGTCTCCGTTCTACTCAATGACATGCTTAACTTTCCAACTTTCCAACTCACAAATCCATGTACAAAAGCACATCCAATCTTTCCTCTCTGGGGAGCCTCTATTAAGAGTCTAGTTAGGATAAAAAAAATCTCTGTTTCTTAGGCCAATGGGAGGGAGATAGTGCTGGTAATGATAAATTAGACTTACCAAACCAAAAATTGTTAGTGGATCTTGAAATTATGCAAACAGTTTTGAATAATGTCTTACGGCATGTACAAAGTAACTATCTTGTTAGGAATTATGCTACATAATTCTCATGGATCAACCTCTTGACAAATAAGCTATTACCAACTACTAATCTGTACTAATTATTATTATTTCAACTTACATGGGTATATGATTAGAACAGATTATGGCTGGCTCATAAATACTGATTTGGCTCTTAGTTTTTATCTCCATGGATTAGTACTTATTGAGTTAGTAAACCAGAGTGGGAAGGGAAAGAACTCTATAATTATGAGCTCCTTGGTATAAAATTCCTTCTGGCATGTAGAAAAATTGCATTGTAAATATAGCCTTTTCATTTGTGCAATATTGGGATTCGTGCAAAAATGCTTCATGGAAATCAAAATAAGCTTTGGAAGTAAGCAATTTTTTGTTAACTGTTGTCTTGCGTTAAACAGGAGATAACCGAAGTTTTAAATTTCTTTTTTTACTCATAAAACTCTTCCCCATATGACTTTTCTGGCCACACTTCTGGAATGGAATTGATCAATTGAAATGGCTGCCCCCTCCCCCCCAAAAAAGAATGGCACCATGGTAGAAACCAGGAGACTGAGTTCTAGTCCCACCTTAGCCATGAAAGCCAGCTGGGTGTCTTTGGGCCAGTCCCTCTCTCGCAGCACAACTCACCTCAACAGGGTTGTTTGGGAAAAATAGAAGGAGGAAGGTGTGTTGGATGTGTTGGCTGCCTTGAGTTATTTGTAAAAACAATAACATTGGGAAATAAATAAATAAATAAATAAATAATATCCTTCAAAACAGGACTTGCACTATAATTCAAAAATTAGGTGGGTCCAGGACAAATCTGAATTTAATGCTAAGTGAAACTGTCTTTGAGTTGTGTTAAGTAAATGCAGTTTAATCATTTATTTATACACCCCTCATCTGTTTCATACATTTTACTGGGCATAACAAACACTCTAATTTCATCCAAAATGGTCAATTTGACTTGATTCTAAGAATCAATTTAACTTCTCTTAGTCATCTTTTTGGATTTGGTTGACCTTAGTACAGTGATGGCGAATCTTTTAGAGACCGAGTGCCCAAACTGCAACCCAAAACCCACTTATGCATCGTCGGGTGCCGGGTGGGTGTGGCCCATTGGCTGGGTGTCACCAATTGGGTGGGTGTGGCCCATTGGGTGGGCGTGGCTGCGGTGGTAACGGCAGACTGGGTGGGAGTAAAAAGTTCAATCAATCAATTCCAACTTTGCAAGATCTTTTTTTTTTCCCGCGAGAAGTTGAAATTGACTGATTGAACCTTTTTTTTTTTTGCACACGGTGGCCTAAAGTGAAAAGGTTTTATAAAACCCAGCTGAAGGCCTAGGACTGGGGCAACAGCGCGCGTGCCCAGAGAGAGGGCTCAGAGTGCCGCCTCTGGCACCCGTGCCATAGGTTCGCCACCACTGCCTTAGTATATTCTAATACAAAGACTTGGACAATGTCATTTCTCTCAGATTCAACCAGACTTTTTATAATGATTCAACATCTATATTGGGAGGGGAAAGTGCATTCTGTTCAGAATCTAGGAACGTGGGGATCACACGTCCTGGCAAACTGTTCCCTTATTTCTTAGTGCCAGGAACTCAGTATATTTTCCACAAAACAATCTGTGCCAGTTCCTTTTGCCCACAAATGGTGGCTGTGGGAGGGATGCTAATTAAAGAGAAGACTTCACAAATCCAACTGAACCTCAATGTTATAAAGGCCAATAGTTTAAACCTGCAAGAACCTCAAAAGCAACCCCATGCCTACATGTATAAGAGCTGATCCCCTATAGCAGTGCCTAAAATGTTACTCCAACATGCTCCATGCTGCTTGCTTTGTATATATTCTTTTTCAGAAAGTTAGAATAATAAAACTCAGCATTAGTGCTTGAAAACTTGAACTCTGTAACAGATTATTGTAAAAACTATCCAACAGAGTGTTCTGAATGTATTCATAGAATAATACTGCTGAAAGACATTTTGCTGGATGTTATTAAGTCAATTTTTCTGCTTAGAACCCACTGAGCTTTATATTTTTGTCCTCTTGGGAGTGTTGTTCATGCAAGCACACTGTGATGATTGAAGAGTTAATAAATGTAGAAGAGACAGCTGTCTCCCAGGGGCAGGATGGGAAGAAGTTAATTTAGTAACACAAAAAGCCAAAGAGAACTGTATTCCTTATGAAAAAAAATATCCAAATCCTTGAGATCAGATATGTATCTTAATCCAGAGAATTCTTAAGATAAATATAGAACTGAAAGCAGAGGTTTTCCTTCTAGGTTTGATGGATACACAGAGATGGAAGGACTTACAAATCCCAACAATGGAATAATGGATAGTGAAGCTAATGGATTTGGTTGAAATGGTGAAAATCGTTGTTGGACTTCTTACTAGAAGCTGAAAGAAATGAAAATTTAATTTGGGGATCTGACTTGCTTATGTTTATATAAATACTGTGTATTATTGTTGATTTAGATTAAACGATTAATGCATTTTATATCTGTATCAAAGGAAGTTGGAAATTATTCTTTTTTTTCCCCTTTCCCCCTTTTTTTCTTTTGCACCCTAGTTCTGCTTTTTCAAAAATATTTTTTCTGCAGCCCCTCTGGTTTTGCTTTTTTATATTTTATCTTTTATTGAAACATAATAAAAAACAGTAAAAAGGAAAAAAAATGTCCAAATTCTCTTTTTGGTCAACTGGAATGTCAAAACTTTCATGTTCTCCAGAATCTTTCTTCAGAGTGGAAGGAAGATGGATGTTTGCATCCAATAAGTGTTCATTTTTATTTTATTTTTTTACATGGCAGGAGGGTTGCCTGCATTTAAGCTAGGCTGTACCAGGTGGTACAATGGTTTCCAGATACACCCAAAGCTGCTCCGAAGAAAAACAAATATGAATTCCACAAAGAATAAAATCCGAAACACTCTCCCATTCGTGCCAATATATACTTTATCTTTGTTTCTTTGGGTAGAAATGGGGGCAATCTTCTGTAAGAGCAGCAACTCATTTAACAATCTTTAATTACTAGCTTCATTTTTGGAATTAAGCAGAGACTTTTAGCAGAGCTTAAAAGGCTTTATGGAACATATGTAGGTAGATCAGTCATTTAATACATGGCTCAAAACCTCCCATTAGCAATTACAAACTTGGATGCTCCCTATTAAGGCCTTCACCTATCTTACCCCTAGAGCTGCAAAGGAAAGCGTAAAGAAACGAATCCTGTTCCTTTCTCCTACAGAAGAAAGCTTGCTGGCTTGATCAGGGATGACCAGGACATATGTTCAAAAAAGTGAAATTGACAGCTACGACTGTGAAGGTGAATCTCACTATCTTGACATTTTGTACCAAACCTGGGTCAGCTGATGACAAAATCATTTCCCTGCTGTTATTAACGGAAGGAAAAATACAGGCTTTAGATAATTTTGCATGATTTGCAACCCCAATGTCAAAAGAAATTTGTCCATGGTGGCACCTGTAATTAGGTCCATAAAAATGGACATGTTGTATTTTTTTTACACTTGCTGTTATTTTATTGTCTCAAACAAGGATTGCTTTTAATTTTAGTATTCTGTAATTTGGTTACAGCACACATGCTACGTGAATGAAATAATTCATTCAAAATTAATGTGTATTTGAACAGTTTAGGTTTATTTGGAAGAAACATTGACAAATACTATTGATAAAAGTATTTGAAGATGACGCTACAGAATGCTGATGAGTTTACATTACAAAAAGAGAGAGCTTTATTCCTCAGTACCAATATTAATAGTTAAATCTTAGTAGGAAGTATGAATTTTCATATAAAGAACTCTTCCAAATGGTGGCATCAAAGTACCATCCATCAGTCCAGGAGATGACAGATGATTAACCAGCTATAGACTTTGTTGATTTCTGTTTTGGAACAGTACAGGTAGTCTTCAACATGTGACCACAATTCAGCCCAAAATTTATGTTGCTAAGTGAGACATTTGTTAAGTGAATTTTGCCCCATTTTATGACTTTTCTTGCCATGGTTGTTAAGTGAATCGCTGCAGTTGTTAAGTTAGTACGATTAGTAAGTGAATCTGGCTTCCCCATTGCTTGTCAAGGTCCCAAAAGGGAATCACATAACCCTGGGTCAGTGCAACTGTCGTAAATATGAACCAGTTGCCAAGCGTCTGAATTCTGACCATGGAGATGCTGCAATGGTCGTAAGTGTGAAAAATGGTCGTAAGTCACTTTTTTCAGTGCTGTTGTAACTTCAAATGTTCACTAAGTGAACTATTGTTAAATCAAGGACTATCTGTAATGAGGCTACCAGTAACAGAAGGGTAATAGTAATAGAAAGGTGCTATCCTTGCATACTGTACTAACTTGTATAGAATATAGCCTTATGTTACAGACCAAAGTAAAAAAAAAAAGGGATTGGTGCATTCTTCTAGCTTTGTTTTTTCTCCCTCCTCTTTGCAGGAAAACAAACACAATCACTCGCCCTAATATGAGATGGGGTGAGATTGTGGCATTAGAATTGCTGATTCTGTTACATATAAAGCTACCTAACAGATTACAAGGGTTAAAATATGCACCAGGTAAAGGGGTGATACTCTAGCTCATTGCCATCTCTCCTCAGTGCTGATCATCTGGCAACTAGGCTATTTCTAAGCATGGGTCTAGCACTATTCTAAAAAGCACTAAATCCATTTTCAAAAATAGCCTAGCTGACAAGAAATAGGTGCAATGGAGGCACGTGGGGTGAAGCAGGAGATGATGACAATAAGTAAACCCTTCTTAGCCAGTGCTGCATAGAATGCTAGTGGTAGCAGCAAGTGACCAAGGAACGACCAGTTGTAACCTCAAGCCAGCAGCACCTGGTGCCACCAGAACCAGAATGGAATAGGTAAAATGGCATTGCCTCCACTCAAAGTAATTGTCATGGATTATTTTACATATACCTAAGTCAGTGAGCTCCAAAACCTCCCAAAGCCAGTAGAACAAACACAAGTCCCTAGGCAACACAGACACAAGTACTCAAGTGCTAGTACTCACTGCTCACTACTCCACTCTTTCCCACTTCTCCTACACATCTTCCTCCAACTACAGGTAAGTGGTCAACTTATGACCACAACTGAGCCCAAAATTTATGCTGGTAAGCGAGACATTTGTTAACTGAATGTTGCCCCATTTTATGACCTTTCTTGAAACACTTAAGCGAAATGCTGAAGTGGTTAAGTTAGTAATGCGGTTGTTAAGTGAATCTGGCTTCCCCATTGACTTTGCTTGTCAGAAGGTCACAAAAGGGGATCACATGACCCCAGGAAACTGCAAACGTCATGAGTCAGTTGCCAAGCGTCTGAATTTTGATCACATGACCATGGGGATGCTGCAATGGTCGCAAGTGTGAAAAACGATAAATCACTTTGATCAGTGCTCTTGTAACTTCAAAACTAAACCAACTATTGTAAGTTGAAGACTGCCTGTACTATACCTTGTGAGTCCTACTACTACAGAACAGTATCTTTTTCTATCTGCTTTCGGCTGCTTCAGGATACTTTATTTCCACAAACACACACACCAACACCTCCAGTTGCCTCTCTGATCAGGTTTCATAGCCAATAGTTGGTGCACTAGCTAAGGAGAGATCTTAAAGGGACAGACAACACAGGTGCTGGTCATTTTGTAGGCAGCCTGGCTTCTCACAGTAGTGAACAGTAAAAAAAAAATGACTCTATGAAAACCCCTTTGTTGACAGTTGTAGGAGAAAACCTGTAATGTACCTAGTGATAACAGAGCTAGCAACACGTAACTGGCAGAGGTTAGCTATTATTCCCAGTTTAAGTTTGCCTTCTCTATAGCATAGGACTCAATCTAGATTTTAAAAGTAGATCTGGTATACAGGTAGTCCTCAACTTACGACCACAGCTGCGCCAAAAATTTATGTTGCTAAGTGAAACATTTAATTGAGTTTGCCCTATTTTATGACTTTTCTTGCAACAGTTGTTAAGTGAACGAATGTAGTTGTTAAATTGGTCAAATTGTTGTTCAGTGAATCTGGCTTCCCAACTGACTTTGCTTGTTAGAAGGTCATGAAAAGGGATCACGTGACCCCAGGACATTGCAACTGTCATAATTATGAGTCAGTTGCCAAGTGTCTGAATTTTGATCACGGGGATGCTACGACAGCCGTTAAGTGTGCAAAATGGTTGTAAGTCATTTTTTTTCAGTGCTGTTGTAACTTCAAATGGTCAGTAAGTGAACTATTGTTAAGTCGAGGACTAGCTGTATTTAGGAGGAGACTGTGTAAGACCTAACAAGTACAATGCAAAGTGTCAGTCGAAAGTGGCAGATGATTTCATGAAGGTGAGATATCTGGTATTTCCTACAGCGGAAGGTAATTTTGGCCACTGGAAAAGGAGCACTTCCCAGCAACCAGTGTGTGTGTGTGTGTGTGTGTGTGTGTGTGTTGCAGCATGAAGTGGCCAGTAAGAGCTGGACTGTTCCCAAGTTTGACTGCATCAGCAACTGTAAAGTGAAGTGTACTACATTGCACCCATAACCAAATTTGTAGAGGAGAAGAGGGAAAGCACTACTTCAAAACCAGAATAACTAAAATAATTTCTGGGGCATGTGTGTGCCCTAGTTAGGGAGACTCAAAGAAGAGTAAAAGCAACACTTTCATGATCAGGATTAAGACATGGGTGATTTTAGTCTAAACTTCTTCTGAGAGGTGTAACTTCTCAACAAAAAAAAGATACTTTTGAACAGTCCACAGAAATCGATTTTAAATTGTATTGCTGTTAGGTTATAATTGCAACTTTACTAAATATATACAACTTAAAACCTGAAGTTTAAAACCATGCTTTAGAGCTTACTCCCAAATTTTAGGTGGTGGCCTATGAATCTATGTCTAAGTAAATAAATGACAATCAGATTATTGGATTGCCTTATTTGATCAGTTACATATGGCTGAAAGCCATATAGGCAATATGCAGCAGGATCCTCCAGCACAATTCTGTACTTGGGTACTCAGAAGAAGATCCCATTTTGTGTTATAAGTCAAAGTTACGGTTTCGGCATCTCAGCCCCAATGCTCTCCAGATCCTATTCTCCTAATCACTAGGCAAATTTTAATCTTGAGTAGAATATCTGAGCGGTCATTTAACACATAAGCCTATTGTTTTGAAGTAGGTTGGGGCTGGGTAACAAAAAGGAAACAAAAGGAAATGCAATGCTTAACAAGGAGTAAAAACTATCCCCAGCAGTTCTCTGAAAATTCTGACATTCAAAATGATGGTAACTATAACCTAAAATAATCAAGAAGCTGAAATGTTGAAGGCAGGTTATATAAAATACGGTCTGAGTAATAGCTCCTTTGCAAGCCAATACACATTTCCAAGACCCTTGTCAACTTGTCAGACAAGAATAGCTTTTTTGTCACTCTCAGGCTTAAGAGAAGTGTCATTTATCTCAGCTAAACTCAAAGCTAGGTTCTATGCTCTACCAGCCATGACCCTGGAGAAATTGAAGAGGCAGAAAGAAAACATACAGAACTAAGTTGAAGTAAATAGATCAGGCCCCTAATAAATCCCTATTTTAAAGTTCCTGCAAGTCAAAATCCAGACTGAATCTGGAGGAGAAAGCTTTCATTCATCTTGGGTCTATATTACAGAGGACCTTCCTTGTTGAGGAAGTCCAAGAAAAACTTGGAAAAAGAATTCTAGCTCTGCTAATATATGAGCAAAGACTTCTTCTCTGTGATACCAAAACAAGAGCGACCTTGTGAGAGACCCTCTTTCCCTTGCATATAGAAGCTCGGTGTATCTGTTGTTTAAAAAGCATGCCAAAAAGTGGTATACATAAGTCAGGACCCCAAATCTTTCTCATCATGGGCTGCCACGTACCCTATCCCAAAGACATAGTAATACTTTAATCTAGATATTAATTATTCACTCTCTTCTCTTATTCAGTGTCTCTTACAGGAGAATGAGTAGCCAAAGGCCCTTGACTTAATTTCAAAAGCCTTCTACACATGATTAATTTAGGCCTGATAAAAGCTACCTGTCGTTTCCTAGGCAGCCTATGCTGAGAGACAAAAGGAGAAGAAATAATTAAGAAAAGAAAATGAATGAAAGAGGGGGAAAGAGGGGTGTCAAAAAAAAGGGGGGAGGTCATTCACTTATAGTTTTGGGTCTATGCCTATCCGTTGCTCTAGGCTTTCCACCATTGACATAGCTCAGAGGAAGAAGCCCTGAAAAAAATGCAGTTCTTGGAAAAGAAAAAGATGGGTAATATTTGTAGGAGAACCATAAATATAGTCAAGAACAGAGATAGTTCCATCTGCCTTTCATTACCTATATCAGTTTAACTTTGTGCGTTAGATGAATTAATATTGGAGGTAATTTGACAGAAGCAAGAAGATTCATGCTTTGGGGCTGCTCAGAATCTTTGCTCAGATTTCAAAATTAAAGGGCATACCACTATAATCAAATTATTGGTAACTAGGCTGTTAATGAAACAAAGAAAGAACATAAACATAGATTCAAAATGTATTTAGCTAAAAGCATGATATAATCAACTGCAGATTTAACTCTGAAGTACACTTTTAAAGAATCAGTATGTAATATCAAGCTGTTGGTTCCAATTTATACCAATCTGTTCAATTTGATTCTAGAAGATGCCACCCAGGAGGAATGCTGACTGGTCAGTGGTCAGATCTTTTCTTACAAAGATGGGAGAGATTCACCTCCAATGAGGAAGATTATTTAAAAGCAAATAAAGAACCCTAAAAGCTAGGTAATATAAAATGGTTTAACTCCATATAAAGACACTCCTACAATAGAACTTCATCAATTTTACTGTCTTATTTATTCTTAATTATGCTAAAAATCCGAATCCCAGGTAAACACATGTCATAAAGCAAATAAATAAAAACGATCACCGGGATAAAAATCTTAAAACAAAGATTGTTTAGTTTACAAAGCTGAGCTTTCGTCGGCCACACTGCCGACATCATCAGAGCATATAACGTAAAATTTGGGAGTCCGTTCTTATATGACTGGCTGTTTCTGCGCCCGGGCTCTCGACCTAGTCATCGGTCCGCTCCTCGGCGTCGGGTGCACCGTTGTTAAAGGGGCCGTTTCCACAGGTATCCTCTCTCCTCCAGTTGCCGTTGTTCTTGGGGCATGTGTGTTGGTGTTAGGGGGTCGAGTGTCCGATCGCTCCTGCTCCTCCCGTTTCGTGCTGGGGGATCGGGTGTCAAATCGTTCTTGTTTCTCTCCTCCCCCTCCCATGCCCATGGGACAACGGTGCGCCCGACGCCGAGGAGCGGACCGATGACTAGGTCGAGAGCCCGGGCGCAGAAACAGCCAGTCATATAAGAACGGACTCCCAAAGTTTACGTTATATGCTCTGATGATGTCGGCAGTGTGGCCGACGAAAGCTCAGCTTTGTAAACTAAACAATCTTTGTTTTAAGATTTTTATCCCGGTGATCGTTTTTATTTATTTGCTTTATGACTGTCTTATTTGTAAATATCTCTAATCTAAACCATTACCTACCAACTTTAGAACATTTTATTAATAGCACAAATCTTTCAATATCTGAATATAACTAAAAGGCATTTTTTTTCCAAAGTGTTTTAACTGATGAAAAGTATTAAATGCCATAATTGGCATAATTCAAAAAGAATATGGTTTGAATTGTCCTGTTCAAACATGTAACAAATGTATTAACTTTTCTGCCACTGCTATATACTAAGCTCATTTAAGTGCTATAGCTGAAGAAAAATTTTATGTTTCCAGCTTTTTGGTATGATTATTTTTCTTATCAACATGTAAATCACCAGTCCCTTAGATTTTATTTTCTTATTATCTTTAAGCAAACATTACAGAAAAAAAATTGATTGTGATTCAGTAGCGATTTCCTAATTATTTTACCTATTTTTGTAAATACTAAATTCCAAACAAATTTAATCCTTGGACATATCCACTGTAAATGGAAATATGTGCCTTTCTCATTGCACTTATTCCAACAAAGTATAGATTTATTTTTAGTGAGTTATTCCAGTTTCACTAGACCCACATACAACTTATAAATTATTTTGGACAGAAGATGAGAATTTAGAGGAAGGTTGAAAATATAAGCTTGGAAATCCAAATCGTTTTCCAATTCTCTTCCTCAATGATGGCTTGAAAGTAATTTTTCCCAAGTGCTTTTAATTCCACTAATGGGAATTATCGTGAGAAGATAAAGAGGAATATAGTACATCTGCAGCAAATTCAATCAAATTATTTTGGCATCTAAAAATGGTTGCTTTGTCTACTCCCTGGAGAAAATCCAACTTTCTGAGCATGTTTCATGAAGCTTCAAAAAACTCCACAATAATGCCTCTCCAGTGTTGGAACTCCAACAGTGAAAAGGATAAAGAAGAATTCTATGGGAGTGCCATAAAAATGGATCCACAGATGGCAAAGCTCTTTCCCCCCCCCAATATTTATTTAAAACATTCATTGGAATTAATAGGAGGAACATAATTTTGTTAGTGGAACAGAGGAAAAATGTTCCACCTCCACTAGTTTCTTGTTGATATATGAACCTCCAGAGCCTACGAAAAGTTAGATTCTTTACCTCCTCGGGATTTAACTATTATTGTTTCATCTGCAATTTCTCATCAAACATTCCATCCTTTTCTTTTCCCTTTAATAGTAGGCTGTCTTAAATTCCCTTCCCATTTTATTATGCATTGTACTTGTGAACAATGAAGGACTGCATTCAAGAAATCACACCCCCACAAATAAGAAAGCAATTGCTTCCTACAAGGGTGATCAAAATAGCTATTCAGTTAGTATTTCTTATGTTGGAGCAAACCAAAAAAATATACTTACAAAACCAGATCCAATTCCCTGTTTGCTTCATGAAGCTGCAAAAGGATCACCGCATAGCAATACTTTACCAAGATCACCACACCAAGAGCAAAGTTTTTTTAAAAAGCATTCAATTTATAAAATAAACAAATGTCGATATACAAATTCCCATTTGGAAACTGGGCAAACTGAAGTGCATTTGGTGCAAATTATAAAACAAATCTGAAAGTAAGCAGGGAGAAGCTTTGATGCTATGTTGGCCCTCTTTTTATTACTGACATACAATATTATAAAATGCCCATGTGCCCATATAAGTATCCCCTGGCAATATAATTTTCTACCATGCCTAGTGTCAGTTATGAGAGGTAGGCACCTAAATACAGTGTTTAAATAAATATATATATCCAGGCCAGCATTTTGTTATCATTTTGTTTTCAGCCCATACAAGAGACAGCTGTAAGTTGGTTGTATAGTGTATAGTGTTTTTCCCTTATAGTGACACCAATCGGTGGCAGTTTCAATGGGTGTACAATCTGCCATGCTTTGTCATCCATGCTGGAAGCAGTGTGCTCAGCTGATGAGAGAGGGTGGATTCATCTCACCACAGGCCGGTGAAAGCATCATCCCTCTTCTCCCGTCCCTGGGTCATCTCCTTCAGTACCAATCTGTTTTGGGGAGTGGAAAGTCTCTCTTTCAAAATTGTCTAGACTCAAGACTTCTTGGAACCCCTCAGAGCAGCTGCCCAGTCATCTCTAGGAAGTAGTGGGTTTGAAAAAGGATCTTTACCTGACAGAGGATTTTCTTCCCCCTGCCTACCCAGCCCACAAATAACCCAAGATGTGAGTGAGGAGAGGCAACTGATAAAAGTTGAACAACCTATCAGGGTTTAAGTACTGTTGGAAAACTACACACCATTGTACACTTGTAAAACATACACACCAAGCTCACTGATCAGTTTTTTTTAATAATGTTTTATTGATTTTCTAATTTTACATTTAAGTATTTAAAAAGCAACGTGGCGGCTGAGTTAATCAATAATTCAATGACATACAAGTATGTCATAAAAGGACTTCCGGTTTGCCGCTGCAGCTGCTGCAGCCGCTGGAAGGCGAGCTCCGTCTTCCACGTCCGATTTCACACCGCTGTGGGACCCTGGAAAGTCGCCCTGTAGGGATGACAAGCAAGGAGGGGACCCCCGTTTGATCACGGGAGGGTGGTAGCCCTTCCGCTCGATCCAGGGCACCCCTCCAAACCGGCGGACGAAAAACTGGCCATAGAAATATGGCCCGTCACTAGGCTGCAGACAGCCGAAGTCAAACTTACCACCAGGCATATAAAGCAGCGCAGATGAGACTGGGTGAGATCTGAACCTCTCTTCAACCCTAACTATTTTTTCTACCTGTATAAGCTGCCCAAAGTATGTTCCCCCTGTGGAGAGAGGGAAGGAAAATTCTATCCCACCCTCTAAAAACAGCGGTGACTGACTATCCAGGGGAGCTTAAAATGCTGAAAGAATAACCTGATTCTAACTGGATTTCTATCTTTCTAAAATTTGAGGACTAAAAGATTTCTTACTTTTATTAAAGATTTCGGTTTTTACTTACAAAAAAGAAGTAAAATTGGAAAAAGGATTATAAAAATTTTGGATTAAAAAAAAACTTTAACCGTATGGGCGACATTTTGTGGCTAAACCTGGTATTACAACTTGTTATTGTCTAAAAGAGACTTGGCTTGAAGCACAGACTATAGATAAGACTTTTGCAACCTTGGCAGATATCAGCTGTGAGAAGCCCAGCTGTGTTCTATACTCAGTGAAAATTATTTTCACTCTCTGATTGTAAAGCTTTTAATTTAACACACCATTAAGAGAACATGGATGAAGATCAGGAACAGATTCTCTTTATGTTGAAAGCAATTTATGAAACTATTCTTACAGCTACTGATGAAATAAGAATCTACAGAAAAGAACAAGATGTCAGCCTAGATATACGAACCCAAACTTTGATTACAACTACACAGAATATAATAGAAGAATTAGAACAATCAAATACTATGATAGAAGATTCAACTAATCAATAAACACAGTTAACGGAAAACCCAGAAAAGGGACTGACAACATTGAAAATGAAGACTTTCTATAAAAACCACAAGAAACCTGAGGATCAAGAAGAAGAACAAACCGAAGGGAAGATAAACATTTCAGGACAACTATGTCGAGATGGAAAAATAGAGAGATGATTTGTTAGCCCTTCCAAAAAAATGGCGACTGGATGGCCTCTTTTATCTCAAACTATATAATAACAGAGGGAGATCTATTTGATGATTTAAAAGCACGTGTATGGAAGGTGAGTTGGCAAAGAAAGAAAGCTAAAATAAGGCTGAAAAAAATTGGGGTTTTGATTTATGAGTGAGGATTAAAATAAATATACTCAAATAGACAAGATGTGTACTTTGAATACTAGATTTTGTTATGAACTGAGATAAAGAAAACTTTGGTCATTTAAAACTTGGAAGTATAAATATCACTGATCAGTTATTATGCATGCTTCTGCAAGTGTTGAATTTTGAAAGGACTTGACTTAGATCTTTACAAACAACGTCAGGCATCGTGGGCTTCAGCCCTCTTTTGAAACTCAGTCTGGTTTGACCCAATGACAGAAGATGACTTTCTGCAGGCAAAAGGGGAAGCCTGGGCTTAATCATTCTTTAAGCTTGAGTAGGCAAAACTAGGACCTAGTTTTAGCTGATAGCTAAACCCAAAGATTTGGTTAGATGTTCAAACAAGAACAGTGCTGTGACTGGCAGATGATTTCCTGATGGCTAATGATATCCTTAGGAAGGGAGAGAGAAGCCAAGTCTGTAGACTTAATCAAGGGTTTTGCTCAACATGTCCCATACACCTGAAATCAGAGCACTGTTTGGTGGCAAACCAGAAAAGGAAAGAAAGGATGGGGATTAACATTGGGGATAGCAAATGTTTTGCTAATATAGTTTTCTGCTGCTTCAAGGAGAGGTGGATAGCACATTAACTGAGCAATGGAGAATGGCCTTCAGCACCATTGCTCAGACACAGCAAGTGGTTGTGAAGAATGTATGTTCACTTAATTCACCAGTGAGAGAAGAAGGAAAATATACCTCCATGCCTGAGAACATAATCTTGTGCAAATTCTTATACACTTTCTGGGTCGTTCATTAGAATTGCAAATTCACACTTATGGCATAGAGGAGCTGCTATTGTTAAATGGTAATAAATGTTTCCATTAGAAGAATGGAAAATGTTTGGATTCAAATAACCTGAAATTCAGTTTTGATTTTGAAACAGGGTGGAACTATTTTTGGACAGCAAAACTTTTACTAAATTTCTGCCTCTCTTTTCCTGTTCCTGTTCCAATAATTATCAGTGTGAAAAAAAACTTTCATACATGCATACATTCTTCACATTGATTATTTTAATCAACTTCCTCAAATTGTACAAACGCAAATAAGGAGGCCTAGCAGTTTTTGTGATGGGTTTCACATATTGGGGACCATATTCAAAGAATTGGTGAGGCCAAGACAAAACAGGGGTTGGACTAGAAGAAAAACTAAATTAGAATTAAATCAAATTAATTCAGTAGATGTAGCTTTTTTTTTAGTAATTTGCCCTGTTGCATTAAAAATTATAACTTAAGTGACAACTTTTAGAAAGATGTTTGCAAGGAGTTTGAAGACTGAATGAGATCTTGGGTGCTGGGTTGTATTTCAGTCTTTAATTACAGTTTATAAATCCTTGTAACTGGGTTCATATAAAATGCTATGGCACCATTAGTCCAAATTTTACTGTATTTACTAAGAAGAAATACTTGTTTTCTTCTCCAATTAATGTCCTATGAATTGCTGGGGGACAGGGCACATATTATATTTGCTAGTAAGAATTGAAGCAGCTGCCAAAAACCAAAACAAAATAGGCAGGAAGGGCAAAGAATGATGGTCCTGCCTGCTGAAGTGTGGATGCCTTTGAAGATCAGCCTGAAGGCTACCTGATGTTTGAGAAGAATTGCTTATCGTGCTGAATTTAATTTTTATATAGTGCTTAAATGGTACTTTCCCTTTTTATTTCTTCTCTACAGAGTTAGCTTGTCTCCCCATTCCCATCCAGTTTGGTTTCTCCCTCCCTTTCTTCCCTTTCCAATATAGCTACTTTTCTTTTTTTTCTTCTCTTCTTTGATTTTCTATTTCTGCTGGAAGGAAAGTAGAAAATGTATATGCAGATGTGGGAACCAATGATTTTGTAAATGGAGAACTTTATTTTACAAGTAATCAATTCAATCTCTCTCACTTTCCGGCTCTGTTTGTCATGGTTGCATCTCGCCTATCCAAGCTTCATGAGCTGACAGCCTGACATTGGCATGGCAGAGGTGGGGGAGAGGGAAAGATTGGAATGTAAGGAAAAGGGGGATGGAAGTTCAGCTGAGCCATGTGAGAAGCTCCACAGTAACAATATGCAGAGCTGGGAACCGAGCACCTGTTAACTGAACAATATACAAGCACCTGATTGGACATTTGCAGATAACCGGAAGATCGATGGGAATTGGGGGGGGGGGGAAAGAGAACTTTCCTTTGTATTGTTTGCACGGGAAAACCTCAGATTCAGCTTACGCTACTTCTGTAACCATTTAAGCTTCAGAAAATACACTTGGCAAAACAAACAGCCAGGAGTCTTTCTTTGCTAGATGACTGGGTGGAATGGTTGACACTGTCCTTTTTTGGAATATAACTTCTGCCCCCTCCCACTCCATCCCACACATAAGTAAATACCCAGCACCTTCAACATATGTTCCTTCCAATAATGAGTTTAATATATTTTGCTAACTGACCTAGACAGCAGTCACAGTCAAGAGGTATCATATCAGTAGCCTGGCAACAGGCAATATCCTGTTATTTCACTATGTGGGCTGAGTTACAGTAAGGATTTGTCTTAATCTGTTTATTTTAAGTATTGCTATCTTGTTCAATCAAACTGCCAAAGACAATACAACCCAAAGTTTTATGCACTAGAATGTGTTTAACTCACAAAACTGATGGTTCTTTGTGGTCTTTAATTTCACCCCCCCCCCCAAGAAAAGCATTTGGTTACAATCCCTGGTTGCATCCTACTTATACAGGCTGTCCTTGACTTACAACCATTCATTTAGTAACCGTTTGAAGTTACAGTGGCACTGAAAAAAGAGACTTATGGCCATTTTTCACACTTATGAGCATTGAGCGTTCCTGTAGTCGTGATCAAAAGTCAGGCACTTGGCAACTGGTTCATATTGGCGGCAGTGTCCCGGGGTCATGTGATCAACTTTTGTGACCTTCTGACAAGCAAAGTCAACAGGGAAGCCAGATTCACTTAACAACCGTGTTACTAGCTTAACAACTTCAGTGATTGACTTAACGACCATGGCAAGAAAGGTCATGGAATGGAGCAAAACTCATTTAACAAATGTCTTGCTTAGCAACATAAATTTTGGGCTCAATTGTAGTTGTAAGTCGAGGACTACCTGTACAAAAGTAAACGTCTGCAGTATGATTACAGGATCAATAACTGAATAAGCTATCATATAAACAATGCCCTGAGATCAACAGAAGGCATCACATATGGTTCCTGGACCAAGAAAAAAAATCTCTAGAAACATGAATGCTGAGGTATTAATCCTCACTGCTCAGTTTTTTAAGTTCTCCCAGCACACCAAAGGTAGCAGCCTTTCCATCCCAGTTAGTAGAACAAAGTAAGTCAGTATTTTTCAATTTTGACAACTTTAAAATGCATGGACCTCAACTCCCAGAATTCCTTGTTCAGCATGCTGTCAAGGGAATTCTGGGAGTTGAAGTCCATACATCTTAAAGTTACCCTAGTTGAGAAACAAGTATAGGATTACACCCTAAGCCAACTTAAAAAAAATGATGAAAGCTTGATTTACTTAAAAGTTTGGAGTACAGAATTACAGACTGAAGCTCTTTTTATTTTACCTGTACAACAACCTCCTTTTGCAGAAAATGAACAAATAAACAAACCATTAGCCATCTGTTAACAGACATGAACATACACTTTAATCCATTTAAAAAACACACAAGTTTTTTTTAAGTGGGTTAATTACGTAGGTTGATGACAGAAAGGGGCTGGAATTAAGAGTCTTTAAAATGATTCTTTGTAGACACAGAACAAAAACATTGTATCTTTGTCCAGAAAAAAACCCCCTCATCTGGACAGATGTGCTCCACAATGTGATTTGCAAGTTCACTGACTACCTGGAGCTACTGTATATATTTCATACCGAAGGTGAATTACAGTAAATTAGAATTACAGTATGCTGCAATTTCTGAGAATTAAGCGCTTTTTTGCAGGGTGATCTTTGCATACAATTGTTTTTAACTTTACATGCTTTCAAAAAACATCAGTATGATCAAGGTGTCTCCCCTGCCAGGTAAGTATGGGGAATTAATAGACAAGATACGGGGCTTGATAAAATATTATTAGGCCCGGAGAAAAAACAAATCAAAAAAATATATAAATATATGTTAGAATATAAATTATTTGAAGAACAAGTTAAAGAAACAATGGTTACCTGGGCAATAGATTTGGGGCACGCTATAAACATGGACCAATGGCAGCAAATCTGGGAACGTAATTGCAAAATTACATTGGCATCAAATTACAAGGAAAATCTTTATAAGATGCTTTTTAGATGGCACCTGCCACCGGCCAGGCTCGCAAAAATGTATAGTGGCTACTCACCACTTTGTTGGAAGTGTAAAAGGGAAAAGGGTACTTTTTTCCATGTTTGGTGGGCTTGCAAAGAGGTACAGGTTTATTGGCAGAGGGTTTGGAATTGGATAACAGAAATGACGGGTCAAAAAACTCAATATAAACCAGAGATGCTACTACTTGGCATATTAGAAAAAAATATAAACAAAGATGATATATACTTAATTATTCATGTAATAACGGCGGCAAGAATTTTGTTTGCCCAAAATTGGAAAACAAATGAAGTGCCTAGTGGAGATGCGTTAATAAGGAAAATTTTGTATTGCGCAGAATTGGATAAGATGACGAAAGAATTAAAAAATCAGGAGGAAACAGAATACTATTTAAGCTGGAATAAATTTTACAAATGGAAGGAAAAAAAAGAAGGAAGGTCATTAGAAGGGATGTAAATAGAGGAAGAATATCTGAAATGTATAAAGTATGTGTATAATAAGGAATGTTTAGACAAAGATGTATGTCAAAGATGATACACTATGTTCAATGTTTTTTAATCTTTTTTTTTTTGTATTCAATAAAAATTATTTTGTTAATAAAAAAAAAAAAAAACATCAGTATGCAGCCTGTTTAAGCAAAAAGAAGTCCTGTAATAAGAATATGACACACAACAATATTATATACATTATATTTGATGGCTAGATATTAACACTAACTCTATTAATAGGAATTGGAAACCTGCGGCTCTCCCGGCTCCTAGGAGCTGTGCCAGCCGTGACCATGATGAGAGATGCTGCAAGGTTATTTATTCATCTGTTCATACATTTGTTTAGTCATTCATTCATTTGTTCATTGATAATTTTTAAACCACCAGATTTCAAAAAAGGTTCTTGGTGGCTTACAATGTAACCATAAAATTATAGAACCAATACATAAAATCCATAAACCATCCACCCATCTGAGCACCATTAACTGATGGCAACTTTACAGTTTAAATTACAGATTAAATTCTCTGTGAATTTAACTTAACTTCTAAATCAGGGGTCTTCAAACTTGATCCTTTTATGACTTGTGGACTTCAACTCCCAGAATTCCTCAGCCAGCATGCCTGGCTGAGGAATTCTGGGAGTTGAAGTCCACAAGTCATAAAAGGGCCAAGTTTGAAGACCCCTGTTCTAAATACCGTAGCCTCTTCCACTGGGACTGAGTCATCAAAGAAAACTCTTGTCTTCTGGGCCAGCTCATTAAACCTCATGTTAAGGGGGACTCTCAACATCCCCATTTGGGATAAATGGACTGGGTAAGAAGACGGTCCTGGATATGCTTGGTGCTAGGCCATAAAGAGCTTTAGGAGTTAATACCAGCATTTTTAATTGTAGTTGAAAGCTTGCTAGTAGCCAGTGCAGTACCTAAAAATCTGAATTATGTGGTTACAACTACTCTTAATGAAGAGCAATATTCCCACTGCATTTTGTACAAATGATAATCTTCAGGGTAGTCTTCAAAGGCAGAGCTATGGATGGCACACTGCAGTAGTCTATCCAAGAATTGATGATGGCATCAGTTATTATAGCCAATTACTCCTGTTCAAGGAAGTGATGCAATTGGCATTTCAGTAGTGTAGAAACTTGGCAAAAGTTCCCCTAGTTACAACCTCTGCTTGCTGATCAAGTATTAGCTACGAATCACTCCCAAGTTGCAGACCTGCTCCTTTGGGGAACCCCACTATATAACACTTGTGAGCAACCACTGGTTGATCTCTCCTCCCCTGTAGCCACGAATTAAAGTCACCCACTCCGGAAGAAGTAGAACCATTGTAATAGAGAATCCACATTCTCAACTCTCATATGCAGTCTAAAAAAAAATGCTGATTAAAAAAAAAATCTACTGATTGGCTTCCGGTTTGTGATTGCAGCGCTGGCGGACGCTCGAGGGGAGCGCTCTCTCCGCCGCCTGGTTTTCCTTTGTTGGGAGACCCTGAAAAGGGTCGAAAGTCGCCCTGGAGGGGCGATGACCATGAGGAGGATCCTCGACAGGTCGCGGAAGGGTGGCAACCCTTCCGTTTGATCCGAGGCAGCTCCTTTGGACCGACGGAGAAAAGATGGCCGAGCACTAAGCCGTACCAGCCGAAAGCCAAAATCACCACCAAGCACAACTAAAGCACCGCAGAGGAATTGGGTGAGGCCTTATCTTACCTTTCTTGTATCCCAACTATCTTCCTGTAAAAGCCTCTTGAAATTTCTTCCCCCCTTTTAACACGGCGGCATCTGCCTACTTTGGGAAAATAAAGCTTTGAAAAGAAAAGAAAAGAACAACTAAACTAAACAACTAAATAACTGGACTTGCACTTTTTGGATATTTGGGGTCCCAAAAGTTCCTATTTCTACGGAGACCTATTACCTTATCTACTCGTTAAGTTGGGTGAAAAAAATTTAAACTGGATAAAAGCCTAACTTGAGTTTGGAAAAAGATTTTACATCAGACATGTCAAACACAAGGCCCGCGGGCCGGATACGGCCCGCCAAGGCCCAAAATTTGGCCCCTGGAGGTGTTCCAGAAATGGCAAGGGACCGGCCCCCGCTGCCCCAGCCCTGGCCCACCCCAGCCCGGCGACCTCCCGGCACACGCACAGGAAATGGTGAGTGCTCAGAGGCTGGTGGTGTGCAGGAGCAGCTGCAGCTCATTTGCCTCACCCCGCCCCACCCCTCCCAGCCTCACCCATCACGCCCAGCCATGCCCCATTTTACTGGGCCTCTCCTTGTCCGGCTCTGCTTTGCCGGGCTTCGCTTCACCATGCCTGGCTCCACTTTGCTGGGCCAGGCACTAAAGCGCCGCTAAAAACAGCAGAGTCTGTGTGCGCGCCTGCCTTGCCCGTGTCAGCCAAGCTCTCCATGGCGCACTACAGCTGATCTAAGGCATGGAAAGCAAAGGCTAATGGGTGAGCTTGTAGCAGACGAACACACAGACTCCGCTCTTTTCGGCAGCCCTTCTTGTCGCTGCGGCTGCTGCTCGCCTTCCTCTGCACTAGCGCCTCCATGCCCCGCTCGCCAGCCTGGTCTCACAGCCTGCAAGGCTTTTCTTTCACTGGGGTCGCCCCACCCCCGAGTGGGAGAGCCACGGCCGGCGGCTTCCTTCCTGAGCATGGATGAAACAGAATGGGAGCTTTAGGATTCTGCCTGCCAGCGTGCAATAGGAGATTGCAGGGGCTGTCAGGGGGGCACAGCAGGTGAACGGCAGCGGTTTGCGGTTTCTGGCATGGGGGGGTCAAAAGCAAAACTGCCCTTTCGGCAGACGTAGAGTCAATCCCGGCGTGGAGGCAATGGAGGGGAGGGTGGACTGAAAGGGAAGCCACTGCTCCACACATTTGTTTTTTTAAGCTGCCAGAGGCTCCAGACAGAAGTTTCCCATTTTGACCCCTTCCCCTATTGTTTCCTCCTGCTCCATGGCTCTCTCACCTCTCCCAGAACCTGCACACGTCTTTGTGTGAGTGTGTGTGTGTGCACGCACGCGTGTGTGTGTGGGGTCTCACCTCCTGCAGCCCCACGCTGTGACATTGGGAGGAAAAGAGAGGCGAGAGAAGCTGAGATGGGAGCTTCTTGCAGCCTTCCACAGGGCTGGTGGCGGGAGCTAAGGGGGGCAGGGAGCGATGCAATCGGCAGCATGTTGAGAAAAAGAAACAAGTACTCCAAAAAAACAGCTTTCATTAGTTTGCAGCCTGCCATCACAGAAGGTCTCTGTTGAGGGTGCGGGACTGCAAGGGGTGAGAGAGACACACACACCTTCGTGTGCGCTCATACACACACACACATGTGTGTGTGTGTGGATCTGGGAGAGGTGAGTTAAGCCATGCAGAGGCAATGATGGGGGGAGGGGAAGCCTTTGCCCACCGATGGCTGCCTGTTGCCACCTCTGCCTGGAGTCTCTGGCAACTTAAAAAAAAAGGAATGAATGAATGAATGAATGAATGAATGAATGAATGAATGAATGAAGGAAGGAAGGAAGGAAGGAAGGAAGGAAAGGAAGGAAGGAAGAAGGAAGGAGGAGGAAGGAAGGAAGGAGTCAGGGAGGGAGGGAGAGGCAATTCGGTTGGAAATGCCCCAGTTCAAAGGAGAAAGGTATTTTGTGTTCTGTTTTGTCACAGACAGAACTTTGTTGGCAATCCAAGTTAACATTGGTATTCTTGAATTGTGAGCTCTTAGGAAAGTATCCCCTCCTTGTATGTTGCAAACAGCCATTTCCAGTGGGGAAAACAGGACAAAGCAGAGTGGGGAAAAATATTTTCCTTTGGTATATTTCCAGTCTGAATTAGACCAAGGCAGGCTCCCTACAGGAGAGCCCTTTTACGGATTATGTATTAATAGAAAAACAACTAACCTACCTCTGCTCATAAAAGCTAAAGCTGTTGCACATAAAAAACAGAGGAGCTCTGATTAACTATCACAGCCACCATTTTGACAGTTTTGCTGTACTGTTGTCTGTGGACACCCCCACTAAATGCAAGCACGGGATAAACTGAGCCTGGTTTGTTCTCCGTTTTTTAAGTGGCCACAAACTACTAGCAAAAGTGGCATATGATCACAAGGCAAGGAGGCATTGAGAAATGTTTCCCCTTTTGCATCTGAGCATCCAAGAAGGGACAGGAAAGGAGAAAGGAAAGAGGAAAGACAAAGAAAAAAGAAGGAAAGAGGGGAAGAGAGTAAGGAAGGAAAAAGAAGGAAAGAGGGGGAAGGAAGAAGGAAAAAAGGAGAATAAAGAGGGAAGGAAAAAGAAGAAAAGGGAAGAAGGAAGGAAGGGAGGGGATTACAATGAGAGAGAGGGAGGGTCTGAGGGAAGTGCTGCCTTAGCATTTGGCCACCAACAGCCCTGCTGCCCTTTTGCCATCCTCTTGTCTCCTCCTCCTGATCTCTCCTGGTGGTCTCCCATCCTATTGCTAAGGATACTTTAGTTACAAAGCCAGGTTTCCTCATATGGAGAGGGAGTGGGCCTCCCTCTGACCCACATACTTTGCCCTCCACACACATCATGAGCAACCTGGCCAAGGAGACAAGAACAGCAGCAGCAGCTTCGAGGAGGAGGTAAGCGCAGCAGGGCGCCCTCTTGGGATAGCAGGGCTGGGCTGGGCTGTGGGGTCCCAGTGCCCTGGGAGCTCGAGGATCAGACTGGATCCCCCCAGCCCCGCCAAGACCACACAGGTGCCCCCCAACACAAGCGACGTTGAGCTGGTCACGCCCACCTCAACCACGCCCACCATGACCACACCCACCCTGACCACGCCCACCCAGCCCCCCGAGGTCAATCACAACCCTGATGTGGCCGTCAGTGAAATTGAGTTTGACACCCCTGCTTTAAATGCTATCGGGGACATCTTGTGGTGAAGCCTGGTATAGCAACTGAATTTCTTTGACGGTGAGACCTGCTTAGGTGCCTAGATTTGTCTTTGGTACTATCTAAAAAAGATAAGAATTTGAAACAGCTGGGTGGTGAAAACAACTTCTAGTGGAGGTCGACATTCACTGACTTTTATCAAAAATAGCCTCCACTAAAGGACTATCTGTAATCACCATAGAAATGGAGAAATACTACCCACAACTTAACTATAAACTTATACTTGAAAAAATCCTTGAAGCTACTGAGCTAATGAATTCCAGATTGAAAGACAAAGGTGCCACCTTAAATTTAAAAAATGAAGCCCAGTTTTCAACTGATGAATTTACAATCCAAAAAGCAACAGAAGAGGAACAAATTAATATCAAAGAGGTCTCTAAAGAACAAGTACAATCTACTGAGAACTTTAATAGTCAAACTTTGATTTCAACTAAAAAATCTGCAATTCAAAAAGCAACAGAAACCGAAGAAAGCAACACTAAGATGGAGGGTGCTAAAGATCAACAAGTACAGCATATTGAGAACCTAGATAACCTAGACAATCAAACAACAACCACAACATTGGACATGACCTCTTATTCAAGCCAGATGAAACCGGAAGAAGAAGACGACCAGACTGAACTGATGACAAATATTCTAAACCAAACATGGCTGGCTCAGGAATTCTGGGAGTTGAAGTCCACGAGTCATAAAAGAGCCAAGGTTGCCTACCCCTGTATTAGGGCAACAATCCAATGATTACAAAGGGGCCAGTTCCTTTGAAAAATTGATAACTGGATGCTCTCCCTTGATTCAAATAACATGTGTAGGAATGAAGGGAGATCCACCTGAGGATTTAAAGGCACTGGTATGGAAGCCTGCTTGGCACAAAAAGAAAGCTAGAGTTAAGACTTAAAAATTGGGACTTTTTTGACTTATAATGGAAGAGCTTAAAATCTTACTTCATGGGCTAAGGAGATTTTAAAAGATATTAATTGATTTAATATTTAGGACTTAGATTTATAAGGGAAATGAAAATTAGCCATTAGAATATAGTTTTGAATTATAATATAGAAGTTGGATTGTGACAACAAAGGATACTTTATTAGTAAGTGATGAGGTACTAGGATGAGAAATAGAATATATATGTGAAATAAAGTAAGAATGTATTTAAGTAAACAATATGTGTATTTTAGATATGACAACTATTTTGTAATGAAATAAGGGAAATTTGGGTTACCCGAAATCTAAATATTATGGATATTAAAAGTTAAATTGGAACACTGTAATTGAAATTAGGTAAAATTTAAAAACAGGACATGGATATGTATAAGTAAAAATATATTGATAAATGCCTTAATTGATTGAGTTATAATTAGAAATGTATTAATTTGAATGTGATATAATAATCAAGGGAAATAGAGAGGGAATTTTTGATGATGTAACCTGAGACATGTACGAAAGATCTTGTTACTGGACTATTGATTACCCAATCACCACACTGCTTCCTAAATACTTGGATGTAAAACTGGAAAATTAATAAAACTTGTTTTAAAAAAAAATCTACTGATTGATCTAAATTGACCAAAGATGCACATTTCCCCCTGCAGGTCCTGGCAAAGTTAATCAAACAGACTGACTAATGTATTCTGTCCCACATGCGGACCTGAACTCTAACTGAAAATGTTGTCCATAATTTGCTATCTCTAAGATGCTTTTAAAGTTGCTGTTCTAGGAGTTTTTCAACAATCTTCCCTAAAAAGAAAAGATTGCAATCTGAGCAATAGTTACTCAAAATGGTCAGGCCTTTGTGGAAGGCTTTTTCAGAGAAGGTGAATGCATTGCCACCTCTTTCAAGATGGCCAGAAAAGCTGCTTTTACCAGTAAGGCTTTGACCTTTTCCTGTATTCACACTCTCACCAGCTTCTCAAAGGAATCAGGTGGGACATTTATCCAGCCCACAAGGGAGAGTGCATCTTATCCTCTTCCTTGTGTTGGAAGTCAGCACTTACCCACCCTCCTAGAGAAGGAAATATTTGGGGGGATGTTAAAAAAAAGGCAGAATATTATATTTCCCCAAAGGAATAATGGAGGGGGGGGGAATCTTAAAAGGCTTTTTTGCCCAAGTTTCCCCAGGCAAAAGCCAGCTCTGTAGAAATGCAGATTTGATAATCCTATTCAGAAAGACTGGGCCACCTATTAATAAGCAAAATGCCTTCAGGTATAGCCCCAGAGAATCAGGACCTTTAGGATATAATAGGATTAACCCACCACCATTAGAATACCAAACAGGCACACTCAAGCTCAGGTCAAAGTACATGCCACAGGAACAGGAAGAACCTCAAATACAAAGCCACAGGAAGAACCTCAAATAAAAAGCCCAAAGAAGGTATAAAAATCCACCACTCCCAGCTCCATTTAGTCAGCTACCCCAGAAACATGCTGTATCACTGACGTTTCTGGCAACAAAATAAACAGAACCTTCTTTCCAAACAGCCTCCATTTGTTTATTCCCTGCTTGGACAGGACTAATGATTTTTTTTTCAACATTTGGAATAGTCAACCTGAAAAGAATCCCAGGTAACTTTGCAACGTTATTGTAATCACCTTCTTGAATTTTGTCCATGCAGTGTCTACACTGATGGACTGTAAATCTGAGCAATTTCATCAGTGAAATATGGACACAACTTCTCCCAGTGGTCTATAGCAAGCTTGTACAGTCCACCATTCCTCAAAAGTTATAGTTCAGCAATATCAGGATGATTATATTTCCTTATTATTGTCCAATAATACAAAGCCTATGCAGACATAAGTCCTAGAAGAAATGGGTTAGGAAGACCCAGCTTAACTCCTTGGTATTTGTCTCCTACTCTCTGGCAACTCCAGTATTATACTTATTCCAGTTAGTTATTATAGGAATAATCTTTCTTTCTTATTTACCTATTCTTTTATGTAGCATATTTTAGTTTACAAACATTGTAATACTTAATCCATTTAGAAATTTAGAATATTATGGCTCCTTCATAAATAATGACAACAACCAAAAAATTTATTGAGCAGTTGATTTCAATGTAAGATTTTCTTGCTTTGTAGCTTTGGAATAAATCTTAAGGAGATTTACCTATACAAAATATAAAAAGGTATAACTTTGTGGGGAGTTTTAGTTTTAGGTCTGTAAGAGTACTTGCATATCATGCTGCTGTGGCTGGATTTCCTCCAGGGAAATTAGGCCAAATGAAAAGAAAATATTCCACTGGATGTTGACTTGTAATGTGCTACATCTGCATTTTATAACTTTAAAAAATGACATTTTAATTTTGCACTGGAAATTTGAGTGCAAACTTTGAGCTTCACTATTAAAGGCCAACATTTATTGAAGATTAGTGCAGATAGTTAACCTCCAATAAAAATACTGAAGTCAAAAAAATAACAATAGCCAGAAAGAGACCATTTGTTTTAATAGACTCCATATTGGCATTTCTAAATACCATCATTCTTTTTTTTTGTTTGAAGAAAAGAATACTCACTTTAGTAGTTCCGTTTTAAAATTAAAACAGCAATGTTTCTTTATTTTATGTTACCTTTTCCCCCTTAAAGCAAAAGGTGTCAACATTAACGCAAGGGAACAGAGTCCTCTATTTATGAAGAGAACATTACTGGCAATAACAGCTGTAATAGATTTGTGTCCTTGTATCACCCTGTTACTTTGCCTTTACTCAGTCCTGGACTTATGGGTGAGCAATTTTTTCTGTGCTACAAGTCTTCCAAAAGGAATTTGACAGACAGCTATCAACTAGGTGACAAAAAGAGCTCACGTACATCTCTATGTTTCTGAACAGATGCTATGAACCACATAGACTATCATCAAGTACCTTCTTTGAAAGTTGGTTGATAATGTTTCATCTCTTATTACCTCAGCCTTCCATGAATCACTTTTCAGACTGTCTAACTGACAATATGAAGCTTTTTAAAACAAAACAAAACATATAGGGTTCAAAGTTGTCACATGAGTGCCTTTGGGAAGATGACCCTTGTTGAGGGTTTAAATATAAGATGCCTTGCATGATCTTTATTCAGCAATTGGAAATGTATGTATTTTTGACAATTTCACAGAGCAGGAGTGTCCAATCTTGGCAACTGGCTGGGGAATTCTGGGAGTTGAAGTCAACAAGCCGTACAGTTGTCAAGATTGGACAGCCCTGATCTAGATTTTAAAAAGTTTAGCTACCTGGTTCCAACCTTTGGTAAAGGTTTCCTCTGTCCAGTCGGGTCTACTCTAGGAGTCAGTGCTCATCTCAGTTTCTTAGCTGAGGGAGCCAGCATTATCCGACGACAATTCTATAGCCATGTGGCCAGCATAACTACCGTGTTTCCCTGAAAATAAGACCAGGTCTTATTTTTTTTGCCTCTGAAAGAGGCACCAAGTCTTATTTTCAGGGGGTGTCTTTTATACTCACCTCTGGCACCTACAGCCCCACCCAGCAGGTCCACTTCTTCTTGGGCCAAAGGAGCAGCTTCATTCTGCAGCTGCATTCCGGCCTGCATTTTGCAGTCAGACCTTTCTGGAAGGCCTATGCAGCCAAGTACCAAGCTATGAATTCAATCCATAGCTCGGTTTTCGGCTGCAGAGGTCTTGCAGAACCAAGGTATGGATTCAATCCATAGCTTGGTTCTCAGGTGCAGTGGCCTTCCCAAAAGGCCTGTGACTGAAAAATGCAGGCCTGGCTGCAAAAGACACCACAGAAGAAGTGGGCCGGTGAAGAGAGACCTGGCTGCAAGGTAAGTGGGTGCGGGGCGCGTGGGGCAACTCCACATCCCTACTCCCGCCCTAGCTTGATTTTTAAATGTGTACCTCACTCCAAAACTAGGGCTTATTTTTGGGGTCAGGCTTATATTAGGCCCACCCCCAAAAATCAAGCTAGGGCTTATTTTCGGGGTAGGCCTTACTTTCGGGGGGGAAACGGTATATGCCAAGGTGCATGGAATGCTATTACTTTCCCACCTATATATCTACTCGTATTTACATTTTTCAAACTGCTAGGGGGGCAGCAGCTGGAGCAAGTAACAGGACCTCATCCTGTAGCGCAGTGTTTGGGTTTCGAACCCAGGCTGTCAGCTTTCCAGCTGAGAAGTTCAGCATCTTTAATCCCTGAGTCATCGCCCCCTTTTTATTTCCAACCAATCTTTGATTTTTCCCTATTTTAATTGGCTTTAGGATAAAGCTGTAGAAAGAAAGAACCCTTCATTTTTCAAGGTCTCAACCATGTCCTCGGGCGGGGCATATTTACCAATTACAAGCTGTACTTTTTGTTTGAGGAATGGTAAGTCTTAATTTTGGAATCTAGTTGTGCTGCTTGCCAGTGTCATGCTGTCCTCAGTTCCCGAAAGCCTGTCATATTCTACCTTCATGCTGATTCTGGATCGCTGCAATTCCTTCCAATGTCCTTCACCCAGAACACACAGTCCTCAAGATGAACTGTAGTCAGGTGAAAATCCACCTCCTACCATCAAATTTAGCACTGAAGTCAAATTTCAAAATATTTCTGCACCTGAAGTAAGTGATCCAAATTACATCCCAACTCTGCGCTGAACTGAAAGTAAACAGAGTGACAGAAATGGAGCTGGGAGGAAGAAATATACTACTGCCCTGGAATTTTCTACTTGAAGGAATACTTTGTAAAAAGCTAGCCTGATGGAAAACCAAGACAGAATTGCAAATGATAATGCAAAATTTGTTTGCATTGGTTATTTTTGGTCTGCTAGCCAGAAGGAAGCAGCTATAAAAGCGTTGAAACTGCAAACAGCTCACCACAGATGTGTTTGGCCTCAGTCCCTACTTTAACTATATTGGACATTACTCTGTAAATCCAATAAGGATAATTTATTATTTTATTATTTATGTAATAAATTTCTATAGCCAATTAAATCACACATAGGTGACTCTGTGTGGCCTACAAAAGGTTGCTCAGAAAAAAAATTAGAAGATTGCTTAGAAAAGAAATAAAGTTGCTTAAAATCTTGGATTATGTTCTAGACATTTCAGACTTGATTATAATTAATTTTCTTTTAGGGATTTTTATTTTGCTTATTAGCCAATAGACTCCAAAATACAAAATGCTATTATAAAAATCTGCAGATAAAATGTTATTGGATGGTGTTTGTAGATTCAAAGAAAAGAAATTAAAACATAAAAAACATCAATAAATATTTTTCATGAAATTCCATGCAATTTTCATTTTTTGATAATTAATATCACAGTGCTCACCTGTAACTTCTGTGCCATACATATATGCTTTGTGAATGGTCACTGTCAAGAAGAGAACTATAACAGAATAGCAGAATAATAAGAGTTGTAAGGGACCTTGGAGGTCTTTTAGTCCAACCCCTGCTGAAGCAGGAGACCCTATACCATTTCAGACAAATGGCTGTCCAATCTTTTCTTAAAAATCTCCTTTGATGGAGTACCCACAACTTCTGGAGGCAAGCCGCTCCACTGGTTAATTGTTCTCACTGTTAGGAAGTTTCTTTTTATTTTAGATTGGTTCTCTCCTTGATTAATTTCCATCCATTGTTTCTTGTCTTGCCTTCAGGTGCTTTGAAGAATAGGTTAATCCCCTCTTCTTTGTGATAGCCCTTCATATATTGAAACACTGCTATCATGTCACCCCAGTCCTTCTTTTCATTAGACATACCCAATTCCTGCAACCATTCTTCATATGTTTTAGCCTCCAGCCCCAATAATCTTTGTTGCTCTTCTCTGCACTCTTTCCAGAATCAGCATCTTTTTTATATCATGGTAACCAAAACTGGATGCAATATTCCAAGTGTGATCTTACCAAGGCATTATAAAGTGATACTTACACTTTATGTGATCTTGATTCTATCCTTCTTTTAATACAATGTAGATCTGCTTTGGCTGCTGCAGCACACTGCTGGCTTTTATTTTATTTAAGTGATGGTTCACCAGGACTCTTGCAGTTACTGCTAATGAGCCAGGTGCCACCTATTCTGTACGTGTGCATTTGGTCTTTCTTGCCTAAGTATAAAACTTTTTCTCACCACTTAATTTCATTTTGTTAGATAGGGCTCAGTGTTCTAGTCTGTTGAGATCCTTCTGGCTCTTAAGCCTATTTTTTGAGCTGTTGCTATTTGGTGTCATCTGCAAATTTGATGAGTTACCCTTCTACCTCCTCATCTAAATCATTTATGAACAAGTTGAAGAGTACTGGGCCTAAGATAGAACCTTGGGGTATGCCACTGCATACTTCCCTGCATGTAGATGCAGTTCCATCGAGGACTGCACGTTGAGTGCAGTTTCTCATTCAGTTACAAATCCATCTGGTGGTGCTGCTGTTTATCCCACATTTTTGAATCTTACCAAGAAGTAGGTTGTGGTCTACTTTGTCACATGCCTTACATAAGTCCAAATATACTATGTCCACAGTGTTTCGCTGGTCCATTAATTTAGTCACTTTGTCAAACAATGCAATAAGATTTGTTTGGCATGCTCTGTTTTATCAAACCCATTTTGGCTCTGGTTGTCATTTTCTGTACTTTCCAAATTCCATTTCCATGTCTTATTCATCTTAGCCACATGCTTTATTTTCAGAATATCATGCCACACATCTGATGCAATTCATCAAATTTATATTCCCGTATTAAAAGAAATACAGCCTCCTTGATTGTCCATACTTATGATTTGTTGCTAGGAAAGAGAAAAAAAAGATTAAGCACAAATTGTACAAAGCCGTGCAATTAGGTGCAATGAAAATGTTTTGAAACATCCCCTTCCCTATCAACTCCTCTCTATTGCAAACCAGACTCTTTTTGAGGCCACTTTTACAATTTTTGAATTTATAGGTCAGAGTTTTAGTAGATAGTTTCTCTTTGTTTTTCTCCCCCAGTGGTGAATTAGATTTGCATTACACCCAGGCTGCGCTATTATGCTAGATTCTGCTTTATTTCTATAATTGGACATTTAGTATGGGCAATGACCACTTTCCACAATTAAAAATGTGATGTGAGGGCAAGAGGGAGAAAGAGGAGGAAGTATCATACAAAAAGACAAAGGAAACTAATTTAAGATAAATGAAAAACAATCTAGGATTCATTTCAATTTACAAATATATGCATACTCTTGTCCATAATCAAATAACTTGAAGCTTGCTTTCAAAACAGCTAAAGGGAGAGGAAAAGAGTAGATTGTCAGGAAGTTGAAAACAATAAGAGGGTGCTTCCCCAGTTCCATTTCTCAATGTGTTTTGAAATCTACCAGTAATGATCTTAAGTCCAGGCCACAGTGAAACACACAGAACTGTCTCAGATGATCAGAATCCTGTCAGTTCTTCCTTCAAGTGACCAACAGAAGATTCTCCCAACATCATAAAAAATGCCTCCTTGCCAAAACTTCATAACAAAGTAAAACTAGCTTCCTCTTACAATATCTGTGTTTTAAATCCACGTAAGCATTTTCTACTTCAGTACAAGAAGCCACTGCATTGAGTGATATGAGGATTACATGACTGATGCTCACAACCCAGCCTTAGGTATGGAGAGGCAGGATGGCAGAAGCAGACCTGGACACAGCCATCCTACCATTGACTAACTGCCACTTGTAGAACTGGGCTTAGGCTGGCAGTTATGGGCTGCTGAAACCACAACATCAAAACATGTATAGGAGGGCAAGTAGATGTTTGCTAGTTTTGGTTCTTCACTTGGCCATGATTCTCTTTGTCACTTGCCCACTCATTCTCACGGGCTGATCTCTGCATAGAGGGTATAAAAACAGACAAACCACAAGTTGCACTTAAAAAAAAAAGTTGTCTCTATATGTGTGTGTATGTGCTCTGATTTAAAAAAAAAGGACAACAAAGACTATTATATAAATGCATCAACCTCATGTGAATGAGCAAGTTGGAACATTCCAAAATTTGGACACTTGCCAGAATCTGGTCCCTTGATTCAAGATTAGTGGTGTGAGCTCATATATATACAACATACATGGAAAAACAAGGACCAACCAAATATGGTAGAAGACTTCTTTACAGGTCAATTGGGAAAAAACACATCCTTTGCCTAAATTAAAGTTAACAATCAAAGAGCTTGCTCATTCTTATATCACCCAACAGGAATGATCACCCATGCCTTTCTGCAACATCCAGTCTTGTAATACTGAATAACAGTATTGAGATGTTCCTACAATGTATTCATAGTAGGAAATAAAAGGGGAAAAAGTGCTCTGTTAGGCTTAATGCAACTGTTAAAAATGTCCCTCAGGGAGAAGAAAATATATACCCTTCCATGTCTATCCCCTGGCATCTCTATATATTGCCTCAATAAATCTAATCTTCAGCAGGTAGTTAGGCTGCTTTTGAATGAAGGGCTTCAAAGCCAGCCATGTTTACTTCCATGCTGCCCAGGAGGAGGGGAGCTGCTGAACTGATAATGCCCTGATATTAAATGTAGCTTTTTTTTCTGATGACTAACCCAGGTACCAAATAGCAACATAAAATTTTCCACAGAGTGCAAACAGGAAGTTTTCCATTCATTTTCCTGCTAGCTGTCCCCATGGGTGCAATTAAAGGCTATCCTGTGATATAGGCACAGAGCAGGAAAATCCTCCCAACTCTGAAACTGCTTATTTCATCAGAGCAACTTGCAGTGAAGTGATTCCTGGAGCTTCCCCAGAGATGAAGGCTGTGGGTCAATGCTCAAAGACTTCTTGAGAGACATCCAAAAGCTGCTGTAGGAGGGAAGGCAGAGCCAGCCCATATCCAACATTCAGATATTTTAACATATTGTTCTTGGGTCTCTTTTGCACCATGAAGAATTTGTTTTGAAGGATAAACCAAGCCAACAGGACAATAAGTAAACTGAAAGATTTGTGGTTTGGGGAAAAAATGGCTTTATATTTTGGCAGTCAAATCATTATAATGCTTCTTGAGCAGGCAAAGTATACCTCCAGGGCATGGGAAACTTTGCAAAATGCACCCTGATGTCTGAAATCTCCTTTACCACCCAGGATTTCTAGGAATTTTATTACAAACACAGCTGAAGGGCATCAGGTTTGAGAAAGTCAATAGTCACATTGCTGGCTGTGGTGGGGGAATGCATGCAACTTTAAATAACTAATATACACAATACAACTTTCACAGAACAATTCTATAGGTTGCTACCTAGCCATGAAAGGTACACCTGGGCTCCTCTTATATGTTTAAATACTGGCTTACCTGTTAAAATTAGTAGGTAGGGTTTTAGCTGCTTAAAGAGTGAACATGGTTCTATATATTGTGTATGTGTATGTGTGTGTGTATATATATATATATATATATATATATATATATATATATATATATATATATATATATATGTGTGTGTGTGTGTATATATGTGTGTGTGTATATATATATATGTTTTCTGAGGTTTTCACGGGTGTTTGTATGTAGGTCTTTGGTAATTCGGGTTTTCTCCCGCGTAAAATTGGAAGTGTCTTGGCGACGTTTCGATGAAGTCTCATTCGTCATCTTCAGGCTGGTGTCTCTTCGGCCTCGTGCTTCTAGGAGCAGCTATGTATATATATATATATATGTAGGTCTTTGGTATATATATATATATTCTTAATTATTCTTAATTATGCTAAAAATCCAAATCCCAGGTAAACACATGTCATAAAGCAAATAAATAAAAACGCCGCTCCTCGGTGAGGAGCGGACCGATGACTAGGTCGAGAGCCTGGGCGCAGAAACAGCCAGTCATATAAGAACGGACTCCCAAATTTTGCGTTATATGCTCTGATGATGTCGGCAGTGTAGCCGACGAAAGCTCAGCTTTGTAAATTAAACAATCTTTGTTTTAAGATTTTTATCCTGGTGATCGTTTTTATTTATTTGCTTTATGACATATATATATATGTTGATAAAATTCTTACAATCCTGTATTCCCAGGATTCGCATTTTTAGTGTTATAAAGGACAATATATATATATATATATATATATATATATATATAAACACACATTATGTATATTTAGCTGCTTAAAGGGTGAATATATATTAATATATATACACATGTATTAATAGAACATATATATTCACTCTTTAAGCAGCTAAATACACACACACACACACAGAGTATATAGATCCATGTTTGCTCACAATCCCAATACAAAATAAGATTAAGGAAAGATTCATTATTAGGGGCTCTCCAGACAGACAAATGCTTGCACTTCTTGTGCATTATTTCATGCTGCTGAAAGATGCACTCCTCTCACAATGCACAGTATTTAAAGACTCACTGTTTAAATATTAGACAAAGCCCCTGCAAACATTACCAGTGCTTCTTATATTTTCTATTTCTGAAATAAGTGGATGCACTTGTCAGCTGTTTGCTTAACTGGGTTGGGAAAGAACAGTTGCTTTCCTTTTTATGCTTTATTTTTAATACTTTACTCCTCATTGTGCTTCAGGGTTCTAAAGGAGAGGCAAAAGGAACTTGCTTAGTAGGAGAATTTTCATAAAGTTTGTACTGTAACCAACCTCTCTTATTTTTCGTTTGTTGGACTTATTAAAGTAGAATGGGCCTGCAGGTCATCCAAACAAAAAGAAAAGAAAAAAGAAAAACCTGTTTAGAACAGAGGCTCTAAGGTCTCCAAAAATAGAAGAATGAAAGGTCCCCTAGTACAAATATAGGCTTTAACCTATTTATAAAGAGGACTAATGAAGAATTCTTAATCATGCATGCATTTGGAATGAATTATGTACAAAGTATAAAAAGATGGACTGTGACAAAAATAAATAAATGTGTTCCCTAAAGACTTGGGAATTGCTGTGATCAGTAGTGGGATTCAAATATGTGAACAACCGGTTCTCTTTGTGGATGCCGCTTCCGGAAGTCCATTCTGGGCCTGGGCAACAAAAAATTAGCTACCGGTTCTGCCGAAGTGGTGCGAACCGGCTGAATCCCACCACTGGCTGTGACCTCTCTATATTCCTGGTAGGAAGCATACATCATGGCACAATACATGAAGCTGTCTTTACATGTTTGCGTCTCCTTATCTAAGTTCAAAAGAGTGAGACACTACTATGTCTTTAATAACTGCATCAAGGAAAAGAATGTTGGCAGTTTTCATATATGGACAAAAGAAGGTGCAAAAGAAAAAAACATCTTCTTTGGTATAGCTATTAACTCTATACCTTTTCCTCCTCTCCCTGAGCTACTTTAATTACTGGATTGAGTTGGTGCAGGATGTATAGTTTGATAAAATATTGTTTATTTTAAAAAAAGCATCAAAAGAATAAAGTAACAGCTCTTCATGTTTTTACAAGTCTGATTCTGCTGTAGATAGAAATGTTGTGTTCATCATTTTGCTCTGAGAAGTTGTAGAATCCAAATCACTGTTTATTCCTAACTAATTGTAATTTACATTAGAAAGACATCACTTTTAAAAAAACCCACCACAGGTATGTTGGTAATAGGGTTGATGATGATCATCAGCTTAATTCAGGTATAGTGCTTAAATCACAATGTGGTTTGCTTGGTTTATCTCACTGGGTTATGTAAACTGAGCTGTTATGGCCTAGCATGTTTGTGTCAATCCATCCACATATGGCTCATTCAATAAACACATGGCTTAGCATGATGTGTCAATCCTAGTGACTTTCTATTTAGATCAGCTTGAGCTGCAATCCTTTATGCCAGTATTTCCAAATGTTATGGACTGAAATTGTTTTCATATGTTTCTGGATATATTTTTTTCTTCCATTCAATTGTGTCAAATTCTTGAAGACTGCCTGGGTAAGTCCCTGCAGTTGCCATTGCCTCCTTCCTAGGGCTGAGAGAAAGTGACTGGCCCAAAGTAAATCAGCCAGTTTTCATGCTTAAGATGAAACCAGAACTCACGAGTTTCCTGGTTTCTAGCCTGATGCCTTAACCACTAGAGTAAACTGGCTCCATTTCTGGGTTAACTCTCCCATAATTCTTCACAACTGGCCACATTGTCAGGGATTAATGAATATTGTAATATTTAAAAGACAAAAATAGCCAGTTCTTTTTTTTTTCATGGATACACTTTGCTTGTGCACTAATAATCAAACCAAACCTTATTTCATTCTGGCCTTTAACAATTGTCTAAAAGGCAGAAGCTAAACAGGTGCCCTACTCTTCAGGTCAGCCCAGTTGAAAACCATGCAACTCCCAACCCTTGATTTTTGCACCAATAAGCAGTTTACTAAATGCTTCTGAAAGCAAACCTATGTCTAACAATAATAATTTAAAAAACCCTAAGAAAGGCACTTCACACAGGAAAGCAGAACCTAGCACCAGATCCTTTATAGAAGTTTTGGATATTCTAGAGGTGCTGAACTTCGGTGCCCATAATCCTCATCCATCACGGACAATGACAAGGCTGCCTGGAGATTATGAAAGTGATATAGTATATGTATTATTTTCCTTTAATAACAAGGGATGCCTAGCCGGTTGTCTCACATCCCAGGGGAAGCAGCTGGGGGATTCCGCAATCTCATATAAATAGATTACAACTGTGCAGCCCTATATATAGCCACTAAGAAATAGCATTCAATGGGCCTTATTCCCGGGAAAGTGGAGCCAGAATGCCAGCCTTGGGAATGCAAAAAAATAATTCAACCCCTATTTGGACTGGTTAGGAAAGCGATGAGTGACAAAGGATCCCGTGTCAGGACCGCTACTATGTGGCCTCTATTTAGAAAGGCAAGAGAGCCCTGGCGGCGGAGGCTGACCTTGAGCCCGAGCACAGGGGTCCGATGGCTGGAAGCTGTGTCAACAAGAACCGCATGCTCCCCCAGCCTTCCCCCTCCTCCGCCGGACCCCCTCCCGCTCTGCCGACGGAGCGATCACGTTTCCCCCTCGCGGAGCAGCCCGACGCTGATTGCTTGGAGCGCGCCGAGCTCGAGACGCGATTGGTCGCTCGGGCGCTTTCACGTGAAAAAGGCAGCGCCGCGTTTGATAAGCGGACGGTTCGGGCCAGAGGGGTAGCTTCGTCGGCGAGCTGGGAACCGTAGCGGAGCAGCGAGAGGGAGGCTGGGTTCTAGGCTGGGCCGGCAGGGAGCTAGGAAAAGCCTTAACTTGGGGGTGCGGGGGGAGGGCGGGGGCCTTTTGCTTCTTTGCTATAAGCGCCCCGAGAAGCAGCTGATTGCCTTCCAAGTTTGCAAGCGCTTCTCTGCAGTTTTAGGGCTCTTCTCGCCGATTCTATGTAACGTAACTGTACCAGGTAAGAAGCCCAGCGAGCGAGCGAAAGGATTGCAACTAAAGGAGGGCATTTTGCAACTGAAGAGGCAATGCCGCGGAATAAAAGTGGGATGGTCAAAACTACGGCTGCAGGTGGGGGGGGGGCTTTGCAGCTGAACTCGGGGAGTTGGGCTCCTGCAGCGGATGGTGGGGGCGCTTTTAATTTTTGCTCCGTCATGGGGAGTGAAGGGGACGGAGTTGGTGACGGCAGCGCAGTCTCGGCGAAGTGCTGTATTTGGGGACCGTGGCGTGGGCAGAGGTTGCATTCTGACGAAGCTTTTTTTTTTTCCTGGAACGCCCCTCAAGTGGGTGCATCGCGTTTGGGTCCAGACAAGGTGTGGCGATGCCAACTTTATGTCAATAACTTTTTAGACTGCTCATTACTTCTCTTGTTCTCGCCCGCTTCCCAGGATAGGGTTAAAAACACGGTTCGCTTAACTAGGAATGCAGTTGCCTGGAGTAAATTAGCTTCGACGCCGGCTTGAGAGGTAGCTTTTAAGCGCCTTCTGAAAATAAATCACATTACGAATCCCAAAATGTGAAATGTAATCGGAGAGATGGAAAAAAGTGGAAGGCGGCTGAGGGAAGGAGCAAAAGGGCCGCTTTTGGTTGCCTGCCTTTCCCCCCTCTGCTTCGAATTTTGCAGCTGCTGCTTGTAACCCTGTCAGAGTCGGGAGTTTTTTTTTTTTAAATATCCAGGCAGTGTCGATCACGAATGGCCCCTTTTTGGTCCCAACTACCATGCCTTGAAAGTCTTTTAAATGGGTGTGACTGAAAACTTATAAGGGTTCTAGAAAATTCTGATAGCCACATTCCCTAGGCTCAACATAAGATAATTAACTCCATGGTGGTCAGCACTGTGGTTGTTGTAGATTTAACGCAACACTTAACTTTTCTCTAAAAGACGTGGGTGGGGGGGAGAGGAGAGCTTGAGAGAGGAGAGGCTGACTTAAAGATTTTAACCCACCTGATATACTTGAATATTTCTGAACATGAATGAAAATTTAAAGAGATTGCACCAAAAATACTATTGGAACAATGCCAGTCAATTCCATAAAGAGTTCCATAAAGTAAAACAAAAATAAACTTTTAAAGTAGGTTTGGATGAATTGTTTTTAATACTGGACACACCCACTTTCCCAGTGTTTTGTATATAGAGAACAGCATTTGTCTTATAAATGTGCAAATGTATATGTATAAGGATTGTATTTCTGGGCTTTTAAGATATAGAATCTATAGAAGCTGTTAAGTTAGTTCAAAATGTCACATGGATTTCATTCAAATATTTTTGAATGGAGCTATGTTACTTTATCAGTTTAAATTCTGGCTGTTAGTCACAGTCTTGGTTCATCTTATTTGTGACTGAATTATTTAAAATTTTCCCATCATCTGAGCATTAATTTTAAAGGCAACAGTGTGCATTTTAAGAGCCTTTTGAAGAGTTTTTCCTCAGGGTTTTTAGGCTAGAGAAAATTCACTTGTCTGTGTTTCCATTGCAGAATGATACAAGTCTTGGACCCAAGACCTTTGCCCAGTTCCATCATGCCTGTAGATGTAGCCATGAGAATATGTTTAGCCCATTCACCACCCGTGAAGAGTTTTCTGAACCCCCTTGATGAATATCAAAGAAGAAACTTTGTGGATCGCTTAAAGCCTCTGAGATCATGCCTCAATGTGAAACGTGAAACTGAGCACCAAAATAGTGACTGGAAACACTCTGCTGGCCAAGCCAAGAAGAAAGTAGTTTTTGCAGACTCAAAGGGACTCTCTCTGACTGCTATCCATGTCTTTTCTGAATTCCAGGAGAATCCAGCCTGGGATCTTCAATTTGATTTGTCAGATCTTGAAGACATCACAGCTGGCCTAAAACTACATGAGGAAAAGAACTTGATTCTTGGGTTTACTCAGCCTTCGGCTGACTACCTAGACTTCCGGAATCACTTACAAAAGAACTTTGTCTGTCTTGAAAACTGCACCCTGCAAGAAAATACAGTATCTGGGACTGTGAAAGTGAAAAATGTGAGTTTTGAAAAGAAGGTGAGGGTTCGAATAACCTATGATTCATGGAAAACCTATTCTGACCATGATTGCATCTACATGAACAATGTATATGGTGACTCAGATAATGACACTTTCTCCTTTGCAATCGAATTGCCTTCAGGCATTCCTACTGAGCAAAAAATTGAATTTTGTGTCTATTACCAAAATGGTGACCACATTTTCTGGGACAATAACAATGAGCAAAACTACAAGATTATCCATGCAGAATGGAAGTCTGATGGTGTTCAGGTGGCAGCATCACCCAGGAAAGGCTGCCTGGCACTCAGATCTTCAAGAAAAATGCACAAAACAGAGGGTGAACAACTTGGCAGCCCTCGGATATCCAGCAGTTTCTATCCTGAATGGCAAAAGTGGAGCATGGTTGAAACATCCTCTCCATATTGGTGAATGAAATATATCCACAGAGGCCTCTAACATCAATGGCTGAAGAACATTGCTGATCTTCAGCTTCTTAATATGCAGTATAAACAAACCAGGTTGGAGGGCATGGTGACTACTTAAAAAAAAAGCTAACTTCTTTCATTTAAAAAAGCAAAAGTTCCAGCTACAATCTAGACTTGGGACAATTCAATGACAATGTTGCCTACAACAAGAACAGCATGTGTGCTCCATATATATGAAACTTGGTTTCTTCCAATCACTTACCTGGACATGTAAAAGAGATGTTGGGAAGAAATAATTTTGTGCTGACTCTTAGGAAGCTGTGATTGTGTGGGGAATGTTGTAAATAGATAGCCACAGAAAGCTTTTGTGCCTACTTTAAAATGCAATGGGAACTGAGAGAGATACCAAACTGTGAAGCCTGAGACTTGAATTGAACCTAAAAAACATTGACCATAACACAATTCAGTGTTTGGGTTTGGGACATAGAAGTATCTCTTTCAACAGGATAAAGTTGAGAAAGAAAGGGAAGAAAGATGTTCTGTATTGTAGTCGAAAAATAAAGTATTGGGGAACCCTACCTTTATAACTTCAAAGAAATTTCAGTAGTTCGCAAGAGTAAGAAACCTATAAAGAACTTTTGTTTCCTTGAAATTGAGTTACCAGCTTTGTATCCCAAAAGATAATCTGTACCTTTAAGAGCTGTAGGACTGATACAATTATGTCAGATGCAGGTTTTCCCATCAGTGTATTTGCTGTCCTGTTAAATTTATCTGTCCTAGGCTGGGTGTATGTGGAGAAAATATCCAAGCATGACAGACTAAAAGGTGGCAACTGCATTTATAAAAAGACTCCTGTATATTTGTAGACTCTGTTTCACTATTCTGCCTTTCAACGTGCTCTACAATAGACTAACTTTGCTTTCATAAACACTTGTGCAGCTCCCTACACAAGGGAATTGCCATCCTGTGTACACACAAGGTGTGCCTTAAAATCCAATAAAATACCCCAAGAGCACACTGTTTTGCTTAAAAGAGAGATTGTATGACTCTTATGAAATGCCTTAAATCTATAGATGTTGGCTATCTGATGAGCTTGCCTTGTAAAAACAGACAAAAACTCTCCTGTTAGCTTGCTTGTTGTAGAGTTTGTTAATAATTTTCCCTTCTAAGGGTAGCTCTTCACAACAATATAATCATAAGCAATCCAGAGTCCTTCATATTGAAGGTTGTTAGCTGCACTTCTCAAGCTAATAGGTTTAAAATGACAGAGTAGGCAACTTGCACAGAAATAGAAATCATTTCTATTCACCTTCTCATACCTCATTTTTCTTCTGTAGCTTTTACAGAGCCAGAACGTGTTGGGTGTGTATGTGTGTGTGTTATTTTAATTGTAATTTGATCTTCCTCAGATGCATTGCATTTTGTAAATTATAATGTGTGACTGCAGCTTTGACACAGATGTATAAAGCAAGCCAATTAGGATGGGTGTGTGTGCTCATACTCCCATGTTCACGTTCCTGTTTTGTAGTGGTGTTTATGGAGAATGCAAATTAAACTATTGTTTGTTATACCAGTAGTGAGATGGAACATGCATTGTAAAAAAAAGCAAACTCCTTCCATCTCTTTTTCCTTACTCCTCACTGTATCACAACTACTGTGTAAGCAATTCACTTAAAAATAAACTGTATTTTGATAATCTTGTCAGTCCTTCTGTTGGGAAGTAAGTTGAACATTGTAATGTGCCTTTAGCTTCAGAAAGGCTAAAAGCTGGAATTTAGCAGGCTATTCAGCTGTGTTCATAAACCTGAATTATCAGTTGCTATGGCCATATCTGATATTTCTGCCCACAAATCTAGTATCCCCTGGTGTTTTCCATAATTGTTTTCTGTTCCTGTTTATGTCTAGACCATCTGAACTGTCCCAACACTTTTTTTTTTTCTCACATTCTCATCTGCCCATAATTTTGCTATACTCCAGCACAGTCTTATCCCCGCTGGACAGCCCACCAAATATTTGAAGCAGTTCCCAAAATTCTACACAATTGTCAGACTGATTGGATAAAGCCACATTTCTGGAGGGCGGCCAGGCTGGGGAAGGCTGCTCGGGTGTCATGCCACAAACTAAAATGAATATTTGAATGAAAGGGTAATGTAAATATTATTTGATGTAATGCTGCAAAGATTATTCTTTGGAAGACCTATAAGGAGAGTTATTTCCTCTTTGTCTCACATGTACATCATAACTTTGTTCAGGTATCCCCTCCAACCTATGCTCTGATATTTTAGGGGCCTTACTGTTGGAAGGGACAGTAGTTGCTGCTGTGTAATATATTTGCAGTAGTAACTTCACTCGCTCTTATAAACTGAATGTGGGTTCCTGCTTATTTGTGTTTGCAAACACCAATCCATGTATGGAGAGCAATTTACAAATAAGATCTGAATAAACATTTGATCTTTATATGGACTAGACAGATGGTCCCCAGCCTTTTTGGCACCAAGGACTGGTTTCACATGGAAGAGAATTTATCCATGGGGGTGGGGAATGGTTTCGGTTTTGCGTTCTCGCCCAACACTCAACTTGGCTGTGGGCCCAGTTCCTATCATACCAGTACCTGTCTGTGGCCCTGGGATTGGGGATCCCTGAACTAGACTCAAATGGGTTTCTCTTCAGCATTTAACAAAGGTACGTTAACCTGGATATGTTTGGCCACTAAACTTGTTTCCCAAGTAACAATGTTGAATTTTCTGTTAGATGTGGCATTGTTGGAAAAAAAGGATTTGGATTTTCAGGTTTCTTATAAGACTTCTTCCTGTAGTTTTTTTTAGATCTAATGATCTTCAAAGTATGTACTTGTTACCTATTTTGCTGATCAAATATATAGCCAGATTGCATATGCAGTACTATCACATACACACACACCCCACACACTGAATTAAGGTAGCAAAGTATGATTTTTTTGTTTTAATGATTTATAAAAAGCCAATTTGGAGCTATGGTTAAAGTACTGGTCTAGAAACTAGAAGACTGAATCCTATCCCTTGTAAGGCATGGAAGCTGTCTGGGTGACTTTGGGCCATTCTCAGTCCAACCCACCTCCCAGGGTGGAAAATAGGAGGCAGAGTTTGTTGCCTTGAGTTTTAATCATACATACATACAGAATAATGTTTTACTGATTAATTCTCATTCTGTATTCATTTGGAATGGACTATAAACTATACGACTATATTTTAAGCTGGTTGGGTAAATCAGATCAATGTAGTTAATACTTCAGTCTGCTGGGCCAAGGCATACGTTTGAGTTAACTCCCTAGATCGTATCTAATTGAAGCATGGGACTCAGTACATAATTTTCAGCCCTATTAGATACACCAAATATTGAAATCAGCTCTACAGGATGGTTAAAATTACATGCAAGTCTGATTGAGCTGTACCTCTTTCCTCCTCCTTATACTCCAGTGAATTATGAGGTATCTATTAGAGCGGAATGGGACAACTTGTCGGGCCAATTTGCTGTGGCCAATTCCTGATGGCCAACTCGCTGAAGGATAACTTGCCATGGTCAACTCACCAATTCAATTTAATTATTTAAAATAATTTAAAAAATTAATTTTGTCATTCACATTTTGTCCCTTCTTTTGCATCATTTAATTATTCCACCAATTCTTTGATATTAGTGTAACTCTTGTCCCATGGTGAGTTGTCCCATGGCATAATAATAACAAAACAACAACAACAATAATAATAATGTTGGAAGGGATCTTGGAGGTCATCTAGTCCAACCCCCTGCTCAGGCAGGAAACCCTATACCATATCAGACAAATGGCTGTCCAGTCTCTTCTTAAAAACTTCCAGTGTTGCATGTTGGCTGTGATGAGTTGTCCCATGGCAAATTGGCCACGGTGAGTTGGTCACAGCAAGTTGGCCGTGGCAAGTTGTCCTAGACCCTTATTGGAGCCTCTTCTGAATATTATTGTGAACTTAAAATATATTTTGCCCTTTGACATCTTGGCAATGCAGCTGGCATGATCAAGCCATCTTTATTCTATACATTGAAATTATGCCTGAGGTTACCTAAGTAGGGGAGGATTAATGAAGTTAAACTAAATCTTTTGACAACTACTGGTCTTCTGCCTATTTGTCCTATGTGATGACATTTGAAGTCCTAGCATTTTATTATGTAGATGTCTCCTGTTTTTTATCTTCCTTTGGTAGTGGATGTCTTGAGCTTGCTTAGTATACTTTGTAGGGAGTACAATATAATTGTGCCCCATGGTTATTTCAAATGGCTGGAACAGTCATTAGTAAACTCTGAAATGCCTTTGGTAAAGAAGAGATATCATTTTCATGGATATACAGTAGTTGGATGGATTGGTTTGCATTTCTGATGAAATTGTACAGGTATCTGTTGTGTTGACAAATGTATAACTAGTTTATTTCTCCTATCTGTACCTTATGTGCTGCAGTAACATTATCGCTAATATCAATAGGGTCTTTACAGAACTTCTTTTATGTGTTGTTTGCTTGTTGCTCTCATAGCTGAGGATTTTTTATTTTGCTTTGTAAAATGGCATTGCCTCTTCGGCAGATGTGGATGGAAGTCTGTCTAGTGACAAAGCTTTCCCAATTCCAAGCAATGTGAAGTGTTTCATGCTCATATTTTGTAGTTATGATAGTGAATATTTAAATCTCAAGGTTGACGTTTTGCCTTGATGGAATTTTTCATGTTTGGTTTTCAGGTTTGAGACATTTAATTATTTTTCTAGATAGCATCAGTGCAGGAGGTTTGGAATAGTAAGGCATTGGTTTGCAGAGGTTATATATTCTTCTGTCTTATCTGTTTTTCATATGTTTGGATGGGATGGTCTTGAGTGCAAATGTTGTTTTGCAAGTTCTTGTACTTTGTATGGTAACCAAATTATATAGTAGTGACTTATTTTATATGCAGTCTCTTACATTCACATGACATGTTTAACTATGATAGTTCAAGGTCTAGTGGTAGTTTTTGCACTACATATTAAGCTTAGTTACTTTTCACATTGCTTGTGTGTGCAAGTTTGTATGTGTGTGTGCCTTAGTACTTAGCACAAACCCAGTCTAAACTCACTCCATGTTTAGCGACTGTCACCAATGGACAAATGGATAAATGAACATGGGATGCAGAGAGAAAAATGCTGTAAAAATCACTGGTTGCTTTCCCATTCAGGTAAAATTCTCTTATACAATGATGCCAACATTACTGTCATTCTGGCATGTGTTGTCATCAGGAGCAGAAAATTTGGTTATAAATGTGTTCATTGGATGGAAAATTAATTTTTAATTACTGTTTATTACCATCATATTTGTAAATGGTAAATCCATGTAGTCCCTAAATGAGTGGGTGTATTTTGGTAATTTTAAAATTTAGTGTATTGTGAGAATCCAGAAAATGGGTAAATGCAGTAACTACATTAAATATATTCTATAAAGAGTAAGCAAGTTCATATATTCCATTAAGCCCTTGATTTGATTAACCATACATGGGTATATACAATATATTAAGCCATAAGCCAAGGTAAAAAGAAATGTCTAGTAAAAACAGCAAATAGGTTTACGGTAGATGAAAGGAGAAAGAATACTAAAATTGAGTTTAGGATTAAAAAATTAGGGATTACAATAACAGTATTAAAACTTAAATTTAAATCTGATATGACCTGATAGTTCGGATTTAAGACAAGTAATACAAATTTAAATGTTTACAAATTTAAGATTTAATGACATTTTTATTTCATATGTCCTTCACAATACTTTGAATGATTGCAGCGAGCTGTATCATTGGACTATCAGCATTTTAGATGTACAACATGAATCTTTTTTAAAAATTCTCCCATATGAGCTGAAATTGAACAAAAGAGATCATGGGTAAACCAGTTACCATGCTAGGAACATAAACAAACTGAAACAATTATAACTAAGCTACAGCCAAACCTCAACATGACTCTTCTGTGTCTTAAATAACTACTTTGGAAATACCATATTGTACCACAAGAAGAAATGTAATAGTTCCATGACTTTTTGGCTTTGATGCTACACTCATATACGGCTTGACTATTCAGTAGATTTACATAGTGTGGATGCACCCAAATTTGCATACTTTCGGCACGTGATGCAACAGATGATGGACTGGGAAAAATCACAATGCTTGGCAAAGTTAAGAGAAGTATACAAAGAGGGAATATGGCGGTTAAGGTGCATGGATATGATCAAATAAATTATTGCAATGTCCTTGGATTAGTACTAGAAACCAGTGAGGCTCGCAAATATTTGTTCATGCAAAAATCAAGCCCATCTAGATGGCATCTAACTAACTGTATCTGCACAATTATAAATAAAAATTACACCGCCCCCTCCCCAAACACATACAGCACTCAGGTATGCTAGAAAACGGTAGGCTAAATTCAGCATTTTTCTATAGGGGCCTTCCTTTTTAAGGACGTTCCATTTTTTTGTGGAGTCTCCTTAAAAAAAAACCCAGAGCCTCTTCAGGATCCTGAAAATAGGATATGAATATTGTAATGTATTGGCCACAACTGTTTTAAATCACTTGCTTAATGTCTGACCTACATTGCTATATTGTTTAACAGTTGCTGTTACTGAAAGCCAGACTGGCTGTCTCCAAGCTGATAATGAGGTTTGGGACGGGGAACTGTTACTTTAAATCTATTGATTGCCACCTAGAGGCTAACTGTATAAATAGCTGTGCAGCAGCCTTTAGGGCTGCTTCTGTTCTGAGTTAATAAACTTGTTGTTGTTTGAACACTCTGCCTCATTCAATGCCTAAAGAACCGAAGATATAACAGTGGCGACGAAGGTGGGATGTGCTGCTTCATTGAGAGAGCTTGAAGTCATTAGGGGATGAGGTCAGCACAGAGCCTGACAGGAACTACATTCCCCCCCTCGGTCTGCCAGCAAGCCACGCTGGAGACCACCACGCCCTAAGGATCCGTCCTAGGGCCTACACAGAAGCCAGCAGCACAAGGCATTGAACGAAGAAACAAACCACCATGGCGAAGGTCGGGAAGCTCGAAGAATTTGATGTAACTCATCTGGAGAGATGCGCGCCCTACATCTCCCGCGTTGAAAATTACCTCCGCACCAACCAGGTCGCCAAAGATGGATCGAAGGCCGCGACACTCCTCTGCATGTACGGCCCCGCCACCTTCGACATTGCAGAGAAACTGGTCATCCGGCGCCGCTCGAGTCGGTCACCTACGCGGACTTGGAAAAAAAGCTCCGAGACCACTTCGAGCCCAAGTTATCCGTTATAGCGTGGAGGCATGCTTTTGAGCAGTGGGAGCAACAACCTGGCGAGTCTACAACAGAATTCATTGCCGCTCTTCGTCAAGCGTCCTGACTCTGCAATTTCGCAGATTTGGAGGAGAGACTACGAGACCGCTTAGTCTGTGGACTCGAAAGCTCCAACAAAAACTGTTCGCTAAGGAGACTCTCTCGCTACAAGAGGCCTTGAAGGAGGTCATGGCAGACGAAGCCACCGGAGGGGCCATTAAAGCGCTGCGGCCCTCCCAAAGTGCGCCAAGCATCGAAGCCGTCCACCACGAGGACGCCGAACGGATGTGAGGCAGATGGAAAAATACCAAAACAGAAGGCATAAACCACAAGTTATAGACATATCAAAATTATTGCTAAATGTATGACCAATGTGCTGGATAAAATTATGTTATGAAACATGTTCCAAGAGGTGGTAACCGAAAGCAACAGATGGTGTAAGATAGCATCCGTAGATGAAGTAAGACGCCCAGTTACATGTACTTCTCCTATTGCTGTCATGGTCAAGTTGATATAAACTTCTTCTTTTGCTGTGTTAAAGGTAGATAAGAAGTCACCCCGTGGGCGAAGCGAGGGTGACAGATTGTATAAAACCGACACCCTGGGCGTAACCCAGGGTTCAGAATTTGCCATGCTAATGCTCTGAACCTTTGCGCAAATAAACCTGTTTTCTCCAACCCTTCGTGGTCTTGTCTTCTGAATTCAAAACGTAAGTTTCTACTACATGTAACTGGCGAGCCAGCCAGGAGATAAGGAGTCTTGGGGCTCACTGGAGGGCCCACCCCAGTGCGAAGGGCCTGTCGTGTTGGGGGAAACCTCCCAGGCGCCATCGGACTGTTTATTCCGAGGGATTTCCCTGTAGCACAGGGCTCCGGTAACGGCGGTCGGCCTCTCCAAGAACCACTGGTGAAGGGGACGGAGACCAGGACACGTTCCAGCTGGCCACGGGACGGTGGATTCGCCTGCAGGCAAGTATTGGATGGGGACAGGATCCTCCCTGTAAACAGGGACGGAGGAGAGGATTGATCACCCTCTCTTTGGAATAAGGTGGGAGTAGTGTTGTGTGTGTGTTTGAGGTGAGTGGCTACTGCGGTTCCCAAAGGTGGCTGTGAGTCTCCAGCACCCTGGGCCAGTAGAGTGTGAGTGGCGTTCGCAGTTCCCATCGGAGACCGTGTCCAACCGGCTCCCTGGGTCGAGCGTGAACGTGTGACAAACCCTACTGTTACCCCGAGTGGAAGGACCCCTTACCATCCGCTCATCCCTTTCCTATATTGCCTTGTCTGGTGCCCCGGGAGGGTCATGGGGGGAGGTAAAAGTGTACCCCTTACCCCATTGAGGTGTATGTTGAAGAATTTCAAGTCAGCCTATGCAACTCAGGACTATGGTATTAAATGGAGCAGGCAGAGGTTGAGAATCCTCTGCGAGGTAGAATGGCCAAGCTTTAACTTAGGATGGCCAGATACAGGAACCTTGGATCCCGCGGTTGCTTTGAGGGTCCATCAGTTAGTGTTTCACCCCACGTTAGGACACCCAGACCAGGCACCCTATATTGATGTGTGGCTCGGCTTGTTGCAAAAACCTCCACCTTGGATTCAGACGTGCAAAACAGAACAATGTAGGCTCCTAGTTTCACGCACCTTGCCACCCCAGAAGATAAGGAAAATCATCCCAGTACTACCCAGTTGTCCGGCAGAATTGCCGCATCCACCGCCGTATGTACCCCTACAGGGGTTAGGAGGGGCCTCCTTACCATCAACCTCATCCTCAGCCTCTGGGTCCATGTGGCGTTTGGATCAACTATCCCCTATGATGAAGAGTCCTACAGATAGGAAGTGCCAGGGGCCAGCCGTAACCCCCCACGATGCCCGAGATTACGAAGCCGGACCATCTCCCAGAGGGGCAGAAGGGGGTGTCGAGGAAGAAAGGGAGAAGGCAGTGCTACGTATCGTGGATAGAGAAGAAGAGGAACCAATAGCGGAACGGACAAGGGCCAAAACTGAGCAGGCATCGTTGAATGCTCCTCTTAGGCAGGTTGATCAATTAGTTGTCAGTAAAGACAATCCAGCGGACACGGTGACTGCCCCGTTATTCCAACATGTGCCCTTTACTACCTCAGACCTCCTCAATTGGAAGTTCCATTACGGCCCTTTTAGTGAGAAGCCAAAGGAGGTGGCAGATCTGGTAAAGACCATTGTGGATACCCATAACCCCACTTGGATGGACATGCAACAGCTTATGGGAACCCTGTTTAATCCTGAAGAAAGGGAAAAGATTCAGATAGCAGTATCAAAAATATTGAAGCCCAGTTTACCAATGCTTCGCAATCTTGCGGAATATGTTGAACAGAAATTCCCTTCCAAGGATCCCTCCTGGAATCCATATAGTGACCTTCATGACCTACAGACTTATCAACAGCTAGTGGTGCAGGCAGTTCGAGCAGCAGGAAAGCCGTCCGTTAATATGTCCAAACCATCCTTGGTAGTGCAAGAAGCCACTGAGAGTCCGGAGGCGTTCTATGCTCGGTTGCTTGACGCATACCAAATGTACACTCCCATAGACCCAACAGAGCCCGCAAACGCCCGAATGCTTGCCATGGCGTTCATTTCACAAAGTGCCCCTGATATCAGAAGAAAATTACAAAGATTGGAGGGAGCGCTTGGAAAGCCAATGAGTGAATTGATGGAGGTGGCCCGAAAGACGTTCGTGAATAGGGAAAAAGAAGAGGAGAAGAAGAAGGATCAGAAAATGCAGAGAAAAGCCGAACTGCTGGCTGTCGCTATGATGGGGGGACCACGAGGACGAGGGGTTAGCTGGAATAGGGGAAGCGGTATGACGTTGGGACGGAACCAGTGTGCCATATGTAAAAAGGAAGGACACTGGAAGGGTGAATGTCCGGAAAGAGAGCTGGCTGAAGAACAAGGAGGGGGAAGAGGCAGGTTTGTGACAAACTACAGAACCGGTCCGGGCCGAGGTCAGAGAGGGAGAGGAAGGGGATTTTCGAGGCCCCCCCTCATCGGCCTGGCAGAAATGGAGGAAAGGGACTGAGACCGACCGGGTTCAGCCCGCCTCCCAGAACCTGTGGTCAGTCTAACAGTAGGAGGCAAACCTGTTCCCTTCCTTGTAGACACCGGAGCCACCCGATCAGTCCTAACTCAACCCCTAAGCCCAGCCACCCCTCAAACCATCAATATCCAGGGAGCGACAGGGAAAATCTTACAGCGACCAATATTGGAGCCTCTAGTCTGCACTACCAAAGGAAAAACCATAACCCACCAGTTTGTATACATGCCTGATTGCCCCATCCCTCTATTAGGGAGAGATCTGCTATGTAAGTTGAGGGCGCAGATCTCCTTTGAGGAGGATGGCACCATGGAAATGAAATATGGAAAGGTATGCATGGAAATACCCCGGGAAGAGGGGTGGAGAATGATGATGACAAGAATAGTAGAACAAAATGCTGAATGGGAAGACTTCGATGTGCCGTATTTGTGGGCTGAGGACAACCCCCCCGGATTTGCACGGCATCATCCTCCGATAATAGTAGAGGAACTTCCAGCAAAGATACCAATTAGAATCAGACAACGCACATATCCCCGATCTGTGGTCCAAGCTATCCAGGATGTGATAGACGTGTATATAACCCATCACATCCTAGTTCCTACAGAGTCTAAATGGAATACTCCAATCCTACCAATCCCAAAGGGTGAAGGGAAATATCGCCCTGTACAAGATTTGAGAGTGGTGAATGAGGCTACTGTCACCATTCACCCAGTGGTACCAAACCCCTATGTCATATTAGGACTAATCCCTCCGACAGCCAAATGGTTTTCAGTGATCGATCTGAAAGATGCCTTCTTCACTATACCCATACATAAGAAAAGCCAACATCTATTCGCTTTTGAGTGGGAAAATCCAACATCAGGAAGAAAACACCAGTATGCTTGGACTCGATTGCCCCAGGGGTTCAAAAACTCTCCAACCCTATTTGGGGCCGCATTAGGGAGGGATTTGGAGGCTTTAAACATCCCTCCCCCAGATGTTGTGCTGCAGTATGTTGATGACTTATTAATTACAGGCCAGACAGACGATGACTGTTGGCAAAATACGTATGACTTACTTCATCTTCTGCAAGACCGAGGTTATAAAGCGTCCCGAAAGAAAGCCCAACTAGTAGCAAAGAAAGTGAGATATCTGGGATATGACATAGAGCAAGGAAAAAGAACCTTGGGGCATGAAAGAAGGGGGGCCATCTGCCAGCTGCCGGTGCCAAAAGACAGGAAAGAGTTAAGGGGTTTTCTGGGTGCCGCTGGATTCTGCCGAATATGGATTCCTAATTTCAGTTTGATAGCAAAACCCCTCTATGAAGCAACAAAGGGGGGTGATAGGGAACCATTACGATGGGAAAGGACAGAACAGAACAGTTTCATAGCTCTTAAAGAAGCTCTCCTGCAAGCCCCGAGTTTAGGGTTGCCGAATTTGGAAAAGCCGTTCCAGCTATTTGTGGATACAAAGCACAATGTGGCTGTAGGAGTCCTCACCCAGAAAATTGGAATGTGGCATCGCCCCGTTGCTTATCTGTCTAAACAGCTTGATAATGTAGCCAAGGGCTGGCCTGCCTGCCTCAAAGCAATTGCAGGAACAGCATTGTTAACACAGGAAGCTAACAAATTAACGTTTGGACAGGAACTGAATATCTTCACTCCACATGCCCTTAAGGCTGTGTTAGAAGCAAAGGGACATTTATGGTTAACAAACCCACGAATGCTAAAGTATCAAGCCCTGATAACGCATAACCCAATGATAACAATCATACAGTCAAACACCTTGAATCCAGCCACGCTATTGCCTGAACCGAACTTGAGAACCACACATAGCTGTATAAAGACCATCGAGGAGACGTATGCAAGCCGCCCGGATATGAAGGATGTTCCTCTTCGAAATCCCAATTTTACATTGTTCACTGATGGGACTAGCTTTATACAGGAAGGGACTCGAAAGGCAGGATATGCCGTGGTGACCCTGGAGGATGTATGGGAAGCAGAACCCCTCCCCCCTGGGACAAGTGCTCAGCTAGCCGAATTACACGCGTTAACCAGAGCACTCGAATTGTCAAAAGGAAAGTGTGTTAACGTTTATACTGACTCCAAATACGCCTTCTTAACGGTACAAGTCCACGGAGCATTATACAAGGAAAGGGGTTTAATAACTGCGGGAGGAAAGGACATCAAGTACGGACCGCAAATATTGCATTTGCTGGACAGTGTGTGGGCACCCAAGGAAGTAGCAGTAATTCATTGTAAGGGACATCAAACAAAAGCCTCAATTACTAAGCAGGGAAACGATAAAGCAGACCGGGAAGCCCGGAGGGCTGCCCAGAAGTTGCTGACCATACAAGAGAACTATTTGGTTGCATGGGTTAACAAACATCAAGAGCAGGATAAGCCATACTATTCTCGGGATGATTTGGATCAAATAGAGGCATTGGAGGCCCGTTTTGAGGAAGGTTGGTGGATCCTACCGGACGGTCGGGTTTTCATTCCAGGCTATATGGCATGGGGGGCAGTGCAACAGGTCCACAGTCAATTACATCTAGGAAAAACGGCGTTAGCAAACGCTTTGCAGCGAGAGGTTTACATCAACGATGTGCACAGCATTGCTGCGAATGTATGCGCCAGGTGTGAGACGTGCGCAGCAAACAACCCAAGGCAAGGACCCCGACTACCTCAGGGACACCAACCCAGAGGAAGCTACCCCTTCGATTCTTTGATGATCGACTTTACGGACATGCCCCGTTCTGGATCCTATAGAGCAATGCTTGTTATAGTGTGCACATACACCGGATGGCCAGAATGCGTTCCAACCAGAACAAAAAAGGCAACAGAGGTTGCAAAAGCCTTGCTCCACATTGTGATTCCCCGATATGGGTTGCCTTCTAGAATCTCTTCAGACAATGGTCCTGAATTTATACATAGAGCCACTCAAAAGATAGCGGCTATGTTAGGCATAACATGGAAGCTACACTGTAGTTTTCATGCTCAGTCAGGTGGGCGAGTAGAAAGAATGAATAGAACCATTAAGGAAAAATTAGCAAAAATATGTCAGGAAACTCAGCTCAAGTGGCCCGACGCTTTAAATATGGCCCTAATTGCAGTACGATGTGCCCCACGAAGGGGGCTACTAGTGTCACCATTTGAATTGCTGTATGGCAGAGTCCCTAACTTAGTAAGGCCATATATTCCAAATACTGAGCAGGTAGCAGATACCGTTAAAATAAAACAATTGCAGGCACTCACTATGGTAGTTCAGCGTTTACAACGCTATGTCCTGGCCCAACGGCCCCATGCTATAGTCACACCAACGCATAATATAAAACCAGGACAGGAGGTTTGGGTGAAGGATTGGAAAAGGGAAGTTCTAAGCCCAAAATGGAGAGGACCATATACTGTTGTCATGTGTTCTCCACTTGCTATTAAGGTAGCCGAGATCAAATCGTGGCTGCATTGGACCCGAGTTAAGTTGGCTGCTCCCGCTCGGTGGAAAGTAAAAGGAGACTTAACGCAGCCCCTGAAATTGACGTTCCAAAAGATAGGAAGGAACCCCTCCCTTTCTGGTGACACACCGGAAGCTGTCCCTTTACGAACAGGAGGGGGGAAGAAAACCCCTGCAAGTGTTACTCCGGAAGCTGACACTCAACGCACGGGCAACGAAAGAACCTTGCCGTGGAAATTACGCTCGCATAAGCAATAGACCCTGAATTGTATTGTGTAACTAACTATAGTGTTTAGAGCTTTGTTTGCTTCTCTCTCTCTGGAATCATGGTGCGGGGCGACATGGAAGTGAGCCATAGAATGAGAGAAACCGCTTGTATTAGAAAAGGTCTTATGCCAACTATTTGGGTGGTGGTGGTGTTATTGCTGATTAGTATTGTGATTAACTCCCTATATCTTTATAAGGTATTGTTCACTGGCAAGGGTGAACAGGAAGAAGGGTCTGGGGATGGAATGTCAGGATCAGGATTTGGGGTGGGGAATTCAACCCCCTCCGAGGATGAAATAGGGGACTGGTGTCAAGGGGATGCCTTTACCCCCGCAGACCGGACAGGGGTTGTGCGTCGTGAAGACCGTAGTCCAGAAACCTCTTGGTATGCTAACAACCCATCATTTATGCCAAGGACGGAGGGAGAGGTCCCTCTGTGTGCAGCCTGCTTTGTAACCCAGGACACTGGTAGGCATTTTATGTATAGTATGACTCAATTCCCTGATTGCATTGCTCATGATCTTCCTCCGTGTGAGCATGATGGGACCCGTTATTGGCAGTGTATTGAGGATGGCACAGTACGATGCCATCTGCTGCGGGCCCTAGATTCCCCTAACGAACAAGTTCAGGTATCACTCCTCACAACCAAGACACCACGTTATCAGGAAAGTAGAACTGAGCCCTGTACTCAGTGTTTACAGGATGGGGGAATAGTGTATGAGAGCCAAAGGCCTGACACATGTGATCGGTCTACCCTACCCCCCTGTGAATATGGTAACCCTAAACGCCCAACCACATATCAGAGATGCAATGGAACAGAGGGAGTTCTGTGTTATCTAGACTCCCCCTCAGCCATAGTTCTCCCTAAGCGATCTGTGAGAAGCCCCTCAAAGACACACCTCAATCCATTGTGTCCTAATAACTGCTCTTTGTGTATAAAAACTGTGTTAAAAGGAAAAATGATTACCACCACTCTAGTGTATCATACTCACTACCAATGTTCTGGAAAACGCACCCCATGTTGTTACAATGGAACATGGTACACCATATGTGACCAGCAGGGAAAGGCTGAATGTTATGATCCAAAGGTTAACCCGGCTCAAACATGGTTAGTGGTTAGAAGCCGTGGATCAGAACACGGGCCAATAATCTCACAGACACAAATACTATCACCAACAAACCCTGGAACCATACAATTCGATATTTGTAGAATAGCCCAATGGCCCACTTCATGTGGAACAACTGTGGCATGGCACAGAACATATGCCCAAAACGATGTTTATATATGCCCCTATAAACAACCAACGACTTCTGGGAAATGGGACTGTAGTAAAGCAGAAGAGAGATTCTGTCCTACATGGAGTTGTGTGGCATGGGCCACCTATAATGCCAATAAGGGGAAGGGAACCTATCTCCAAATCGCAAGAATTCCAGCTCTTTCTACCTGTCTTCCTTACCAATGTAACTTCATAAACATAACCATCCCCAATCCTCAGAGATGGATAGCCAGGTATGGGTCTACTATGGGCATACGACTGTGGGCAAAAGGGGTAGATCCGGGTGGCATTATACACCTGTCATTGGAGACAAGATATCACCCTTCGGAGAATTATGCTAGGTATTTTTCAGAGTTTTGGCAAGAAGTGGATGTCGAATTCCAGCCATCAGCCCAGGCTCGGAATTTGTTTATGGAAATGGCCTCCACTATTGCCATTACCCTGAATGTGTCTAGTTGTTACGTGTGCGGAGGAACAAAAATTGGGGACCAGTGGCCCTGGGAAGCACAAGAATGGAACTATACTAATCCATATAATATTTCTGGTATGCCAAAACACCTCCCTGAATCACACTGGGAGCTGAGGACATCAATGGTTGCACAATGGTGCTTGACCAGCTCCCAGGGATCAGGACCTCATGTAGGAGAGACCAGTTGTCTGGAAACTCAAGAATGGAATAGAACCACACAGCAGTGGCAGTATTGGCCTAACCATACTAATGCCTTCTGGTCAAACTTCTCCCTGGAAAATATCACGGAAGCCCCTCCTGGGATACATTGGATATGTGGGATGATGGCATATAGCAATCTACCATGGGGATGGAGGGGTGCATGTACGTTAGGAATCATAAACCCTGCCTTCTTCATGTTACCACTGGACCACCCACAGGTATTGGCCGCGGATCATTGGGGTGGGCGGCAGTTAAAAGCCGCCCTTCAAATAGGAAGTTGGAAAGATGATGAATGGCCCCCGGAACGAATAATTCAGTATTACGACCCTGCCTCATGGGCTAACGATGGCAGTTATGGTTACCGTACCCCTATCTATATGCTGAATAGAATCATAAGGCTTCAAGCTGTGGTCGAGCTTATAGCAAATGAAACTGCTCATTCCCTACGAACGTTAGCCCGTCAACAAAGGAAGTTTAGGGACGCTATTTATCAAAACCGATTAGCACTAGACTATCTGTTGGCCACAGAAGGAGGAGTATGTGCTAAGTTTAATTTCACGAACTGTTGTTTGGAATTTGATGATGTCGGCGACATCATTGAACATAGCGCCCGTCGTATGGAAGCATTAGCACATGTCCCGGTCCAAGAATGGAAGGGTTTTTCATTTGGCCAACTGTTTGGATCCTGGTTTCCCACCCTTCCTGGCCTACAGGCTGTTGTGACATTAATTGGACTAATAGCCCTGGGCTGTGTATTATTGCCCTGTATTCTTCCCTGTTGTCTTCGTACAATTACAACCAGCCTGTCTATGATGGTGGAAAAGAGAGCCAAAGCACAGATCATGGCCGTGTGGGAAGAGGGAGAATACGTAAGGCTATGTCAACCAGATGAGGAAAATACCCTGGTGTATGAAACTTCACAGTAACCATGGTGATTCATGTGAAGTCTCAAAGGGGGGAATGAGGCAGATGGAAAAATACCAAAACAGAAGGCATAAACCACAAGTTATAGACATATCAAAATTATTGCTAAATGTATGACCAATGTGCTGGATAAAATTATGTTATGAAACATGTTCCAAGAGGTGGTAACCGAAAGCAACAGATGGTGTAAGATAGCATCCGTAGATGAAGTAAGACGCCCAGTTACATGTACTTCTCCTATTGCTGTCATGGTCAAGTTGATATAAACTTCTTCTTTTGCTGTGTTAAAGGTAGATAAGAAGTCACCCCGTGGGCGAAGCGAGGGTGACAGATTGTATAAAACCGACACCCTGGGCGTAACCCAGGGTTCAGAATTTGCCATGCTAATGCTCTGAACCTTTGCGCAAATAAACCTGTTTTCTCCAACCCTTCGTGGTCTTGTCTTCTGAATTCAAAACGTAAGTTTCTACTACAGATGGAAGACACCGACTCAGACTATGAAGTCGACCAGTTACGAAAGCACCCAGAGAAGGGACTGCAGCCAGCTGGGAAGGCAGTTCCGTTCCTTAAATACATGGGCTGCGGAGGCCGCCATCAACGTGCGGATTGCTGATTCTGAACTGCAATGTGCCGGGCCTGTGGCAAACCAGGCCACATCGCCGCCATCTGCCGAGGTCGTCAGAGGGACCGCCCGAAAGAAGACACATTCAGGAGAGGTACCGGGGCCCCGGATCAACACCGAGTAGGGTTCTACTCCAGCCGAAGGAGCGTATTCCGCACTGGTGCCCATCGCCCCCTAAAGCAGAAGCTTAGACTACAGGTCAAGCTTCAGGGAGTTTCATGCAAGATGGAACTGGACACGGGCTCAGCCATGTCCATCATTTCACAAGGAACATTCAGGCACCTATGCCATCGTAGTAACAGATGGGCCAAGTTCCGGCCATCTAATCTACTACTCACAGACTTCCAAAACTCCCGAGTGACGATCAAAGGCGAAGCCACACTTCTGGTGGAATTCAAGGGGTTCAAGGGGCCACTAGATGTCGTAGTGGTGGAAGGCCAACGCACGAGCCTCATAGGGCTCGATTGGTTTGATGCATTGGGCATTCAAGTAACCGGCATTCACCGAACAGAAGCGGCAGATCTGCCTGCAGTCTGCCAAGAGTTCGCGGATGTTTTCAGTTCTAGGCTAGGGAAGTACAAGGGTCCTCCGATCGCCCTCAAACTTGATCCTATAGTAACTTCAATACAGATGAAGCCTCGTAGAGTGCCTTTCGCATTGAAACCCAAAATCGATGCAGAGCTGGATAAGCTAGTGGAACAAGGGGTATTGCAGCCCATAGACAGTGGGGTGTGGGAGACCCCCATAGTAATGCCATTAAAGGCCAACGGGGAAGTGCGAATATGCACTGACTATAAGTGCACCCTCAACAGGGCATTTCAACAGCACGCGTACCCTGTGCCAGTTGTCAGCCATATTTTGGCGTCATTGCAAGGAGGCTGCGTGTTCGCCAAATTAGATTTGGCACAGGCAGGCCTATCAACAACTGCCCGTGGATGAGGCCACGGCGATAGCCCAGACCATTGTCACCCATAGGGGGGCTTTTAAGGTTAAGCGCCTACAGTTCGGGGTGAGTGTAGCCCCAGGGCTGTTCCAGGGAGTGATGGAGTGCACACTCAAGGGAATTCCTGGGGTTTGCCCATACTTTGATGATGTCCTCATTGCTGGGGAATCGGTTGAGATTCTGGCTGAACGGCTTAAGGCCGTCCTTCAGTGGTTCCGCGACGCGGGACTTAAACTAAAAAAAGAAAAGTGCAAGATTGGGGTAAAGTCAACCGAGTTCCTTGGTTTCCACATCAATGCCAAAGGCATTCATCCGGCAGAATCCAAATTAAAAGCAATCCAGCAGGCCCCAAGGCCGAAGTCAAAGGGAGAGCTTCAGGCTTTCCTAGGCCTTTTGAATTTTTACCATGCCTTCCTCCCAAATAAGGCCGCAGTGGCAGAGCCGTTACACCGGCTCTTGGATAAACAAGCTCAGTGGCAGTGGACCAGTGTCCATGAGAGTAGCTTCCAAACAGTCAAATCACTGCTGTCGTCGAACTCAGTTCTCACTCATTTCAATGAGCAGCTGCCTGTCTGCATTGCGTGTGATGCATCCCTGTATGGGGTTGGGGCTGTGTTAAGCCACTTAATGGCTGATGGGAGGCAGAAGCCCATTGCGTATTACTCCAGGACCCTATTGTCCGCAGAGTGCAACTACGTGCAAATTGACAAGGAGGCTCTGGCCATTGTGGCCGGAGTTAAAAAGTTCCATGACTACTTGTATGGCCGCCAGTTCACGGTCTTCATGGACCACAAGCCACTCCTAGGGTTGTTCACCACAAACAAACAGACACCTCAGATTTTGTCTCCTTGAATGCTGAGGTGGTCTATCTTCCTGTCAGCCTACATCTACAGGATGATTCACAAACCAGGCAAGGAAATGGGCCATGCAGATGGCCTGAGCAGGTTGCCCCTGCCACATTTGGAGCCAGCTCCAGCTCTGGCTGCACGCATCCTGGCTATCCAGTATTTGCCGGAATCTCCCCTTCACGCTGGGGACATAGCTGCTGAGACAGCAGCTGACAAAATGCTGAGTCGTGTGCTAAACTGGGTACACACAGGATGGCTGGACAAATGTCCAGGGCCAGAATTTCAGAGTTTCTTCATGAGAAAAGATGAGCTTTCAGCTCATAAGGGGTGCATCCTTTGGGGAAGTAGGGTCATAGTCCCGACCTCTTTAAGGCCCAGGGTCCTAGAATCTCTGCACGAGGGTCATCCGGGAATAGTCCAGATGAAGGCACTTGTGAGGAGCTACCTTTGGTGGCCAGGGCTAGATAAAGCCATCTAGGCACAAGTACATGGTTGCTACACGTGCCAGCAATCCAGACTGGAGATGCCGCAAGCCCCTGTCCACCGATGGGAGGACACACACACACACCGTGGTCAAGAATCCACATCGATTTTGCCGGGCCCTTTCAGGGAAAGCTGTTTCTAATAGTGGTAGATAGCCATTCTAAATGGTTAGAGGTCGCACCAGTCCCTACTATGACCAATGCCAGGACCATCCAGGAACTGCGCAGAATCTTTGCAACACACGGACTTTGTCTCTGACAATGGGGCTCAGTTTACCGCTTCTGAATTCCAGTCTTCCCTCAGGGCAAATTTAATACGGCATACCACGTCGGCTCCCTTTCACCCGGCCTCGAACGGCCAAGCAGAACGCATGGTCCGCACAACCAAGGAATCACTAAAATGGATTGTCACAGAGAATTGGCACCACAGACTGGCAGATTTTCTACTTTGCCAATGCACAACTCCCTGTACCGCCACGGGCAGAAGCCCTGCCGAACTCAGATGTGGCCATTTGATCACCAAGCTGGACAGGCTGCACCCCGACCGGGTTGCCTCGGACTCTGCTCAGCCAAAGGCACCTCGGAATTTGCAAGTGGGTGACCGGGTTTGGACCCGGAATTACGGGCAAGGGCCTTTGTGGGTGGCAGCCATGGTTGTTAAGGTGTCGGGACCACTCTCTTATGAGGTGGTCCTGGAAGAGTCCTCCGCCAGTCATGCAAAGAAGGCCGACACAGGAACAAAGTGACAAAACTTTATTGAAGTTGATTAAAGTTGGCGCTGGGTGTGAACAATTCCCAGCACCTAAAATACGAGTCTTCCGCCCCACCCTGGCCCCACCCCCAACCGAACGCCTCAAGCAATATCCCACCATGCATAAAATACATGCCCCATCCAATGGCCCCGCCCTAACCACCGCTACTGCCGCGCCAGCCCCGGGTCAGTCCGTTCTCCACAAACCAGCCAGCAGCAGAACGGGGACCCGGTACCAGACGTCCTCCTCCCGAAAAGGTAGTCCACAGCAGCGGACCACACGCAGGAGTCCCAACCGGCAGTCCGCCACCAGGTCCAGCAGGCAATCTGGGCGGCAAGCGGCCTCCTCCAGCGGCAGGATGTACGGTTTGATTCACAGGCATCGCGAGGTTGGCAATGGGCGGGTCGCCGTGCCCTATATCCCCCACCAACATGTGTCGAGCGTGAGGGGCTTGACAGGCAGCTCCCCCTACCAGGACTCTACCTGGAAGGGAAGGAGAAACAGGTAAAAAAGCCTCTGTCCTAGCGGATGGCTGAGATGGTTCACCCCCCGCCTTCCCAGGATGTTGACAATGGAATGCCTTCACCAACCGAGGTGCCTCCACATCCTCTTCCCCCACCCATGATGCCTCCGAAAGAGGGTATCCCTTCCATCTAACTAAATATTGCAGACGTCCACGACGTATATGGGAATCCAAGATGGTTCGGATCTCAAACCAGTCACCTGAAACAGGGCTGGGTGGTGTCCCCACCGGCCCCCCTAAGGGACTCCCCACCGGTTTCAGTAGACTACAATGAAATACCGGATGAATCCTCCCCAACAGCTGAGGCAATCGCAGTCGCACCGTCACAGGGTTGACAACCTGGATCACCTGGAAAGGCCCCATATACTTAGGACCCAACTTTCTACAGGGTACTGCCATGCGCAGGTATTTTGTTGATAGGTACACCCAATCACCACCTGGAATGGTTTGTGGACTCCTCTCTTCTTGTCAGCCTGTATTTTCATATCCGCCTCCGCTTTTGCGAGGGCATTCTTAACCTGCCCCCATAACCGCTGTTCCTGAGTTATCCACCCCTAGGCTGAGCCTACAATAGGGGGAGTCCCAGGACACTCGGGAATGGGCACAACATCCACCCCATTCACCACCCGAAAAGGAGCAAATCTGGTGCTACTATGCACCGCGTTGATATAGGCCACCTCCGCAAACGGTAACAGGTGGACCTAATCTGTTTGCTGGTACGAGACATAGCTACGCAGGTAGTGCTCCACCATAGCATTTGCCCTTTCGGCCGCTCCATTGGTGCTTGGATGGTAAGCCGTACTAAGACCCTGGGACGATCCAATTTGTTGGACGAACTCACGCCAGAATTGGGCCGTAAACTGCACCCCCCGATCTGAGATGATCCGTTTGGGCACCCCATGGAGACGATACACCTGTTCAATAAACAGTCGAACCAACCACCTAGCAGACGGTAATCCTTTGCACGGGATAAAATAGGCCTGTTTAGAGAAGAGGTCAATAACCGTCCATATGTCAGAATAGCCCTGACTCTCCAGCAAATCAACTACAAAATCAATTGCAATCTCCTCCCATGGCCAGGTCGGATCTGCCACTTTCTGTAACAATTCCAAGGGCTTCCCTGTGCGAGATTTTGATACAGCACAAACATGACAGTTCTTGACGTGAGTTTCTACATCCCCCTTCACCCGGGGCCATCAGAATTGTCGCCTCACCAGGTGGAGAGTTTTTAGAAACCCAAAATGGGCTGCCGATTTTGCATCATGGCAACGTTGTAATACAACCTGTCTCAGGACCTTGGGGACGTATACTTTGTCACCTTTCCACGCCAGTCCATCCCGAGTTGTCAGAAGATTTGGATGGTTTCGCAACCACGGGTCATCCACCACCGTCGTATACAGCTCCTGAGACAGATCTCCCCTCACGCTGCAAGGGTGTGCCCGGGCAACAACTTGATGATAGGAGGGCATTATAGCTTGCACAACCACCTCCCATTTGCTGTGGTATTGAGGCAAGCATGACAGGGCATCCGCCAGGAAGTTCTTTCCCCCCGGTACATGTTTCAAGACAAAACGAAAGCGGCGGAAATACTAGGCCCACCGGACGTGTTTCGGTGACAAACACCTTGGTGTCTGCAGAACCTCAAGGTTTTTATGATCTGTCCACACCTCGAACAGTTCTTTCGCCCCTTCCAGGAAATGTCGCCATGTCAAGAGTGCCCATCGCAGAGCAAACACCTCCTTCTCCCATATAGCCCATGCTCTCTCTGTTTCCATAAACCTACGGGACGTGTAAGCACAAGGTTGTAATATACCTCGGTCATTTCTTTGTAGAAGCACAGCCCCTACTGCCACATCGCTAGCATCGGCTTGCACCACATGAAACTTCTGGATTTGGGTGGAGCAACACCGGTTCTCGGGCACACAATGCTTTTAAGTCCTCAAATGCTTTTTGGCAGGACATAGTCCACTCCAACGGTAGACCAGGACGCGGCTTGGTTGCCATGTGCCGCATGCGTAACAAGTCCGTTAAAGGGAGGGCCACCGTGGCAAAAGAGGGGACGAACTGCCTATAAAAGTTAGCGAACCCCAAAAAGCTCTGTAATTGCCGATGGGTTCGAGGTGCCTGCCATTCCAGCACTGCTTTCACTTTATTGGGGTCCATCTCTATTCCATTCCCCGATATCCTAAAACCCAGGTAGTCCAAACGGGTCCAATGGAATTCACATTTGGAAAGTTTAACAAATACTTGCGCTTCTAACAATTTAGTTAACACCCAATGTACTAGGCGCACATGTTCCTCCAGGGTAGTGGTATAGATCAAAATGTCAGCCAAGTATACCAAAACCCCGCGATATAAATATTCGTGCAAAACCTCATTAATTAGCTGCATGAACACAGCAGGAGCCCCTTGCAGACCGAATGGCATACCTGGAATTGATAACTCCCAAACGGGCAATTAAAGGCGGTCTTCCACTCATCCCCCTGCTTGACACGGATTCTATAATAGGCTTCCCGCAGATCTAATTTTGTGAAAACACATCCCTTGGCCAAATGGGCTAGGAGGTCTTTCATAAGTGGCAGATGGTACATATGCTCCACACAAACACCATTAATGCCTCGGAAGTCCACGTAAAGGCGGAGTGAGCCATCCTTCTTCTCTTTAAATAATACCGGTGCAGCAATCCGTGAATGGGCTGGTTGAATGAAGCCCCTGGCCAAGTTCCGGTCAATATAGTGACATAGCTCCTCCATCTCCCCGGGCGTTATCGCATACATCCAGGATTTAGGGAGCTTGGCTCCCGGGATGATATCGATAGTATAATCGGTTGCACGATGTGGAGGCAAAGTGTCACTTTCCTTTTCACTGAATACCTCTGCAAGATCGATATACACAGCTGGGAAGGGGCCTCTCTCCCCGATATTACCCTGGTCAACCCCTCCTTCCCGGCACTCCGCTCCCCGCTCCTCTGGAATTTGACTGGGCAGTCGGGGACCCACCCCAAGACGCATCTTCCGGTAGCCTCCTTCCCACCATATAGTAGGACCCCACTTATCCAACCAGGCCAAGCCGAGGATCACAGCCTCGGTCATGTTGCACACCACAATAAAACGTAAGGTCTCCCAATGTGCCCCCATCTCCAGCCTGACGGGTTCTGTAACATGGGTAACCGGAGCCCCCCCCAGAAGAGACCCATCCACCTGCTCGAACCGAATGGGGTGTGCTAACCGCCAAACCCTGATGCCCACCTCAGTTGCTACCCATCTACTTATAAGACAACGGGTGCACCCGGAATCAATAAGGGCTCGGTATGCCCTCTGTTGCCCTGTCTGGGGGTTTATAAGGATTACAGGCAATATGAACGGGCTAATAGGTTCACTTACCATAGGGTCATCTGCAGCATCGTCATCTTTGCTCTCATCCTCCTGACGACACCGTGCCACTGCAAACGTCTCCTCCTCCTCCTGCATATATGGACGCCTAGACCCGGTCCCACCCGGCTGTTGCACCGCCCTCGACTTTTCTGGCATCTTCCGTGGCTGTAACATAGTCTTCCCAGGCGATGAGACGGGAGACTGTGGACTCAACGCTGGACACTCAGCCGCCCGATGCCCCGGTTGATTACAACGGAAACAGCATAGTGCCATCCTGACCACGGGACCGGACGGTCCTGGGTCTACTGCCTGAAGCCCCCAACCTCTTCCTCCCTCCTGTGGCCTTTCTGATGGTTTTCCTGGTACGACCGATACCTCACGTTGTCCCCGGAATTCTGTTAGCCCAACGTCCAGGTCCACTGCCACCCGGAACCACTCCGGCAAATGGTTGGGTATGCCCCGCACTGTACAGACTTGGTGTAACTCCTGATCCAATCCTGCCCAGAAGTGATAGATCAAAAGGGGTTCTGGCCAGGAGCGTAAATGGCCGGCTGCCTTCCGAAACTCCCGGACATATTCCGTTGCTGGCCGATCCCGTTGTCGCAACGCCAGGATCTCAGCTTCAGCCCATTGGTATCGGGAGGTGTCATCAAACCGGGAACGTAACACATCTAGGAACAGGCCAGCATGCGCCAGTTCCCTGGCATGCTCACTATACAGATCGGCCGCCCAGGCAGCTGCCTCACCATGCAGCTTCACTGTAATAGCCATAACCATTGCCCACTGCGATGGATAAAGACGGGCGTACCGATCCAGATGGCTGATAGTGTGGCTCAAGAACATGGTGAGGCAATCCGGATCCCCATCATAGGACATGGGGATAGGTGGCGGGATCCAACTCACTCCCGGCCCCCACAGGCCGAGTGGATGCCCTATTCCCCTATTTGCAGCAGCAGCCTGGGGAGGTCCCTGAGCATCTAAACCCCGCACATGGGAGACAGACCCCTGCCCGGTGGAAACTTCCCACGGGTTGGGAATTGTAGCACCTGGCCTCGCGGATCGGGGCTGTACTTGCTGTGCTCTTAAGTCACAAGACCCTGCCGGCGGCACCCCCAGCCAAGAAGTTGCTTTAAGGCGTGGGCTCACCAATCGAAAGCAGGATGGCTCTGAATGGCTCCCAGGTGTCTCTGTCCGGTACCAGGATGCCGTCTCCCACTTTGAACCCCGGTGGGGCCACGAGAGGGACTCCTGGTATCCCGCCTCCACGAATTGGTCTCTCAAGACGTCCATTGTGTATTGTCCAGGCGCTGTGGAGTAGCTCCATTCCTCCTCATCCTCCTCCGTGAGCCGCCTCTCCCTCCATTCCGATAGGCCACCCCTAACGGCCGGTGTATCCGGGCCAGTCAAGACAGGACTACGCCACCATTCTCCAGACGTCCCCGGAGCTCCGCGTCCAGGGGATTCCTTCACTGGTCCTGCAGACTGGGTGGCCAGTGTTTTAGGTCTGACCCCCAGCTGCCCATCCTGGACCTGTCGGTCGGGCGACGGGTCGGACACAGCTCCCTCCGGACCACTCTCATCCAAAGGGGTGTCCTGTTTTCCCTCGGCCATTCCCACACCGTAGCAAAAAGCCGAGAAGAAAAAAGATGAGCGCCAACTTACTGTCAGAGTCCTCCACCAGTCATGCAAAGAAGGCCAACACAGGAACAAAGTGACAAAACTTTATTGAAGTTGATTAAAGTTGGCGCTGGGTGTGAACAATTCCCAGCGCCTAAAATACGAGTCTTCCGCCCCACCTGACCCCACCCCTAACCGAATGCCTCAAGCCAACATCCCACCATGCATAAAATACACGCCCCGTCCAATGGCCACGCCCTAACCACCGCTACTGCCGCGCCAGCCCCGGGTCAGTCCGTCCTCCACAAACCAACCGGCAGCGGAACGGGGACCCGGTACCAGACGTCCTCCTCCCGAAAAGGTGGTCCACAGCCGTGGACCGCATGCAGGAGTCCCAACCAGCAGTCCGCCACCAGGTCCAGAAGGCAATCCAGGCGGCAAGTGGCCTCCTCCAGTGGCAGGATTTACGGCTTGATTCACAGGCGGCGCGAGGTCAGCAATGGGCGGGTCGCTGTGCCCTATATCCCCCACCAACATGTGTTGAGCCTGAGGGGCTTGACAGGTGAGTCATTCGCCGGCACATTGACCAGCTGCGTCGGAGGCTAGTGAACCAGTCGCTGGCTCAGGCCTCTCAAGAGGGCTGCACGCAAGGGCCGTGCGACAGTGGCCCAACAGAGGAGCTTGCACACTCCAACAGAACTCTTACTCAAGGAGACGGGGAAAAGGCCGTAGGAGAGCTTCCCCTGGACAGACAGACAGTATCCGCTGAGCAGGACCGGCAAATTGCGCTGAGGAACAGCCCTGCAGACTTTGCTGCACGATTGGACTTTGGTTTGGGCCGACCGGGACTGGCCAGCCAAAGGGACCCGAGTCAACCTGACTTCACTGGACCTCAGAGTCCTGGCCTACCCAGCCAGGCAGGTGAGCGGGTAGACCGGGAGACCCCTGCAACCCCTAGACGTTCAGAACGGTCAAAAAGGCCGCCTAAATATCTGCAGGATTATGTCCAGCAATTGAGAGTTTGAGCCATCTAGGGGGAAGGGGTGTAATGTATTGGCCACAACTGTTTTAAATCACTTGCTTAATGTCTGACCTACATTGCTGTATTGTTTAACAGTTGCTGTTACTGAAAGCCAGATTGGCTGTCTCCAAGCTGATAATGAGGTTTGGGGTGGGGAACTGTTACTTCAAATCTATTGGTTGCCACCTAGAGGTTAACTGTATAAATAGCTGTGCAGCAGCCTTTAGGGCTGCTTCTGTTCTGAGTTAATAAACTTGTTGTTGTTTGCACACTCTGCCTCATTCAATGCCTACAGAACCGAAGATATAACACCATTTATGTTAAAGTTTTTGATAATCATAATATTAATATTTGTATATATTTTTAGATTTGTTGTATGCTGCCCAGAGTCACTTGTCTGTGAGATGGGTGGCTATATAAATATGATAAAATAAATGAATATATAAACTCATAGTGGAAGTCCTGTTTCCATGAGGAAATTTGATTAACATGGGCTTTAGTGAAATGTTTGATCTTCGGTTCATTAATCGGTCGGCAAATCCATTGGACCAGTCAGTATATGAGACAGCTTTTATTTCTCTTTGAGTGGCAATGACTCAGAGTAATTACCTTAAAAAGAGTATGAGGTGTAAGCAAATGTATTAAATGTGTTAAAACATATTGACCAGTTTTTTATTCCTATTTGCTAAGATTTAAATGAAAAAATCCAAATGATTGAAAATGGAAATCTGCATTTCTTCCTCAATTTTAATGGAAAGTTGTTACCAGTTAGTCTGTTTCACTTTCTGTAGAGCCTTAGAGCTCCCTCAAGAGCATGGTATCTTCTCTGGCCACCATGTTGTTTGCTTACCAGTTTTCAATGCCTCAAAACAAAGCTTTGCCTTCATGGATTTAAAAACTACATAATCATAAGAACACTTCTGAGACTGCCTCTCAGCCAGAAATAAACTCCAAGACTTTTCATTTTATTTTGGGGTTGTCTTTTAAAAGAGGGAGGGTTCTGTTATTTGTGCATGCTTTGTGGCTCTGGAATTGCAGAGCCCTTTACCACAGAATTAAAAATAAGCTTCTGACAGGTCTTATGTTAAAGCAGTAAAAACTTATGAGAATTAGATGAAGAATAGCACAGATATCTAACTCGGCTATTCAGTTCCCCATAGCATTCTTCTTTTGCTTTTCTTCAACGATGGGAAGATATATGGACAAAGAACTTAGAAAAGTCTGTCTCTAAGGTCTTTCTTCATTACCATTATTTCTTCCACATTCTATAAGTATTTTGAAGCTGATCAACAATTGCCATCATGTTCACTGGGCTTACATGGTTAACAACTCTAATATGTTGCTTTTACTTGCCAGTGATGATGATGACAATGCTATCTGTTCAATTGTGTCTAATTCTTGTCAGTTCTGCAGACCATTTCTCTCCACATTTTCTGATCTTATATGGCTTCTTAGAGTTGTTTTATGTTCTGGCTGGTATTCGCTTTGATTGGGCCTAGCCATCATGTTTTTAGTGGCCTCATTTACTGCTGACTATTCCAACTGCCTTTTCTAGTGAGTTTTGTTGCATGGCATGGCAAAATGTTGTGATTTTTGCCTTCTGACAATATGTTTGGTTTTATATGCTCCAGTACACTTGTTTATTTGCCACCTTTGCTGTACAAGGAATGTGCAGGAGGTTTCTCCAACACGATAGCTTAAACAAATAGATTTTCCTCTTGTCTAATTTTTTCATGGTCCAACTTTCACAATTGTAGATGGTGCAGACAAATCTGCATTCAGTTGCCAGGCTGATGTCCTTGCTTTTCCATATTCATCAATGCTATGTGATCCAATACAATTCAGTGCTTTATTTTAGACTGCATTCACTGCTTTGATCAATGTGTGACCCTTGGTAAGTAAATTCTTGCATGCATTCAGTCTCTTCACCATCAGTTGTTATTTGACATTTCCATTCCTCACAGTGGTCTTGGTCTTTGTGATGTTCAGGAACAAGGCAAATTTCTTGCTTTCTTCTTTTGATCAAGATGTTTCAGGCCTTTTTGGGTTTCTGGGAGAAGAATTGTGTTATCAGCATATCAAAGATTGTTGATGTTCTTTCCTTCAATCTTTAATCCAACTTTTAATTCTTTCAATTCCAGCTTCCTCATAGTCACTTCAGCATACAAGTTGAATGAGAAAGGTGAAAGAATGCAAACTTTCTGTATTCCTTTCTCTGTCTTGAACCAATCAGTGTCTCCATATGCTGTTCATACAGTGGCTTGCTGATTTGTGTGCAGTGACTGCACAAACTTGATCAGATGTGTTGGCATCCCCAGCTTTTCTAGGGTTCTCTATAGCTTGTCATGATCAACAGAATCAAAGGCTTTCTTGTAGTCAGTACAGCAAATTAAATGCTCTTCTGATATTCTTGAGATTTTTTCCATGATCCAGCATAGATTTGGTCACGACTCCCATGATCTGAAGTCTGGTTGAATATCTGATACTTCCCTTTGATGGTTGGTGCCAGATGGGTTTATCTGATTTTAAAGAAATCTTGATAGTATGAGTGACGAGGGCAATTGCTCACTACTGGAGTAATCCTTAGAGTTGCCTTTTTTTGGCAATGGAATGAATACCGATTGCTTCCAATCCTGTGGCATTTGTTTGTTTCCCAAATTTTCTGGCACAAAGCTGTGATGGTTGTACGTGGTACAGGCCTCAACAATTCTGCAGGGATGGAACACTAACACTAGGGGCCTTGTTGTTTGGCAGTTGGCTTATTGCCCACAAGACTTCTTCCTGAAGGATGATTTTCTATTTCTGCTTCCCTTTATTATCTTTAGATGACTGGCGTTCTTTGTTGCTGCCATACAGCTTTTCTATATGGGCACACCATGTATTCTTTTTTTTTTTTTTTTTAAATATATTTTATTAGCTTTTATAGGGGTACAGGGGTAACATTAAGGTGCTTAGGAACCACCATGGAGGTGGGTATATTAAACATCCAAAAAAAGGAAGACAATCACAGATATATAGCTCAACTCAAGCTTCCCTCTCTAATTCCCTCATTTAATTTTACATATTCACATTAATGAGTTCTATATAAGTTTCAAACGGTCCTATCAAATATCAATTACATTTCAATTCTAAAAAATCCCAATCCTGTTTTTAAGCTTTACTAACTTACAATTACTATATTTCAATTAGCCTTAAATAGACATGTTATTAACACTTCGGGTGCCCTTTTTTTTTTTTTTTTACGTAATTATATCTGGTATATTGTTCTTACAACAACATTCCCATATCTTCTTCATTGATACCATTTTTTTTTCTCTTATCACCCATCCCTCTTATTCTCCTTTTATTTCTAAATAATTCTCTTAAAATAAAAATATCAGGCCAACAAATAAATTTCTATCTAATTTAAATATATATTCTATCAATGCCTCTATATCTATAAAAATCTTTTTAAACCAGTAGATAAAGTTTACTTCTCCAATATATATCATATCTAAGACAAAGTAATATTACAAAGGGTATCCTCTTAAAAATTTCACGTATTCCATTAGTTGTTAAGTCAGTCAAGAAATCAAAGCCTTTTTAATCCCATTAGATAAGACTTTAAAATACATTTTTAAATCTAACTCTAGGCTTCTTTCTGTGCCATAATGGTTTCCATAGTGAGGTTCCTACATAATCAAACCACACTATTAAGGGGTCCATATTCTTTAACGCTTCAAATTGGTCAAAGTTCTCTTTCCTTTCTTCTAATAGCCTTTGGATGGTAAAAGCTGTTTTATTCCATGTTATATTTGCCAATTGTTTATCCACCTTTTCTCGATTTTCAATAGGTTGTATCTGAGTGTCAGTCTCTGTTGATGTTGGTATTGGTGTTTCAGACATCTCTGTTGAAGTTGTTGTATAGTCATCAGACTTCTCGATAGGTTGTGTTGGAAGTTGAATAAAATTAGTTTGTTTTGTGGTTTCCACAGTTTCTCTCAGAGTAGGGAAAAGAGATTGAAAAAAGGAGCTCACATCCTTTGCAGCTTCTAGAATTGTTTCCAATATAAGATCATAGTCCAGTTGTGTATTAAGTTCCATATCGATAGTAATAAGGCTTTTTAATCTTTAATCTTTAAGGAAGGCTCTGCTTCATAAGAATCAAGCAAGCATTCACCTTCAGTTTTCAATAGGCCAGCTGCATCGTTATCTTATCACTCTTTCAGGGTCATAGCCATTCCCAGCCATAAAGAAATATAATTGCAGTACCACTTTTCGACACAAGATGTCCTCAGCAAACCAGAAAATCCTTTTTTTTTTTCTTTCCAAATAATAGATTTTTTATTTTTCGTGTTGAAAGAGATGAAGAAAGGGTTCAAAAATAATGAATACGTAGTTGTAACAATAATAGTCAAGAATAGAATGTTTTCAGGTCCCCTCAGTATTCCAAAATTTAAATAGTATCGAAATTAACTGGTTTTTATTTATATATTTTTTTTTCCAACGCTGTTTTTCCCCATTGCTCAAACGCTGCTTCCTCACGACAGGGAAATAGTTCAAAGAAAGCTTTTAACAGGAAAGTAGTTAGGGAAAAAAAAAGGGGGTAGGAAAGGTCTCACCCGGATTCTCCACGGGGGTTCTTTCGCTTAGATGTTCTTCTGGCTTTCAGCTGGTGCGACGAAGTGATCGTCCATTTTGAAGGGCGATCTTTTCCTCCGACGGCCCTAAGGAGAAAGTTCGAACTGGGGAGAGCCGCCACTCTTCCCCAGTCGAGCAGGAGCCTCCTCTAGCGGTGGTCGCCTCTACGGGGCGACTTTCGACCCGATTAAGGGTCTACCGACGCAGGGAAACCAGCCGGTGGGAGAGAGAGATCTCTCCGTGCGACTGCTGGTGTCGCGATCCGGAACCGGAAGCCGGCACACCATGTATTCTTGACACCTTGTTGGTCAGACAGTTCTTTCCCTTGTTTTTATGATACTTTTATGAGCAGTAAATGGTTTTCAAATCCTTTTGACTTGCGCAAATACATTCCTGGTGTGGCCCTTCACGCAGTTCTCTTTCAGCTGCTTGCAATGCTGATTCCAATAAATGTCTCTCCTTGCTGCTCTTTGAAAATCTGCATTTGCTTTCTTCCATTTGCATGCTGTTTTGGCTGCTTTTCTTTGCTTGGTTATGCTGATGACTTTACCTGAGAGCCATTTGTGCTTTTTTTCAGACTTCTTGCATGGTATGTTAATGATGGTTGATTGAATTTCTTGTCAGGTATTTTCTCAGCAGTGTCCAGCAGTTCAAACCTAGTTTCCACCTCAATACATGGAAAGGATTTTGGTGACATCAAATATGATTTGAAATCAATTTTCATGGCAAATTGAACCAAATGTTTGCTTGCATCATTCCTCTCCTCAGATTCAGAGCTGCCAGTGATGTCTGTTTCTGCTTGGCTGCCAAGTTTTGTATTGAAATTACCCACTATGTAAACAATGTCTTTTTTGGGCACTTGCTTCAGAATTTTTTAATGCTGGCATAGACACCTTCTATTTCAAGCTCTATTGCATCAGTTATTAGGGAGTTGATTTGGACAACTGTGATTTTTAGTGGCTTGATCCAGATTCAGATAGTCAATATGTAACCACTAATCATCAAGAAGATTTCCACTGCTTGGGCGGGTTTCTTCCCTGTGAAAAATGCCACTCCATTCATTTTCCTGGTGTCATGTCCTAAGTAATAGATAGTGAATTCCTCAGACTGGAAATAGCCGTTAACTATCCAGTGTAGCTCACTGATGCCAAAAGGTCAGTTTTCAAACTGGCCTTCTCCCATTTGGTCATACCCAGTTTACCCCTGGCTCATTCCCTGGACATTCCACATTGCTATTCAGTATGTCTTTGTGCAGCATCGATTCTTGCTTTTACCAATGGCTGCATCAGCTGCTGGGATCCTTGCTGGATTTGCCCCAGGTGCTTCATTAATGCTTGACTACTCACTCCATGTCCTTTCCCTTCCCCAGTAGCTTGTTGGGTAACTTCTCATTCTGGATTGGTGCAAGGATCTTGCACGAAAGTGTCTCATGCTTCCCATCAAAAATTACACAATGTTTTTAAAACATTTCATCAATAGACCTTTCCATTAATTGTCATGATAAAAAACAACTAATAAGTGGGATGCATTTGAGAAAACCTCACTCCAAATTTGGGCAGGACTGGGTACAATTACTTTATATCAATACCTAGCACATAAAATTTGACATCTGGATGGATTCCTCATATCCTTATTATAGCTAAATGACTGAGACTGCAACATTGGAAAGTAATGTATGACCCCATCAGTTTGAAGACCTGATTACACTTGCTACTTATGAGCTGGGTTCCCCTTTTTCTGTTATTGTTTTAAAAGCAATTAAAATTATTTTAAAGGTATCAGATATTGTTGTGCTTTAGAAATAAGTTCAGGTCCTTGTCGGTGGGGCAATCCCAACTTCCTTGAAATGTTATCTTCTCCATATAATCTGTTTCAGATTTCCCTTGTCAGTACCTAAGTCTGATTAATTTTTTTTCCTTACAAAGTGGGATTGTTCATTGTTTACATTTCTTATACAAATAATTGTGAGCCTGTGTGCATCCCCAGAGAGATTTTCCTAGCTTTACATCTAAATTTCAGAAATGTTGCTCTTAACAGGGAAGTAATGTATGGCTTATTTATCCCATGCTTACTTTGAAGAGGTCAAGGCAGCCTCCATGCTCCCTCTAGCCTAAAACAAGCCTGTGAGATAAGTTAGGTTGAGATATGATTATTTATCTACTTGGTGAACTTCAGAGCTAATCAGTAATTTGAACCCAAATCAGAGTTCAACAGATTATCTTCTAAACTTTATTGAGTTGTAAGAATTTACCTTATCTCATAAAATGTCTCTGTGATCTTAAAAAAAACAAACTCTTCCTTAGCACGATACAATATTTCTCAACCTTAGCAACTTTAAGAATTCTGGGAGTTGAAGTCCATACATTTTAAAGTTGGTAAGGTTGAGAAGCACTGAATTCTATGACAAATGAGTCCATATTCCTCAATTTTAGAAGCAGGCTGAGATTAGGGATTCTCTTAATGGTCTGTCTACTCCACTGATCAACAGTGGCTTTAGCTGATCTTGGAGCTTGTACAGGACTCTCTCTGGTTTATGATATAGAATGATTTCACTATCCATTTTTTATCTTGTGTATTTAAAGAATTTCTACAATCCTTTTCTGAGCAGGCGATTATTTCTTTTTTTAAAGTGATAATTATGAAACCTTTTTGGGAAAAAAACCATCAACTGATCCTGTAGTGATGAACAATTATAAGTCAGTATCTAACCTCCCATGTTTGCACAAGGTGGTCAAGAAGAAACCGAAATATTTTTTTAAAAGGTGAAGTATTACAGTATCAGTATGCAGATGATGCTCAATTATATATTATCAGTTCTAGGTGGATCAGAGATGCCGTGGAAGACTTGAACTGGCATTTAGTCAGCTTGGGATCTGATGTTTGTCTTTATGGTTAAGCAGAAACTTATGGTTTCTGCTTAAATGATGGATCTTTGCCCAGTTTTCATAGATGCATCAGTTTCATTGCTATATAGATCAGGAGGCCTTGGTAACAGTAACTCATGCATTGATCAACATTCAGTTGGATTACTAAAACATGTTCTATATGTGGGGCAGCCTTTGCAAATGATATAGCTAGATTGTTGATAGAACAATCTCATTGTAGTAGAATAACACCACCACTAAAATTGTTGCACTAGTTGCTCAGTAGCTTTCCAGACCAAATCAAAGGGCTGGTGATGACCTACAAAATACTGAAAAATACTGGGTTACATCAGGCACTAACTGGGGAAAAGATGAATTTGCTTGTTTGATAAGAACATTATGAAAAGACTTGCTTAGATCCCCAGTTATGATGTTTTCTATTGCAGTCTTTATACAGTGCATTCAGAAAGTATTCAAACTACCTTCTTCACTTTTGTCAATTTTGTTATGCTGCAGCCTGATTCTACAGTTGTTGAAATTCATTTCCCCCCATTAATCTACACTCAGTACCTCATAATCAGTGGTGGGATTCAGCCAGTTCGCACCACTTTGGCAGAACCGGTAGATAATTTTTTGTTGCCCAGGCCCAGAATGGACTTCCGGAAGCGGCATCCACACAGAGAACCGGTTGTTCACATATTTGAATCCCACCACTGCCCATAATGACAAAGTGAAAACAGAATTTTAGAAATGTCTGTAAATTTATTAAAAAGAAAAAAACCTGAAATATCACATTGGCATAAGTATTCAGACCCTTCACTTTGCTGAAGCACCTTTGGCAGCAATTACAGCCTTGAATCTTTTTGGGTATGACACGACAAGCTTTGCACACCTGGATTGGAGGATTTTCTGCCACTCTTCCTTGCAAATCCTCTCAAGCTCAGTCAGATTGGATGGTGGACAGCCATTTCAGATCCCTCCAGAGATGATCCCTCCAGGTCAGGGCTCTGGCTGGGCCACTCTAGGACATTCACAGAGTTATCCCTAAACAACTCCTGTGTTGTCTTGGCTGTATGCTTAGGGTCATTGTCATGTTGGAAAGTGAACCTTTGGCCCAGTCTGAGGTCCTGAACATTGTGGAACAGGTTTTCATGGAGGATATCCCTGTACTTTGCTCTATTCAGCTTTCCCTCAACTCTGACAAGTCTCCCAGGCCCTGCTGCTGAAAAACACCTCCACAACATGATGCTGCCACCACCATACTTCATTGTTGGGATGACACTGGGCAAGTGATGAGCAGTGCCTGGTTTCCTCCAGATATTACGTTTAGAATTGAGGCCAAACAGTTCATTCTTGATTTCATCAGACCAGAGTATCTTGTTCCTTACAGTCTGAGAATCCTTTAGGTGCTTTTTTGCAAACTCCAAGCGGGCTTTCATGTGTTTTGCACTGAGGCTTCCGTCTCGCCACTCTGTCATAAAGCCCAGATCGGTGGAGGGCTACAGTGATGATTGTCCTTCTGGAACTCTGTCTCATCTCCAAGTAGGATCTCTGGAGCTCAGTCAGAGTGACCTTTGGGTTCTTGGTCACCTCTCTTACTAAGGCCATTCTCCCCCGATTGCTCAATTTGACCGGGCAACCAGCTCTTGGAAGAGCCCTGGTTATGCCAAACTTGAGAATTATGGAGGCCACTGTGCTCTTAGGAACCTTCAGTGCAGCAGAAATTTTATTGTAGCCTTCCCAAGGTCTGTGTCTTGCAATAATCCTGTCTTTGAGCTCTGCAGGCAGTTCCTTTGACCTGCTACAGTATGCATTGTCCGCTCTGAGGCCTTCTATAGAGAGGTGTGTGCCTTTCAAATCATGTCTAAAAAATTTAATTTACCACAGGTTGACTCCAATCAAGGTGTATAAACATGTCAGCAATGATCAAGACAAATGGGAGGCACCTGAGCTAAATTTCATGTGTTGTTGCAAAGGGTCTGAATACTTATGCCAATGTGATATTTCAGTTTTTTCTTTTTAATAAATTTACAAACATTTCTAAAATTCTGTTTTCACTTTGTGATTATGGAGTATTGAGTATAGATTAATGAGAAAAAAATGAATGTCAACAACTGTAGAATCAGGCTGCAGCATAACAACATTGACAAAAGTGAAGGGGGTGGTCTGAATACTTTATGAAAGAACTGTACTTGCCTCTGGAGGTTCAAGCAGCCCCTTTCCTCCTAGGATTTCATGAAGTTGCTAAAATAAAACTATTCTGCCATGTTTTTAAACCAGGATTGAATGTTTCTGGCAAACAGCTGGGGCATTTTTAGTAACTGTATCTCTTGTTTTTATTCTGTATTATTAACTGAGTAGAATGCCTCCCAGAATCTATGGATTGAGGCGGGTTGCAAAAACTTCTTGAATCATTTCAAACTGGCTTCAGAACTGGCTACATTCTGAGACTAAATGAACAAATCTTTGTTTGGAAATCAACTGAGATAATGTATCTTTGTTGATCCTTCTTGACCTCTTGATGTCTTTCAATATTATCGATTATGATATATTACAGGGTAATCTGAGATTGGAAATAGGAAGAGAACCACAAAGCAACACCCCTATCTCTCAAATAAATTTGAGATAGTGTAACTTGGAGACAGGTGCTATTGTGTGGTATGTGAAATATCTACATAAAACTGTGCATCTCTAATTTCAGAGGCCACATTCATATTTACTATATGTTTAGCTTTGTATTTCAATAAGTTAAAAAAAATTGTTAATGCCTGTGTTTATCTTAAACTGATTCTTAAATTACACTTAAGTTTACTTTCTTTTATAGCTTATCATGGGTTAGCCAGGAATCCTGGTATCAAATAAATTCTGATAAATTGCTAAACATTTCCCAGGTTATTCCATTATCTTAAGAAACTAAAATTTATTTTTAAACCAGAACCCACAGTTTGCATGTAACAACAAGTATAGATTTCAATATAATTAAATCTAATGCTTGTTTTCTTTCTTGGCTGTGCAGGAAGATGAGGGAGAATTTGAATGAGCTTTCCTCCTCTTAGAAGTATTTCACTAAATTATGGTATAGTATTACATACTAAGGCAACCTTAGGCTATATCATATCCTAAGTGTAGAAAATTAGATATGTGTTTTCATGCTACAATTATCTTGGTATCCCACTAAACATTGATAAAGGGATAATAACCTTTTTAAAGATGTTCCATGTACTTTGCAGGAGGAAAAAAGTCACAGTAGCAATAAAACCCCCATTCTCTTGGCTTTTTGGAAAAGTTTGAAAACATGGCTTTTCTTTTCTTGCTTGGCCCTCACAGAGGAGGTGGCAGCTGTGGGGCTGGTTAGAGTCCTGAAGGTTCTCTTCCCCCCCTTTAATTAACTCTTTAATGTTGAATTTTAATCATCTTTGCCTTTCTAAAAAATGTATACACAGTTTTTATATTTTAATATTTTATCTGTACACTGCCCAGAGTTCCTCTGTAAGGGAGATGGGCAGTGTCTAAATATGATAAATAAATAAACTCTGAATATTTCAGACTTATGAACAGCCAGTATGAGTATTTAGTTGCTTTTATATCCTCGGTTTAACTTTGAAACATTAACTTGTCTTCTAATGAAAAAGGAGCTATTTCCAGGCCACTGCCTACTTGGTTCAATTTGATTTCAAAAGCTTGTGTATACTTAAATCATAAGATAAATTTAGTCTTTGTAGAGGGTCACTGCCTTCATGTTGCTCCAGCTGAGTGCACTAATCTGTACCTTCAATGTGCTCCTGTAACTGGATCTTACAGCTTTCCCCGATACCACAAACCATTATTATTCCTGCCCCCATCCTTTTTTTTTTTCTTCATAATCTCCATGCAGTGGCTCTACATTATTATAAATTGGCAACATGCACTGCCTTAGATGAAACAATGAGCAAGTGGTAGACAAGGGTTTCTGGATGGTTTGCATTGTGTTATATTTAATACTCACCCTAGTTTCACTCTTCCCACGCTGGTTGCCAAGTTCTTCCTCCACATTGCTCTCTCACTCACTCACTCACTCACTCAATAGTGTATGAGGAGGAGGAGCAGAAGTGCAAAGGGACTGCAGCAAAATTCACCCATATCTCAATTCCCTATTAATTCTTCTGTTTCCCAATGGGCAGGGGGGAAAGATCAGTTTTTGAATTAAATTGGCAGCATATGGTTCTTTTCCACTTGGAAGCAATTCCTGATGGCTATATGGGACAGTCCTTCTAAAGAAGCCTGCTTGATACTGCATAGCATTGCCAGATTCTTATTCTTTTGATTTGGAACTTAAAGTTAATTAAAATGCTCTGTGGAGAAACCAGACTCACTCTTTTCACTTCATTTACTTAGGAAGTCTTCCTTCTTTCCTGCTCTTTTTCCTACTGAAGATACAGTTTAGTGTAGAAAAAACATCGGGAGTGTTCTGTTCTTTGGTGGGTAGACATTGACGAGACTTATTCAAACAATGACAAGTCTTTATTTCACATGTAATTGCAAAACAGAACAGAAAACGAAACTAGCTCCCTCCTTCTTATACACGGAGCTTCGGTTAACACCAACCAATGACTGCAAGGATTTCTCCTGCGCTAAAACAACAAGCCTGCCTGGGCCCCAGACATTCTGTGTCTCAGTGGCCACGTGGCCAGCTTGCACCTGCTGCCAATAATAACTGAATACATTACACCCCTCCCCCCTTAGTGAGGAGCATACAGTACCCTCTGTCAGTCATTTACTTAATAAGCCGCCCCCGGATGGAGGCTACCCATTTACCCTTTTCGTAAGCCGTTTCCAGAAGGAGGCTACCCATTTGCTCTTTAGTAAGCTTTTCCCGGAAGGAGGCTACCCGTTTATTTCCCTAACCTTTGTCTGTTGGGAAAAACAGTTGCGACCTTGTAGGACAAAGCGCTCTTCCTTTATTCATTAAAGCCTTTGATACCACAAGCAGTTAATGGAAGCTTTAACCGCATATGCTGGGCCATGAATAAAAGTACACTAGTACCTGTGATACCACCCAATGCTAGCAAGAACTCCGAATGCTGCGCTAGCGCAGACAGAGCCCTCATGTATTCCTTCAGAACTTGTGAGGTCCTCGGATTCGCTCCGATCTCCACGGAAGTGCCGCGGTTGCCTGATTTGCAAGCTTGCCCACCGGGCTCAGCAGACCAGGACTTGGGGACCCGTTTGAAACGGTCGGAGTTGGAATCTGCAGGCTGACCGGTTGGTCCAGCTCTGCGTACTGGGTTGGAGTAGAGTTCCCCGGGGTGGTATTCCCCTGAAGAGAGATGGTGTTCCTCTGGTCTGCAGAAGCAGATGGTTGGGGGTCGTTTCCCGGATGGGCAACCCCCTCCCCATTGAGACATATTAATGGGGGTCGTGTCCCGGATGGGCAACCCCCCCCATGGAGAGGCTTGAAACTGTGATCTCGTGCAATATTCCGTGCGTGTGGTGCCCGAGTCAGGAGCCACCTCGAGGGCAAACCCCCCCCCATGGCTGTTTGCGGTGAACCTTCCTGATCACTCTCGGGAACTTCCTCCCCCCCCAGAGCAGAGCCAGGAGCGGAAGAGTGGCTTGGCAACCTCCAGCGAAGCTGGTCGATATGGCGCCGCAGCACCTGACCATCGTCCAACGCCACTTCGTAAGAGAGAGGGCCGGTGATCCTACAAACGACAGCCACCATCCACAAGTTACCAGACCCGTAGTTTCGAGCCCAAACCGGATCGCCCAAGTTCAACTGCCTCGGTGCCCGTGGCTGGGACACCTGTGAAGCAACCCGGTCTGGGTGTAACCTGTCAAGCTTAGTGATAAGCCGGCAACCCCAATGGAGCTCGGCGGTGCTTTTGCCCGTAGCTGTGCACGGGGTGGTGCAGTGGCAGAGGAGAAAGTCAGCCAAGCGGTGATGCCAGTTGCCGTGCGTGATCCTCTTCAAAGAGTCTTTTGTTGTCCGCACCATGCGTTCCGCTTGACCATTTGACGCAGGGTGGAATGGCACCAACGTAGCGTGGCGGATTAAGTTAGCCCGCAAAAAGGACTGGAACTCCAATGAAGTAAATTGAGCTCCGTTGTCAGAGACAATCACGTCAGGAAGGCCGTGCGTTGCAAAGATGCCGCGAAGCACCCTGATGGTGATAGTGGACGTCGCAGCGGACACTGGAACTACTTCCAGCCACTTAGAGTGACTGTCCACCGCAATGAGGAAGAGCTGCCCCTGAAAGGGCCCAGTGTAGTCGATATGAATCCTCGACCAAGGAGCATGAGTTGTTTCCCACCTATGGATAGGGGATTGGGGCATTTCTGGCCTGGACTACTGGCATGTGTGGCACCCGTGGACCTGGGCTTCGATCTCTTTATCGAGCCCTGGCCACCAAAGGTAGCTGCGCACAAGCACCTTCATGCGGACTATTCCTGGATGTCCCTCATGCAGAGAAACAAGGACTCTAGCCCTCAGTGAGGTCGGGATGACTACTCTACTGCCCCACAGTATATACCCCTTAAAGGAGGATAACTCAGATTTTCGTTTCCAAAAACTTTGGAATTCGGTGCCAGGACACGTCTCCAGCGATCCTGACAACACCCAGTTTAACACGTGTGTTAGCGTGTTGTCGGCAGCTGTCTCTGCGGCTACATCCCCTGCGTGGAGAGGGGACTCAGGCAAATCCTGAATGGATAGAATGTGGTTTGCCGGTGCTGGATCAGGCTCAATTTGTTTTAAGGGCAATCTGCTGAGGCCATCTGCGTGGCCCATTTCCTTGCCCAGTTTGTGAATTAAACAAAAATCGTATGCCGAGAGGAATATAGACCATCTCAACATTCTGGGCGAAATGATGTGGGGCGTCTGTTTGTTTGTTGTAAACAACCCCAGAAGTGGCTTGTGGTCCGTAAAGACCGTAAAACGGCGACCATACAAAAAGTCATGGAATTTCTTAATTCCTGCCACGATGGCCAGTGCCTCTCTATCAATTTGCATGTAGTTGCGCTCAGCGGCAGAAAGGGTTCTAGAATAGTAGGCTATAGGGACTTGCATCCTGTCAGCCTTGAGGTGGCTCAACACCGCCCCGATCCCATAAGGAGATGCATCGCAAGCTATGCTAACTGGCAATCTCTCGTTGAAATGAGCCAATACTGCGTTAGACGACAGTAAGGCCTTGACCTCAGCGAAACTTCTCTCGTGGACATTCGTCCACTTCCATGGAGCCTGTTTGTCTAAGAGCCGATGTAGCGGCTCTACCACTGCGGCCTTGTGGGGAAGGAAGGCGTGATAGAAATTAAGGAGTCCAAGGAAGGCTTGAAGCTCTCCTTTCATTTTAGGGCTGGGCGCCTGCTGAATCGCCTTTAGCTTGGACTCAGCAGGGTGGATGCCTTCGGCATCTATGCGAAACCCGAGAAACTCCGTGGAAGTAACTCCAATCTTACATTTTTCCTGTTTTAGTCGTAACCCCGCTTCATGGAACCGCTGCAACACTTCCCGGAGCCTGTCGGCCAGGACTTCGACTGATTCCCCTGCGATGAGGACATCATCAAAGTAGGGGCATATGCCCGGAATGTTCTGGAGCGTGCGCTCCATGACACTCTGGAAGATGCCTGGGGCTACATTAACCCCAAATTGCAGCCTCCGCACCTTAAAAGCTCCCCGGTGAGTTACGATTGTCTGGGCCTGTGCGGTGGCATCGTCCACCGGCAGCTGCTGATAGGCCTGAGCCAAATCTAACTTGGCAAAAATGCGACCTCCCTTGAGGGACCCCAGAATATGGCTGACTACCGGCACCGGATAGGAATGCTGCTGTAAAGCTTTATTCAAGGTGCATTTATAGTCAGCACAGATTCTGACTTCTCCGTTGGCCTTAAGTGGCGTGACGATGGAGGTTTCCCATGGACTGCTGTCCACAGGTTCTAATATGCCTTGCTGCAACAGCTTGTCAAGCTCGGCGTCAATCCGTTGCTTCAGCGCAAAGGGCACCCGGTGAGGTTTAATTCTCACTGGAGCGATAGAGGGATTTAGCCTCAAGGTGATAGGTGAGCCCTTGTATTTTCCTAGCTCTGGGTTAAATACGTCTGAAAACTCCTCACACACTTTCGCTAGGTCGACCGTTTGCAGACTATGAAGTCCGGTCACCTGAATCCCCAAAGCCTCGAACCAATCGAGTCCGATTAGGCTCGTGCGGTTTCCATCGACTACAACGATGTCCAACGGACCTTTGAATCCTTTGAATTGTACCCCCATTGTGGCCTCCCCCTTGACTTGAACTCTGGAGTTCTGAAAATCTGTTAGAACCAGATTCGACAGCCTCAGCTTAACCCGTTGGCCGCTTCTCCCACAGATTTGCTTAAGCGTGCTCTGAGAAATTATGGACAGGGCCGAACCCGTGTCCAATTCCATTCGCAGGGAAACCCCTTGCAGCCTGACTTCAATGTGCAGCTTCTTTTTTAACGGCCGGTGAGCCCCCATCCTCTGAATGCTTCTCCTACTGGCACAGAACCCCACCCTGTTTTGGCTGGGGACCCTGGTACCTCTCCGAGGCAACTCTTTCTTTGGATTTACTTTCCCTCGGCCCAAACAGACTGTGGCGATGTGGCCTTGCTTGCCACACACCCGGCAATTGGCTGTGCAGAAACGGCAGTCCACTCTTTTGTGCTGACTCCACACCCCATGCACCGAGGGAAGGGATCTGCCTTGTCAGGAGACTGAGGGGGGCTTTCGCTGGGAATCGTCACAGTAGATCGACTTCCTGATCTGACGTGGCATCTTCCTTCGATCCGGCGTCCTCATGGTGGACAATGTGCAATGGCTGAGGGTTCTTTGAAAGCCGCAAGGCCTTCACAGCTCCGCCAGTTGCCTCTTTAGCTGTTACCTCTCGCAATGCATCTTGGAAAGATATTGTCTCTTTAGCAAAAATCTTTTGCTGTAGCTCATGACTCCTCAGGCCGCAAACCAAACGATCTCGCAACCGTTCCTCCAGGTCTTTAAATTCACACGGCCTCGCCGCTTGGCGAAGAGCTGCGATGAACTCCGCGGCAGATTCTCCAGGGCGCTGGTCCCGCTGCTCGAAACTGTGTGCCCATGCTATGACCGACAGCTTCGGCTCAAAATGCTCCTTGAGCATTTTCTTTACGTCGCTGTACGTCACAGTCTCCAACGGCGCAGGGGACACCAAGTTCTCCGCTATCTCGAAAACGGCTTGGCTGCACATGCAGAGGAGCGTTGTGGCCTTCAACTCGTCTTCCAGAATCCGGTTGACCCTGAAGTAGTTTTCAGCCCGGGCGACGTATGAGCTCCACCTTTCAGGGTGAACGACGTCGAATTCAGCAATTCGCCCAATTTTCGCCATGGTAGGGTCTCGGTCGTCGCCTCTCTACCACGTGCTGCCGATCTGTTGGAGGGTTTCCCGGGCAGTTCCTCGCAGCACTCTCCCCCAGCGTTTGCATACTGGCAGGCGAGTGATCTGCAAAATTAGGAACGCCATCCCTCAGCGCGGTCTGGCCTTTCTTTCAAGGTAAGTCTGGCCCTTCATTGTTTCGGCAGCGGAATCCCACCTTCGTCGCCAGTTTTTCTGTTCTTTGGTGGGTAGACATTGACAAGACTTATTCAAACAATGACAAGTCTTTATTTCACATGTAATTGCAAAACAGAACAGAAAATGAAACTAGCTCCCTCCTTCTTATACATGGAGCTTCGGTTAACACCAACCAATGACTGCAGGGATTTCTCCCGCACTAAAATAACAAGCCTGCCCGGGCCCCAGACATTCTGTCTCAGTGGCCACGTGGCCAGCTTGCACCTGCTGCCAATAATAACATTACAGGGAGCATATTCACATGCTCATCATATTCACGTGATGAGCAGCAAACAGCAGAGGTCAGGAAATGTAACAGGAAGCATCTCAGAAGAAATTGGACCCTGCTTTTGCTACTCTGGGCATCTGGACCCAAATTTTGCCTTAAATGAGAATCCAGAAGAAATAGAAGCCACAATTATAGCAAATATTCTGTGTTACTTTGGATAGTTCTGGAAGCCAAACTTACCGTAAATTTAAGTATTCTACCTACTGATAGGTATCATATTGATAACCAGTCGCAGAAGCTGATATCTCCATCACATCTTTCCATCTTTCTTGCTACCGTAAATTGATTTTTTAAAATACAAAGTCTCTGTGCAGCGTCACTCCCCTCTGGTTGGGTTCACATTCAGGTTGATCTCATGATGCTGTAATCTAAGGATTAGATTACAGCATCATGTTTTGTATCCCAACATCTCTTCTACCCTAATAGCTCCTTTTTCCCTCAGTGACCCTCCCTTCCCACAATTGTTCCAACATGGATACATTCACTCTACAGTATTGTTGACTTTTTAAAAGATTTTTTTTTATCTCACATTTGTTTTTATAAATAACTTAAGGTGGCAAACATATCTAACATTCCATTTTCTTTCTATTTTGCCCACAACAAAAACTCTGTAAGGCAGGGATGTCAAACTCGCAACGTCAGGTGACATGTCATGATGTATCGTGACTTTTTTTCCATTGCCGGCAATGGGGTGGGCGCGGTTTTGGCATGACGCATCCGGCCCTTGGGCCAGCAGTTTGACACACCTGCTGTAAGGTGTTGGGCTGAAAGAGTGAATGACTGGCCCAAAGTCATCCAGCCAGCTGTTATGCCTAAGATCAGACTAGAACTCACAGTCTCCTGGTTTCTAGGCTGGTACCTTAACTTCCAGCCCAAACTGACTCTTTTGGAGGTAGATGGAGAGGCTTTTCAAATACATCCTCTAAGACAGACTTGTCAAATTCGCGATGTCACGTGACGTCGCGCAATGTATTGGGACGGTTTTGTCATTGCCGGCAATGGGGTGGGCGCGGCTTCTGCGTGATGCGTCCAGCCCACGGGCCGGCAGTTTGACATCTCTGCTCTAAGAGGTTTCTCTGCCCTTCACAATTTTTCCCCAAGAGCCCCACCATATTATTTTTATCTTTCAGAGTGCACAGCATTTTACTCACTGGCCACCTGGCTTCCAACAGTTGCATTCAGATTATTTTGTCTGAAAATATAAAAGATATTGTTTTGAGTTGTCTAACTTGATCCTGCCTTAGGATTTCAAGTGATAAAGTTCCCAGAAAAGGAATAAGTTGTCCAGAAATCAAAAGATAAATCCTTCTGGGCCTTTGGCAATTCCAGAAGGAACAAAAAAGAGGACAAAGGTCAGATTATAGACAGAAAAGAGTCAGGACACCAGGAAAATACAAAGAAAATTCATCATATTGGCTTGCAGACAACAGAATTGCAAGTGACACTAATGCAGAGAATTCTGTATTAGATGCTGTAGTTATCCTCCCTTTCCTCAGCTAGAGCTCATTAAGACTAATTTATCTGTAAATTATCTGAGCAGACTAGGCTGCTATTGAGTTGATCTTCATGCACAAGGTGTCCGTCTTTATGAACAAGCATTTTAACACCACTTTACCTTCTAATAGTCATTTTAACCAGTATGGCCATGGGATTTAGGAAGATTGGGAGTTGTATTTGCAACATATCTGGAAGATACCTCATAACCAAATCTGGTCAAAGTAAACTTGGTCCCAGCTGCTGCCTGATAACCTGATAGAGCCAGATCCTGGAGTCTTCTAAGCAATAGACCTTCAGGTTTGCAAAAGCACAAGGAATGGGCCATTTATTTATCCACCTCTAATATTTCCTTGGTACTCAGCCTTAGGTGACCTTGTCCAACATGTTACTAAGCAACATGGAACTTCAAGAGTTGAATCTCCCCCCGCCCATTAATTAGCAGTAACTTTAAGTAGTCCCTTGTGAGTTCCATGGCAGACCTGAAACAAGCAAAGCATAAAATGTTCTGAGCATCCTCCTTTTCTCCAGCTTGTTTTTCTTGGCTCTTAGATGCTTCCTTAAATAGGAACTAGTTACCCTTTTCATATTGTGTCCCTTTCTGTTTGTTCTACACATCCACAACTCCAGGTCTCAACCACCATTTCTATCTTTTGTTACAGTATTAGCAATGCAATTCCAGCTCTGTTACATGCAGGTGATGTACTTTAGTAATTTTGTTCGTTTCCTGGGCAGGAACAAGAAGGGCTATTGACTTTCTTCTGACTAAAGGAAGTTGAAATAAATTCTAAAAACTTAAAAACTGAAGTTTTAGTTTTTTGAGGACACTACCTTAGGATGCATAAATGGCAAATTAATGGGATCCCTATTGAGCAGTTGCATACTTATAAATAACTTGGAGGACAGTTATTCCCTAAATAGTCATAAGTTATTCGCTAAATAACTCTAGGAGTGCACATTTTTCATATCAGGCTAGTATTGCTCAGTGTGGCTCTTCAGCTATCTTGAGATTATTCCATTCAAAACATTCCTGTGGCTAGTAAGGTTCTGTTTAACTAAGGTTATTTCTTTTCAAAGTTGGACTTTTACAAAACATGATACTCTGGAAGCAATACAGTGTAAATTTATATGAGTTATTCTTGCTATTCCACGATGTATTAAGTAAAAATGTAAATGTAAATAGATGTAAAATAAGATGCTGCTTTGTTTTTAAAGACGGGTTAAGGCTTCTTTGGGCATCAGTGTTTTTTGTTTGATTAAATATCATCAAGCTGGTGTTGATTCTTAGTGGCCACATAGATTTTCTCCAGAAATATCTGTTTCCAACCTGGTTCTTCCAATTGTGTGCCTATTTTTGCAGTGACTGATTCATTCACTTTGCTGCTTCTTTTCCTTTTCTTCTCTTTTCATTCACCTATCCCACCATTAGAACTTCCTTCACAGAGCTAGATTTTTGCATAGTATGTGAGAAGTATGATAATTTGAACCTGGCCATTTTTATCTGGAGTGAGAATTACGAATTGATTAGTTATAGGATTCATTTGTTTATTTTCTTGACTATCTGTTATATTCTCAGGTATCTTTTCCAACACCAAAGATCAAAAGCTTCAATACTTTTTCTCTCCTGCTTCTTCAAAGTACAACATTTCTTTTCTTTTTGGAATGATTGCCTGCATGATTCTGCTCTTTATAGGTATAGACACATACTAGCATCTGAATATTTTTTCCAAAGCCTTCAAGGCTACTTTATCTAGTGCTAGTTTGCAACATATTTCGTAAACTCTAGTTCTTTTATCATTGATGTTAAAAGGCAGAAGCTATCTGCCACTTCAGTATCCCAGAGCTTAATACATTCTGATTTAATTTCTGAATATTTATTTATTTACTTTTTGCAATGGATCTGGACCCCACTGGTTCTCAGAGGACATTTTAAATCAACTTGGCTAGAAAGAGCTAAAAGCAAACTCCAGTCCTTAGATCTGTCTTTGAAGAGCTTCTGCTCATTAAAATGTGTTCCTCAGAAAATATGCAATGATCTTGTTAGTTTCTAGCAGTCTTTTTTTTTTTTTTGAAGAAAAAAAATCGACCCAAAGTTTCTTAATCATTACTTTGGATTTGTTTCTTGCTTACTTTCTTCTGCTCTACCTTAGTACAGCCCTAGATCTTGAGAATTTGGGTAGCTCTTGTCCAAACACTTCTTTCCCAGATTAGAAAAGGCTGAGGGACTATCTCAGCAATGAACGTGCATTGCACTTGGGCTCCCAGTCCCAGGCAGTTCTTCACAAATGTGGCAGGGTGGGGGAGAGAGGCTAGGTATTGGAGCTTATCCTAAGTGTTTGGAATGTATGTATCAGTATCTCCACATTTACACTCTCACAGTGATAACATTTTCTAGTGCTTTGTGGAAATGTTTTCCATTACAGAGTTGTCCATTAAAGGCAAGCATTCCAGTTTCTCTTTTACTTGAAAAAATACAGAGGTCTTTTCTGACATCAAAAGACTGTCAGGTCCTCTTCAGCTTAAGAACTTGTGGCCTCTCAGCTTGGCAAAGCTCTTCAAGCTTTTGCTGGCAGCCTACCTGGAAGTGTCAGGATCACTTTTGGATCTTTATCATGCTAAAGCAGGATTTGACCGTTGCATGACACTCTGTTAAAAGACTCTAGTCATTTTCTCTTGTTTTTCCTTAAGCCCCCAAATGCTTTGCAGAATACCTTCGCCTGATCAGGCCTTTGGTCTGATCAAACAGGGCTCTTCCCAACAACACTAGACACGAAGGTATCTCTTTTGAGTGCCAGTTGCAAAGCCACCTGCTTCTGGTTTTAAGAGATCTTAGGGTGAAGTCTCTCTTGCTCCAGTGCAAACATGTCTCAGACAGGAATACTTAGAAGGATAGTGAAGGGTCACTGGGTGCTTCCTTCCATCCATCCCCACTTGGTACTTTTTCTCAGTGGGTTGTCAATTTTTATAATTCCATGATCTCCTAAAATAATATCTATGAAATCATTTATAGTTTTGGGAGTGATCAATAGTTGTGCCAGAAGAAACATACAGTAACTAATAAAGACTAAGATGTGGCACCCACCTCTCCCATTACCAACCTAATTCAGGAAAGTGATTTGAGATTGATATTCCTGCCAGAAAGTGATGCTGGGTGATGGGAGTGCCAGGGGATATACTAATTGCTAAAGCATGATTTCATTATGGATTGCATTGCTGTGGGCACCCAACCAAGGGTGTTTCATTCAATAAACCGGAGCTGAGGGGAATGTGTGAACTCAGTCACAGTGTCCTAATACAGAGCCAAGTTATCCCCCCAACCTTGCTTAATGATGTTTTCTTTATGGATTATATCGCTATGAGATCCCAACCAAGATTGTTTCATTTGATGAACTAAGGCTCAGGGCAATGTGTGAATCCAATCATAGTACCCTAATGTATAATCAAATTATCCCCCTTTTTGTACCACACCTTTGCTGTGGGGATTCAGGTGCTAAGGAACTGCAAAAAGGAGAGGAAGCCATGGCAATGACCCTGCTGGCTTATAATCTCTTTTTTTAGTCTTTCACTTCTTAGAGGGAGAGGCTCTGGGCTCATGGCCAGGGATCCTAATCAGCACCATGAAGCCAGCCAAGTATGGCAGACAGCTTTGATTAAGGGCCCATTTCTGAGTGCTCAGCGGAATTAACCAGGTAAGTAATCATAACCCCAATTATTCTGCAAATCCTTTCATTACATCCTATCAAACCCAGACCTTTGCAAACATTCTGAGGCCATTTGTTTTACGGGTGAGCAATAGTTTGGAAACACTGCAAGGGGTCTCAGGCAGGCAGCTGCAATTTAATCTCATGAAAAACAAAGCATTATAGATATGGCTAAAGAAAAGAAAGGAAAGGAGGAACAGCCCTTTCAAATAGCAGGGGTAGCGGGGAGGTTTCCTTGCCTTGCAGATTGAAGCCTTGACGGAAGGAGGTTTTAGAAAGGGGGGAAAGAACAGTCAACCCTTCCAAGTATTAATGAATGCCGGATTCCTCCTCTGCTCTGACCTGCCGGCCCATCCCCAAGGGGGGAGACTGAGAGGAATGGAGAGCCCCTTTCAAGCAAAATTCTCAGTGGCGGATAAAATTGGGGCAGCAGAAGGGATCAGCCACTTGGCGGGCATCCAGCTGCTATAAGTAGAACATAATGTCACGAGAGGAAGGCACACAGAGATTGCTGGTTTCAATGAGCTCAGCAACTTTTTCTGTTATGAGTTAAAACTCCCTGAAATTTACTCTAATAGGCTCAAGGCCTAAACAATGGCAGCCCTAAGTGAGAAATTGATATCAAGAGACATCTCTGTTTCCTTCATCGTTCCCGGAATAATATTAGAAAAGTGGAAGAAAGCGAGCACTGCAAGTATTGTTTTAGATCAGGGGTCTTCAAACTTGGCCCTTTTATGACTTGTGGACTTCAACTCCCAGAATTCCTCAGCCAGGCATGCTGGCTGAGGAATTCTAGGAGTTGAAGTCCACAAGTCATAAAAGGGCCAAGTTTGAAGACTCCTGTTTTAGACCTATTGGATTTGGGCTACAAAAATACAGAAGATTAGTAAATGGCAGCAAAAAGTCACAAGTTTTCTATATTTCTCTATTATCATCTAGTTGTCTGGATATTTGCTGCTCAGGATTGGTATCTCTAACAAATTGATTGAGAGTTCAGAGGATTTAATCACTACTTACAATAACTCTGAAACATAAATTGTAATAACTGTGGGAGATGAAGCTCAGAGGCAGTGGGTGGCCTAATGCCCCTAATGAGGTTAAGGACAAGATTTAAATGAGGAAGATTGTGATTTGGTGTTTACTGTCTGTGTGTAAATGGTGCCACTAACAACTATGGTACTTTTCTCAAATAGTATTTTAATCTATTAATGCTATGATTTAGCAGCCGTATCAATGAGATACTATATGCTTTTGTGAGAATAGTAAGATAAAGTTTGTGGCTGTTATTTAGGGCTATGCAATTTTGTTCAAATGTTTCTCACCGCAGAGGCAATTCTGTCCCTCCAACAAGGCAGACAAGACTAAGAAACCAATGCCTATAGATCAGGATTACTTTTATTGTGACAGCTATGGTAACAGCGTCTTGTAAGTCTGAATGTACTTCCCCTCCCTCACCTTATATTCATGTGAACTAGGGAAGGCCATGTCTGAGAGTATGGCCAGTCTAGAAGAAAGAAGGACTAGGGGGGACATAATAGCAGTATTCCAGTATTTGAGGGGCTGCCATAAAGAAGAGAGGGTCAACTTATTTTCCAAAGCACTAGAAGACAAGGCAAGAAACAATGGATGGAAACTACTCAAGGAGAGAAGCAACCTAGAATTAAAGAGAAATTTCCAAACAGTGAGGACAATTAACCAGTAGAAGATCTTGCCTTCAGAAGTTGTAGGTACTTCATCATTAGAGGTTTTTAAGAAAAGACTGGACAGCCACTTGTCTGGAATGGTAGAGGGTCTCCTGCTTGAGCAGGGGGTTGGACTAGAAGACCTCCAAGGTCCCTTCCAGCTCTATTCTGATTGATTGATTGATTGACTGAGAGTTTTTCTCAAATTAACTTTCTTGGCTCTGGCTCAAGCCCCGCTTATCGGACTTGGTAGCAGCTCTTCCTCCTGCCCTTCAAAGCCATTCCTCTGCCCTCAGAAAGATTCAGACAGATCATTCAGTAGGCAGAGGAGCCAACACAGTTCAGAGCACCACTTCAGTGGAATCAGTGGAACAACCTGCCTCCAGAAGCTGTCAATGTTCCAATGCTGGAAGTTTTTAAGAAGAGACTGGACAGCCATTTGTCTGAAATGGTATAGGGCTTCCTGCCTGAGCATGGGGTTGGACTAGAAGACCTCCAAGGTCCCTTCCAAATCTATTATTATTATTATTATTATTATTATTATTATTATTATTATTATTATTATTATTATTATTATTATTATTATTATTATTATTATTATTATTATTATTATCATCATCATCATCATCATCATCATCATCATCATCATCATCATCATCATCATCATCATCATCATCATCATCATCATTATCCTTCTTCAGTCTCTTCAAAACAGTTGGAAGGTGATTGCTGAGGACAAGGAGCAAGAACCACTGCTTTATCCTTCACCTCCAGACAAAAAGTAAATATAATAAAGGGCTTGCATCACCATTCATCTGTGCCTTAATTTGTGTTAGGTACATTGGGATAGCAGTTCCTCTCAGAGAGGGCTAAAAAGGGACCATCAAGTCACCTTTCTCCTTGAAAGACAAAAACTCAGCGGCAAGACAAGAAAGTAGGGACAACTTCTCACAAACTATACAGACTCACAGCCAGATTTTAAAAAGAAAGCTGATTTTATTATGGTTTCAAATGCACTGGAACTGAGCCAGAAATAAACAGCCCAGCTCTTGAGCATAGTTGATACCATGAAATCAGAGAGATCTGCAGCTAGTTTTGAACTGGCCAGAATCTTTGTGTGGAATCGCCCTCAGATACAGGCCAGATCTAGATTTCCATGAAGTTCTGGTCCTTTTCAAAATAAACTTTATTGAGTTTCAGTATATTTCTCTGATGGGATATATTCATATATAATCACATGTTACATTTTCAGGCAGCTTTTTATTTATATCAAATTTAAATGCATTAACCCCGAATGTATTGTGGATCTCTCAAAATATAGAAATGCATTAACTCCAGCCCATTTTAATGTCCTCCCAACAGCAGTTTCAGAAGGGAAATACAGAAAAGCTTCCTTTTGAAACATTGCACTGCCCAATGGCCTGGGGACCAGGAAACTAAGGCCCATTGGGATAACTAGCTTCAAGGCATCATTCAAACTAGAGTTTACTGGGTGACTTTGGATCAATTATATTTTCTCAGCCCCATCCTTAGTACTGCAAGAAAAAAGAAAGAAAGAAAATTCAAGTACTTTCTAAACCTTGGCAACTCGAAGATGTTTGGAATTCTTAGAGCTAATAGCCACATATCTTCAAGTTGTCAAGGTTGAGAAACACTGGTATAGAATATTTTGAGTCTCTAAAGAAACGGTGGAATAGAAATGCAGTCCATCAACAAAAATCATGGAATGATGGTACTCTTAATTTGACAAACATTTCTAATTTCAAAATCGAAGACAAATGGTTAGGTAATTATTATTGACCAGTTATGAGAAATGTCTGCTGTGTAATTCTGTATAAATCTCTTGCATTCAATTCAAATTGGGAAAGATAAGATGTGAGGAAATGAACACTTCTTACTGCTCTTCAAATCTGAATCCCCCCCCCCTCCAAAATGCATTATACTTACATTGCAAATACATGATCATGAATCATGTAGTGCAAAACAAGATTTTAACATGAATCTTGGCTGTGGGCTACCAAATTATTTGGTAATCAAGGAATAAATAATACTTGAATGATACGATTTTAGTGATTTTTAGTTTGAAGACCTTTATTGGAGATGCATTATCTGTGAATTAGTTGGTAGTTCAAAGTGCAGTCTTTATGAAATATTGAAATATTTATTGTCTACCCAAATAGATATTTGTTGCATTAAGATGGTAGAAAATAGTATCCCTTACAGTTTGCATTTCAAAAACATACACTTGAGCAGAGGTCTTACATAAATTGCTTCTTTTACTAACATGCCTCCAGAAATATCTCTGCTAAACTTACTTGGAATCTAATTACAGTTGTTGGTTGTTTTTAACTCAAAGATGTGTAATTAAATGTTAAATTTGAATGCACGTCTGCATGTGTAAGAACTCCAAAGGAACAAAATGGTCCATTTTATTTGCAAACCTGTTAGGATGCAATTTAGTTTTACGCTTCTTTACAACTGTTACTTTTATATTTGAATCCTGAAGAGGGGATTAATAGGTCCCTAAAACAAATTTGATTTTGGAGGAAGAATAAAAACTGCATTACTATTGCTTTACTTTTCAGTTAATTTGCCAAATCAAAATGGCTAATGCTGAATATAAACAGCTGCTAGGCAAACATCGTTAGCCACCATATTTAGACTTTTCTACAGAGATGTGGACAAGATTCTCTTGGTTTACGTATATGAATTAAAAGGAGCTTTGCACCTAGCTGCAGAATAGGGAAAAGAACCCTGAATTTATTTGACTATTTAAACTGCCTTGCTGAGTTTTTTTCTCAGCAAGAGGAGTAACAACAAAAGTTTATTTAGCTTAAAAATAAAACAGACAGCACTTGGTCTGAAGCAGGAAGAGGGTGAGCCATTTGCCTTTGTTGACCTTGTCTCTTATGGAGGTTCATAGGAAAAGCTCCTCAAATGGAAGAATTGAAGCTGGCAAGGCATGCGCCAGCAGTGCTCAGGCCAGGGCAAAGCACATCATAAATAATGAGCAGGCATCTTTCAAACTCAAGCTTTAGAAAAGAATAGCCGAGTCACTGAGTGAAAGGACAGGAGAGGAACCTAGAATGTAAACCTTGATCCTGATACATAGAGACATATCTTGCTAGGTTGATTTCTCCGTTCTGGAGTGACTCAATCTACTGCATAAATATGACATTTTCCTTGTCTGCAATAAAACAAGGTAGCCAGTCATACTGTGCCTACGAACTCGCTGCTGTTAACTAGTCACAGATGACAGGGTTGAGTTTAGGGGTGCAAGAGGCTGATCGTTCTCCTGGTGGGAAGTCTGACAACAGCACAGTGAAACAGCAGGAAGGCATCACACAGCCTCAGCTTCAGCAGGAAGCAAAGGGAGCTGCAGGGCTGAGAGGTGGGACGAGTTAGATTCTTGCCAACGGAAAACCACCCACTTAGCTGCTCCAGTGTTACGCAGGAAAGCAGTTCTCCAAACACACCCCTGCTAGGCTGGAAATGAATTGGCTGAGTTGCAGAAGCCTGACAATTTGTTGGCACCCAGCAGTGTGTTGCCGGATTTTAGGTTGGCATCGATATTACATAGGAAGGATCCCTCATTTTCCATTGATGAATTGCTGTACCTTTTAAGTTTACCGAAATACGGCTTAAAAGTACAGAAGGAATGAGAATGTATGCCCTCCTAGGCAACAATATACTGTTTGTTTCCTGTAAGTATGCAGAAAGGCTTTGAAATCACATGCAGAAAGAGGAAGGTTTTTGACTATCATCACCTGTGCAAATACTGAAAATACAAAGATGAACAGAATAAAAATTAACAGTGCAATCTTAAGTGTAATATGGCCCGCTGAATTTGGAAGAAGGAGTTAATCTCTCCTGTAATCACAAATTTGCTGGATCAGTGCCAACAGGCAATTGTATCTTTCCTATTAAATGACTAAATCTATAAACTCTCTAGGAAGATGGCCAACTTTTGTACTATACCAGAAACTGTTGGATTTGAACATTAAACAGTCATGCTTAGCTTCTGCTATGAGTAGACTTTCATGCTGGATATTTTGCATTTTAAAGTTTTCTTATTTTTCTCTCTATGGCTATATCCTCCTCCTCCTCCTCCTCATCATCATCCATTCTAGCCATTGTCTATACACTGCAGGATGAAGGCCTCTTCCGCATGTTTCCAACCTATACGGTCCTGAGCTTTTTTTTACAGCTATATATTCTTTAATATATAACCTATCCAATAATCAGGGAAACTGTGAGTCCAACAACAATAGGCGAACCAAAGATTTTCATCACAAATCTATAGCATTGTGCTGTAATGCTACACGCCTTTGCATACGTTCCTGACAGTAAGAACTATTACCCACAAGGACTTAATTTCTGGGCCTTGGATTACAACATGTTTATCTAGCAAAGTAGCTGTTGCATTTATCGTTTAGGAACAATTTAACCCTCAGGTGTGAAATTGCTTTGTACAATTCATCATTATATAACAAATGTCAATCAGTATCATTTATTATGGTGGTTGGCTCTCTGTCTGAGTCCAGCTCTAATGCATTGAGTGGCTGCTTGAACCACAGGTGCTAGTGGTGATAACACTCATCTCAATGCCATGAATTGCTTCATTTCCTTATTTCTGCAGGCCAACAGCTGTTCAAGGCAAAGTTGGGGATAAATCAAGCTGGATCATCTTCCACCCCTAATTCTGGCTTATTCAGAATCATCCTTTTTACTACACTAAATCTCAAAATTAATTAATGTGATAGATAGGCCTACCATGCCTGAGCTTATAAAAACTAGGCAACTATAAGATGGCAGCAAAAACATATAGAAACCTCTGTTGGCTGCCATCTATTAGCAGGCTGGATTTTTCCAGCCAAGATAATGTGAGAAAGCATAAATTGTGTTGCCAGTGCATGAATGATGCTGTGTTTTTCATAGCTACATTTTTCTTCCTGTAGTTCCAATTCTGGACTGCCTCTGGCTCCCAGGCTCTCCGGGACCTGGAAATGGAATATGCGATGTATTATGTTCATGTGACAACTTAACCATAGATAACTGATCCATGGCTCATGCAATCCATATAATTGTGTAAGCTTGGACACATATTAAACCATAACTGATCTCAAAATTGGGTTCATGCCACATTCTAGACTCAAATGTATTTGGATAGTTAATGTAGTTCCTTGGATAAGTGAATAGAGTCATGATACCCACAAATGGAGAATTTAAGATAAAGAATTTAAGGTGTGGATTGTGGGCATGAAAATCAGATGATAGTATGATTGGTAGATTTTGGTAAAAATGGTATTGGAATCAATCCTTATCCAAAATTGTCTTAACACAGGTAGATATGGCCTAAGGATGAAACTCTATAACTTCTTAGGCATAGATGCACATGGGTTCCACTGTAAATAGGAGACAGACAATGGGTATATACATATATAACGTGTGTGTGTATGAGAGAGAGAGAGAGAGAGAATCAGTAATTGGGAAAAATTATCTGAATGAGAGGTACTTCTCAACTTAGTTTTTTTCTTGGCTAAACATGGCTTTGCTCTTTTCTTTTTTCTAACTTGCCAAATCTGATTGAAAATGACAGTGAATTAAACAATGAATATAATAACTTTATCTGCCCTGAAACATTTGAGTATCCAGACTTTATTCTTTTATATTAGATAATTTGGAGTGTCCTTCCTTCCTTCCTTCCTTCCTTCCTTCCTTCCTTCCTTCCTTCCTTCCTTCCTTCCTTCCTTCCTTCCTTCCTTCCTTCCTTCCTTCCTTCCTTCCGCCTCACATCTTCTGTTTAAAATGGCTTCATATCAAATATGGTTGATTCGGAATTGGCTTAGGATTTTGTGTTAACTCAGCCCCGTGACCTAGTGTAATGTGTGAAACCAGCCAATTGTGCTTATTTAATAAACTGTGACATAGTCAACTTAGTAGAATGTAAAACTGCCCTCTTCATGTGTGAACATTTTCATTCTTTTTACTTATTATTTAGTTCTGCTCTTTCCTGAGCAAAGGCCTTCAGATTTCACACATAACTTTCCATCCAGACATTATATTATTCAGTGTTCTCAATACATTAGCATATTAGGTATCTTTCCTTCCTTGGTCAAGGTCATTCAAACATCAGTTTCCTGTGGACAGCTGTGTGTTCAACACAATTGTTTGCAAGAAGGAATGTCTTGAAGATACAACTGCATATACATGTTTCTTTGTGAAACTGAACATTCTTAAAGAATTAAAATATTATGTTTTGAGGAATTGGAAACCACCCTCCAATCTTCTTTAAGGAAAAATATTCAATATATTTTAGAACAACACTCCTGCTGGCCAATTTGTATTTGATTAATTCAGTCATCTTGAAGGCATCATAATTAGAGTATAAATAACAGACCAGATAATCTCAAACCGGGTAGTCCTGTTAGTTTATAACATCAGTCTCTGGTGCCTTAAATTAAAAGATTAAATATTTTATACTAGCACAGACAATTGTGGAATCTATTATATTAGTTGACTTTTTGTCTCCCATATAAATTTAGGAGATATTCTGTGATGATAGCAGGACTTAAAGTGCTAACTTAAATGTGTTTAAGTTCTTATATAAAATGGTAAGGAGGGAGGATAGCAAAGCTCACAGCAATCTATATTTCTAAGTTCATTGGTCTACTGGGCCCTCTTAATATGAACAGTGATTGTGTGTGTCTGTGTGTATATATGTGTACCTTTAAGTCAGTGTTGATTCTGGGTAACTCCCTGTAGTAGTCCCTGCAGTTTTCTTGGCAAGGTTTTTTGGAAGTGGTTTGCCATTGCCTCCTTCTTAGGACTGAGAGAGAATTACTGGCTGTAGTGTACTGAGCTTTGCTAAAGACAGCAGGTGCAAGGCGGGAACCAGGCGAAGCTAGTGGCCACGTGGCTGCTGCGGAGACTGGATGTCTGGAGACCCGGGCATGCTTGCTCTTTTAGCGCGGGAGAAAACCCGTGCAATGATTGGTTACAGTTACCCAGAGCTATGAAAGGGCGGAGCCAGTTTCATTTTCTGTTCTGTTTCTGTGTGCAATGAACAAACCTTGTTGTTGTGTTATCAAGTCTCTTCAATGTCTACCACCCTAAGGACAGAACAAATTGGCGACGAAGGTGGGATACTGCTGCCACCTTAACGAAGGGCCCAAATCACTGTGAAGGAAGGCCAGATCACGCTGAGGGACGGCGTTCCTAATTCGGCTCACTCACCTGCCAGTATGCGAACGCTGGGGGAGAGTGCTGCGAGGAACTGCCCTGGAGCCCCTCCAGCAGAGTGGCAGCACGTGGTAGAGAAGAGACCCTATCATGGCAAAACTGGGTCGGCTCACGGAATTCGACGTTGCTCACCCGGAGAGGTGGAGCTCGTACGTCGCCCAGGCTGAGAATTACTTCCGAGTAAATAGGATCGTAGAAGACGAGTTGAAGGCCGCAATGCTGCTCTGTGTTTGTGGCCAAGCCATCTTTGACATTGCGGAGAACCTAGTGTCCCCAGTGCCATTGGAGACCGTGACATACGGAGAACTCAAAAAGATGCTCAAGGAGCACTTCAAGCCGAAGCTGTCGGTCATTGCATGGTGACATGCTTTCGAGCAGCGGGACCAACGCCCAGGAGAGTCCCTTACAGAATTCATCACCGTCCTCCGACAGGCAGCGAGGCCGTGTGAATTCAAGGACTTAGAGGAACGGTTACGAGACCGTTTAGTTTGCGGACTAAGGAGCAGAGATCTACAGCAGAAGATCTTCGTGAAGGAGACCGTCTCATTCCAAGACGTGTTGCGAGAGGTCACAGCAGAAGAAGCAGCCGGCGGAGCTGTGAGGGCCTTGCGGCTCTCAAAGAACCCTCAGCCATCGCAAACCGTCCACCACGAGGACGTCGAACCAGAGGAAGAGGCCGAGTCGGACCAGGAAGTTGACCTGGTGCGACAACCCCCGGCGAAAGGACTTCCTAGACTTCTTGAGAAGGCAGATCCCTTCCCTAGGTGCATGGGGTGCGGGGGACGGCACAAACAAGCCGACTGCCGGTTCCGGACAGCCACTTGCCGAGCATGTGGCAAGCAAGGCCACATCGCTGCTGTTTGTTTAGGTCGTGGAAAAGAAATTTCCAAGAAAGAGTTGCCTCGGAAAGGTACCGGGGTACCCAGCCAGAACAGGGTGGGGTTCTGTGCCAGCAGGCGCGGTGTCCATAGAACCGGGGGACATAGGCCCTTAAAGAAAAAGTTGCAACTCGAAGTCAGGTTGCAAGGAGTTCCATTGAGGATGGAACTGGACACGGGATCCGCCCTGTCCATCATTTCCCAGAGCACTCTTAACAGGATTTGTGGTCGAAGCAGCCAACGGGTGAAACTCAGGCCATCGAATTTCATATTGACCGATTTTCAGAATTCCCCGGTCAGAGTTAAGGGGGAGGCCACACTAAGGGTGCAATTCCGGAAATTCATGGGAATGTTGAACATCGTTGTGGTCGATGGGAACAGGACAAGCCTAATCGGGCTTGATTGGTTCGAGGCCCTGGGAATTCAGGTAATGGGGCTGAACAGTTTAAAAACGGCCAGCCTGGGCCAAGTCTGCAAAGAATTCGCAGATGTGTTCACCACTGAGTTAGGGGAATATAAGGGCCCCCCAATTGCATTGAAGTTAGTTCCTTCTGTCGCACCGATTAGGATCAAGCCTCATCAAGTGCCGTTCGCTCTCAAGCACAAAATTAATGCGGAATTGGACAAACTTTTGCAGCAAGGCATCTTAGAGTCTGTGGACAGCAGTCCATGGGAAACCCCCATAGTTACGCCACTTAAGGCCAACGGAGAAGTCAGAATCTGTGCTGACTATAAATGCACACTGAATAAAGCTCTGCAGCAACACTCTTATCCCGTGCCAGTAGTCAGCCATATTCTGGCATCGCTGCAAGGGGGTTGCATTTTTGCAAAACTTGATTTGGCCCAGGCCTACCAACAGCTGCCGGTGGATGATGCCACGGCAGAGGCACAGACCATTGTGACCCATCGGGGGGCTTTCAAGGTGCGAAGGCTACAGTTTGGCATTAACGTAGTGCCAGGTATTTTCCAGAGTGTCATGGAGTGAATGCTCAGAGACCTTCCGGGCATATGCCCGTACTTCGATGATGTCCTCATCGCAGGGGAATCAGTGGAAAATCTGGCTGAGAGACTCAGGGCCGTGTTGCTGCGGTTTTGCAAAGCGGGCCTGAAACTCAGGAAAGACAAGTGTAAGATTGGGGTCATGTCCACAGAGTTTCTGGGGTTTCACATAGATGTGGAAGGCATACATCCTGCTCAGTCCAAGCTGGAAGTGATCCAGCAGGCACCCAGTCCCAAAACAAAAGCAGAACTTCAAGCGTTCTTGGGACTGCTAAATTTCTATCATGCCTTCCTTCCCCACAAGCCAGCCATGGCGGAGCCATTACACCGGCTCCTGGGCAAACAGGCTCTATGGTCGTGTCCACGTGTCCACGAGAAGAGTTTTGCTGTGGTTAAAGCATTACTTTCTTCAAATGCGGTACTGGCTCATTTTGATGAGCGACTCCCTGTTAGTATAGCGTGTGACGCTTCCCCTTACGGGATCAGAGCTGTTTTAAGTCACCTTAAAACAGATGGGACTCAGGTCCCTATCGCGTATTATTCCAGAACTCTGTCTGCCGCGGAGCGTAATTACGCGCAGATAGATCGAGAAGCATTGGCAATCGTAGCAGGCATCAAGAAGTTCCATGACTTCTTGTATGGTCGCTGTTTCACGGTCTTCACAGACCACAAGCCACTTCTGGGGTTGTTCACAATGGACAAGCAGACACCCCATATAATCTCTCCTAGAATGTTGAGATGGTCAATATTTCTCTCTGCGTATGATTTTTGCATGATTCACAAGCCGGGCAAAGAGATGGGCCATGCAGACGGCCTCAGTAGGTTGCCCTTAAGGAACATAGAGCCTGATCCTGCACTGGCAAACCACATCCTGTCTATTCAGGATTTGCCTGAGTCCCCTCTCCACGCAGGGGATGTAGCTGCTGAGACAGCTGCCGACAACACGCTGACACGCGTGTTGAACTGGGTGTTATCCGGATGGCCGGACATGTGTCCGAGCATGGAATTTCAGGGGTTCTGGAAGCGAAAGTCGGAGCTATCCACCTTCAAGGGGTGTATACTGTGGGGCAGTCGGGTTGTAATCTCAACCTCGTTAAGGTCTAGAGTCCTCGTCTCCTTGCATGAGGAACATCCGCATGAAGTCTGCATGAAGGCGCTTGCGCGCAGCTACCTTTGGTGGCCTGGGCTCGATAAAGAGATCGAAGCCCAGGTCCAAGGCTGCCACATTTGCCAGCAGTCCAGGCCAGAAATGCCCCAAGCTCCCATCCATAGGTGGGAAACAAGACATGATCCTTGGTCGAAGATCCATATCGACTACGCTGGCCCCTTTCAGGGGCAACTCTTTCTTATTGTCATGGACAGTCACTCTAAGTGGCTGGAAGTAGTTCCAGTGTCCGCTGCAACTTCCACTATCACCATCAGGGTTCTTCGCGGCATTTTTGCCACTCACAGACTCCCTGATGTACTTGTCTCTGACAACGGAATTCAGTTTACTTCCTCGGAGTTCCAGTCTTTTCTGCGGGCAAACTTAATCCGCCACGCTACGTCGGCACCATTCCACCCAGCATCAAATGGTCAAGCGGAACGCATGGTGCGAACTACGAAAGATTCTTTGAAAAGAATCACGCACGGCCACTGGCATCACCGGTTGGCTGACTTTCTCCTTTGCCACCGCACCACTCTATGTACTGCTACGGGCAAGAGCCCCGTCGAGCTCTGATGGGGTCGCCGGCTTATCACTAAGCTGGATAGGTTACACCCAGGCCGGGTTGCATCGCAGGTGTCACACCCACGGGCACCGAGGCGGCTGAACTTGGGCGATCCGGTTTGGGCCCGCAACTATGGCCCTGGTAACTTGTGGGTGGTAGCTGTGGTTTGTAGGGTCACCGGCCCCCTTTCCTACGAAGTGGTGTTGGAGGACGGTCGTGTACTGTGGCGGCACATTGACCAGCTTCGCTGGAGGTTGCCAAGCCACTCTTCTGCTCCTGGCCCTGCTCTCAGGGGGGAGGAAGCTTCCGATAACGATCGGGAAGGTCAACAAAGCACTGAGTATGGATCATTGCAACTAGCGAAAGAGGGGTTTGCCATTGAGGCGGCTCCTGACTTGGGCACTACGCCTATGGGACATTGCGCGAGATCGGCTTTTCAAGCCTCTCCAAGGGGGGGGGTTTGCCCCTACGGGACATTGCCCCCAACCAGCTGCTCATGCAGGCCAGGAGAATACCACCCCTCAGGGGAATTCCACCCCACAGAGAACCGCTAGTCAGGGGAATATCACCCCTCAGGGGAATACCACCCCTTCAGAGAATACCGCCCCTCCGGGGAATTCCACCCCAAATGGCACACAGAGCTGGACCAGCAGGCCAGCCTGCATGCCCCAATCCTGACCGCTTTAAGCAGGTCCCCAAGTCCTGGTCTGCCGAGCCCGGTGGGCAAGCTTGCAGACCAGGCAACCGTGGCACTTCCACGGAGATCGGAGCGGGTCCGAGGGCCACCGAAATTCCTACGGGAATACGTGAGGGTCCTGTCGGCGCTGGCCTAGAGCTCAAAAGTACAACCTTGCTTTTTTTCAAAAGCTGCCACTACCTTGCTTTTTTTCAAAAGCTGCCTTGTACAAGGCGCCACGTCCTAAGAGGTCCCAGGCCGGAGCCAAGGTTAGTGGGAGTGATTTGCTGGCCTTAAATGGAGGCCGACATTATTATTAGCAAGGGGAGGGTACATTATACTTCCTGCCAAGGGGGGAGGGGTGTAGTGTACTGAGCTTTGCTAAAGGCAGCAGGTGCAAGGCGGGAACCAGGCGAAGCTAGCGGCCACGTGGCTGCTGCAGAGACTGGATGTCTGGAGACCCGGGCATGCTTGCTCTTTTAGCGCAGGAGAAAACCCGTGCAATGATTGGTTACAGTTACCCAGAGCTCCTTGTATAAAAGGGCGGAGCCAGTTTCGTTTTCTGTTCTGTTCTGTTTCTGTGTGCAATGAATAAACCTTGTTGTTGTGTTATCAAGTCTCTTCAATGTCTACCACCCTAAGGACAGAACACTGGCCTAAGGTTACCAGCCAGCTTTGTGACTAAGGCAGGACTAGAACTCATTGTTTCCTGATTCTAGCCTGGTGCCTTACCCATTACACCAAACTGAGTCTCAAAACAGGGAGGTTCCAAACTACAATAATTCTTAACAACAGTTTGTACTGATATTGCATCGATGGCTGAGAGAGAAATCTGTTGATGTCGCTACAAATGATTTTTCATTTTTCATCTGAAACTAAGAATATGGGAAAGGTTTAAGTCTGTAAGACTGTCTTCATTGTTCCCTTCCCTTGAATCCATCACACTGGAAGCCTGTTGAAAGCTCAGATATCCACAAGTAAGATTTAACCTCTGTAAAACTGTTGTTATTGCTGTGTAGCCCTGTAATCTTTGCTAACTCTTTCCTTTGCTGCTTTCTTATCTCTGGTGCTCTCTAGAATTATTTACTTTGGTGGGTGATTCTCTCTAGTTGGGGCTGAGTTCACAGGCAAGAATACATGTTTTTTGATATTATACATAGAAGCCTAAGTCTTGTGTTTTCCGCTATGGTATCCTCTGCAACTACAAATAATACTTTTGGTGTTTGTGTATATGTATGTAGAAACAAAAGCAGCTCTAAATATTGCTGCTTACCATTTGTGTAACTCTGAAAGATATACTTAAACACCACAAAATAAAAATACACACATACAATCACCACCAGCACTTGTCATCACTTTACAAATCTCCATATGCAAAAATAAATCAGGTTCAAATGTTGGTCAACCATTTACAGCTGCAGAACTGACAAGCACCAGAACTTCCTTCCACATCACAAGAGGAATGGGTGCATATTGTTAAAACATTTTAAAATTTAAATGGATTGGTTTAAATGCTATTTGATTTTGTCAGGTTGTTCATGGTAAAGTATCAAAAAGTTAAAGTGGTGGATGCTTTAATTGCATGGTGAAGGTATCATGATTTTTTTTGCCCCTGTTCTTTGGCTTCTTTAAAGACAGTGAGTGGGTCATGTAGCAATGCTTGTGTGTCCTTGCAAGCATGTCTCAGCCTGACAAATGATGGACTTAATAGAAGAGAATGTGTGTAGTTCAGGATTGAATGGTGGAGAGTCCTTGGTGCTCTCTGAGCTTGACTGGTTTTTTTTGGGAAATGTTTCATTATCAGACTAGGTAACATCAACAGTGTTAGTAGGGAGTGGGATTTGCTCTCTGTTTATATACAGTAGCAATCTTTTTTCCTTGGTAGTTCCTTTTTTAGGAATTAGGCTGTTTAGGATTAGGCTATCTACTGCTTCATTGTTTGTCTGAGTTTGTAGTTCCTTGATTAGGGTTTACTGCTTTTTTTGTCTGGTGTTGCTGCTGATGCTAAACCCTGCTCATCTTGGTGTTGATTGCTGGCAATGAGTTTTGTTGTTTTTGATTACTTTTTAGCATTTTTATTGTCTGTCTTGAATGGTGTGTAAATGTGGTTCTCTATGTGCCTGTTGATGACTGATTTGTCTGAATGCCAAGCTTCCAGGAATCCCCTAGCATTTTGGAATTTAGTTTTATCTATAATGCTGATAGTTTCCCAGTTTCCCTGTCCATGGATTATGAAAATAAGGAGTTTTCATTGTGTCTTCTGACTGCTACTTGGTGTTCATGGATGCTCTTTGCTAGTCTTCTGCCTGTTTGTCCTACATAATAACTCTTACTGTCCTTGCATTGTATGTTGTAGATCAGCAGTCCCCGAAACCAGGGACTGGTTTCGTGGAAGATAATTTTTCCATGGACCAGGGGTGGGTGGGGTGTTGATAATTTTGGATTTGCTTGCTTGCTGCTCTCCTCCAGCTATATGGCCTGGTTCCTAATAGGCCACAGACTGATACCAGTCTGTGGCCTGGGGGTTGGGGATCCCTGTTATAGATGACTCTTTATTTTTTTTTCTTGGGCTACTGGATCTTTTGGTTTACTTAAGGTATTTTGGAGGACTTTAGTTGGTTTGTGTGCTGTGGTGATGCTATGTGGTTGTAAAAATCTGTTGGTTGTTCTGAGATGTTTTTGACGTAATGCAGTGATGTCCTTTTCATAGCCTGTGTTGGTTATGCTGTAGTGGGTTAAATGGTCAGGCACTTTTTGATAAAGTGTGTGGATATCGATTTTGTTGGAAGATGCTGTATATGCACTAACCAAGATAGGTCAAATCACAAAAGAAGAACAGTAGCTGATGAAAAGTGGCAGAAAATGGTGGAAAACATTTCCAGTGGTGGAAAACAGTGGTAAATGAAATGATCTGAAGATGCTAGTGCTGGGCCAAACTCTGAAATAAATTTTTCTTGTGAAGTTCACTCCATTGACTAGAGCTTATAGTTCAGAAAGAGCTACCACATATTTGCTGTAGTGAATGAATGAACTCTTGCAATTGTCCCTTTCCAATCAGCTTTTAAATAATAAAAACATCTCATGATTCATCATACACCTGAAATAGTGTACTATTAAAGAGGGGAAACCACTTTCCTTGAGCATTTGGATAGGAGCATAGAGTTTCACTTGCCTATTGTGACTGGAAATTCCTGATGATAGATATGAGGCACTTTCTAGAAGCCAAAAGGATAGATTGGGATTGTAATTTGCAGAATGCACTTCATGTACACTGAATGAGAATGCAGGCAGCCAACAGAGAAAAAGAGTGAGATTGAGGTGTGTTGGGTGTAACATGAAAAACCTGTAGATGCACACTCACTCAACATTGTTGTAATACTTGCTCAAACAAGGGAGTGGTGGTCTCTGCTCTTTCATTAGGAGGGAATGCCTATTGCTAAATGTTATTTAGGTACGGAAAGGAGTAATTATATCCCATTTAGAAATGAAGAATTATAGGCATTAAGAGATTGAACTCTTTAGCATCATATTCCCTTAGGAATTTGACCTGGCATGTTTGCCTGATTTGCAAGTACTATCATATTGTCCTAAATGACTTTATGAACCTGAAATGATTTTATTAGCTAAGAGCCAAGCAATCCCAATGTCAACGCTGTTAATATGGGATATTATTGCATTGACAAGATATGCAGAACTGTTTGGTATTTTTGGAGTTAAATCAGATGACATACAAAGGGAGGAGATTTGTGAAGAAAAGCGGGAGACAGGGAAGGGAAGTGAATCTTTGGCCTCCAGCCTAATTGGAAGACATAAATTATCACTGTAAGTAAGGGAGGAGTTTAGCAAGATAAGCTAGACACAAGCCAGAGAAATCCAGATTCTGGCATCCGCTTTGTAATGTGCCGAAGTATTGTTGCAGAACTCCTGGGAAGAAATGCAAAATAAAGTATCTAAAAGGGAAAATAATGTCTCAGGTTTCTTGGAATGCTTCTTCCTTCGGACCACAACATCATGCCAGAATCTAAAAACTTTTCAAACAACTGGAGGTGCATTACCCCACCTCTTTCTCCTAGCCTGGAGTGAGAATGACAGAATTCAGGAGCAGGCCAATCTATCATGAAACGGGAGTTTGTTGAATACAACCCGGCAGCGACTGATATCCCAGAGGGGGAAGTAACAGACAGCATGCTGTGGGAAAATGAATTTTGGTAGACAAATGAAAACCGGTGGACAGACAATGGGCAAACTGCCATTTGAGGCCTGGGTGAGTTACTGGAAATATCTCAAACCCCAGGGGAGAGAGGCAGAGACCCAACCCTGCAAAAAGAAGCCTACAGCCCCTCCAGTTCGTATCAGACAGCCTTTCAGACCCTGTCTTCCTCTATCAGGGACCCCAGCTCTGGAGAGAGATGGAATCCATGTCTGAGGCCTCTGCAACAATGGGGAGTATGGCATTCGAAGCAGGCAGGGAGCAGATGACTTTTGAGCTCACCACAGCTGATAGGGGCCTTGCCACAGCCTGAGAGGGAGCAAGAGCCAAAGTGGGGGCCCCAACATCCTATAAATCCTCTGAACTTGCCACAACTAATAGATACCTTGCAACAGATTGGGGTGGTGCAGGGCCCAGGAGATCAGCAGCTAGAGGGAGGACGGCCACAACAAGGAGATTGGCCCCAGCCCCCAAACGTGCAACCCCTGGGCATAAACCAGCAACCAAGATGGGGCCAGCAGCAGCAACAGCTACAGTGGGGGGTCCAACAACATATAATTACTCCACCATTCAGAGCAACCTTCGATGGGGACCCAGAGAAACTGATTTTTTTCCTCAACCAAGTACGCTCTCACTTGAATCGCTGGGCTTATCTCTACCCAGACCCAGGGGCTATGGTCGATGTGATTGCGTCTGGCCTAGAGGGAGAAGCATCCGAATGGCTGAACAATTTATATAATGAGCAAGCCCCAGAATTGGAAGACCCCCATCTCTTCCTCCTGGGCCTGAAAGAAAGATTTGAGGACCCATCCCTTGACTTAAAAGCAAGAGAACAAATCCACAAAATATAACAAGCCGGCAGGCCTGCCCTGGAGTACGTGCGAGAGTTTTGCAAGATAGCAGGTCGGATAGAGGGGTGGCCAGAGCAGTCCCTAATCCATCACTTCATTGAGGGATTAGATGATCACCTCTCCCAGGCCTGCATTATTCAAGCAGTACCTGACCGACTGCACGAGTGGTACCAGACAACGGTGAAGCTAGATGTTCAGCTCGCCCGCTATAAAAAGCCTTCCCCACCTGAATCTGAGCAGCAACCAGAGCAATCCAAACAACAATCACCCCCACGAGACCCTCCGGCTACCACGATGACTGAAAGAACCGGGCCACCTGCAAGCGCGTCAATAAAGTGTTTCCGGTGCGGAAAGAAGGGACATCGAGCAGCAAACTGTCCGGTCCCCTACCCCCAACTGCAGAGCAGTCCGGAACCAGCGATGAGAAGGAGACCTGCCCAGCGGCTAATGAGAGAAAAATCCAACTGGGCCACGCAAACACCTGTTACCCAGATTACACCTCCCACACAAGAGAACGCCGGGACTCCAGGTGGACCCGCCCCTGCTCTACCCTCCTTTGATGGCGACGACGAAGGGGAGAACGACCCGATGGTGAGTCGACAAATCCCATCTTTTTCATGGCCGCCAAGCTTACAATCCCTAAGTCGGGGGCACAAATAGACTTAAACGTACTAATTGATTCTGGATGCACCCGATGCATTATTAGCCTACCCTTTGCCATGAAAATGGGCATACGGGCTAAACAACTCTCCAACCCTGTGAGGTTCGAGCAAGCTGATGGCTCCCTGATGGGAGGGACTTTAGTCACACAATTAACTGAGCCCTTACGCCTAGAAATAGGGGCACACTGGGAATTTATTCGGTTCCTGGTGGCCCCAAAAATGACTGAGACTGTGATTCTAGGCTTAGCCTGGTTGGACAAATGGAAGCCATTTATCTGGTGGGAGAAAGGAATGAGAACTGTGAGACTACCTATAGGGCCTGAGCCTCCCACTGATTCAACTGACATTGCGGGACACTTTAGGCCACCTAATGAGCGAGCACTCATAGCTGCCTTACCGTCACCAGATGAATCACTCAACCCCAATGAATACCGGGACTTAGCAGAGGCATTTAGTGAAAATGAATGCGATGTCCTACCCCCTCACAGACCCAATGACTGTACTATCGAACTGGTGCCAGGAGCCAAACTTCCACACCCAAGAATGTACGCCATGTCCCCCCTCGAGATGGAAGAGATGCAGCAATACATGAATAAAAACTTAGCGAGGGGGTTCATTGAACGGGCTAAATCTACTGTGGGAGCCCCCGTGTTATTTAAAGAAAAAAAAGATGAGTCTCTTCGTCTCTGCGTAGACTATAAGGGCCTCAACGCTGTGAATGTGGAAAACAGATACCCCCTCCCCCTCCTAAAGGACTTATTAACTCATCTGCCTAAGGGGAGTGTCTTCACTAAATTAGACCTGAGAGAGGCGTACTACCGAGTGAGAATAAAAGAAGGAGATGAGTGGAAAACTGCCTTCAACTGCCCCATGGGGAGCTACCAATTCAAAGTCATGCCATTCGGACTACAGGGGGCCCCAGCCGTATTCATGCAGTTGATTAATGAGGTCCTAAATGAACACTTGTACAAAGGGGTTCTGGTGTACCTTGACGATATTCTGATATACAGCACGAATATGACTGATCACATAAAGCTGGTGAGAGAAGTGTTAAAGAAACTATTGAATGCCAAGCTTTATGCCAAATTGTCAAAATGTGAATTTCACCAGACCCGATTAGATTACCTCGGCTACAGAATCTCCAACGAAGGCATTGAGATGGATCCAGCCAAGGTGAAAACTATAATCGAATGGCAGCCCCCAAAAACCTGCAAACAACTCCAGAGCTTTCTAGGTTTTGCCAACTTCTACCGTCAATTCATCCCCTCTTTTGCCAAAATTGCCCTACCCCTTACAGATTTACTCAAAACAGGGAAAAAAGGAGGGAAGCCGCAACCGGGCCAACCACTAGCATGGACTATGAGCTGTCAAACAGCTTTTGAGAATTTAAAAAGACTATTTGCTGCTGAACCAGTCCTAAAGCACCCCTGTCTAGGGGAGCCCTTTGTAATTCAAGCCGACGCCAGTGATGTGGCAGTTGGAGCTGTATTGCTTCAAAAGAAGAAGAATGGAGTCCTGCAACCCTGCGCCTACACCTCCAAAGAATTTACGGAAAGTGAACGGAGATGGGCAATATGGGAGAAGGAGGCCTTCGCAATTAGATGGGGGCTGTTAAACTGGCGACACTACCTGGAGGGGAGCAAGGTGCCATTCGAAGTATGGACAGATCACAAAAACCTAGAGGCACTGAAAACTCCTTGCAAATTGTCCCCAAAGCAAGTACAGTGGGCACAGTACTTTAACCGCTTCAACTTTACTCTAAAGTACATACCAGGGGGAAAAAAGCTTCCTAGCTGATGCGCTATCGAGATTGCCCCAATACAAAAGCGAACGTGAAGAAGTCAACGAGGCGATTATCTCCAATCCACAACCTGTTGCACAAATCACGCCTTGCAGGGTCCCAAATCCGGATGACCCTGGAGCAAAGAAAATAAAACGAGACCTCCTCACCGATCAATGGTTCAAAGATAACCAAACCTCCTTGACGTGCCGGGATGGTTTGGCTTACAAAGGGGGGAAACTGTATTTGCCCGAATCCCTCCGTCTCAATGCTCTCAAACACAGCCATGATGTAAAGCAGGCTGGACACTTTGGATATCTAAAAACACTACATCTCACCTGCCGGCAATTTTGGTGGCCGGGACTGAAATGAGATGTGGAAAACTATGTGAAGAGTTGTACCGTATGTGCTACAATGAAAAGAATACCGGGGAAAACCCCTGGATTACTGCAGCCGGTGGCAGACCCTTCCCAACCCTGGGAAGAAATAGCTATGGACTTTATCGTAGACCTACCTGAGAGTAGAGGAAATACTGTCATCTGGATTGTAATAGACCTGTTTTTGAAGCAGGCTCATTTCATTGCCTGCAAAGGACTCCCATCCGCTCAACGACTGACTAAATTGTTCCTGAAACATATCTACCGACTGCACGGTGCCCCTAAGCGAATAATCTCAGACAGGGGGGTGCAGTTCACAGCAAGGTTTTGGAAGAGTTTTCTTAAATTAATTGGATCATCTCAAGGCTTGTCATCTGCTTTTCATCCGGCCACCAACGGAGCTGCAGAAGCCGCTAACAAAATGGTGGAGCAATATCTCAGATGCTACATGTCTTATCAACAGATGAACTGGACTAACCTCCTCCCTTTCGCAGAGGTGGCGTATAATAATTCTGTGCACAGCAGCACCAGCTACACACCTTTCAGAGTAGCCACAGGCAAAGAGTTCAGTCCAATTCCTGAATATCCCCAAGTGCCAACCACTTCCCAGACACTTGACCAATGGGTGAGGGATGGGAGGAAGTTTGGAGAAAAACAAAAACTGCTTTAAAAAAGACTTTTGAAACCTACAAAAAGCAAACTGACAAAAAGAGGGCTCCCCAAAGAACGTTCCAAGTTGGGGAAAAGGTTTATTTGTCAACCAAATAGTTACGCCTCAAATTACCCAGCAGGAAGTTAGGACCGAAATTCTTAGGGCCTTTTCCTATCGTAAAGGTCATCAATCCAGTCACTGTAAAACTGAAACTCCCTAGACTTTTGGGTAAAATTCACCCTGTCTTCCACAGTAGCTTGTTAAAACCTTATCGGGGCTCCACTTTAAGACCTCCCCCAAAGAAAGCACCTGGGCCCCTCGTAGTTGCGGGGCAGACCCATTATGAAGTGAAACACATTCTTGATTCTAGAATTTTAAAAGGGAAATTGCAGTACCTAGTACAATGGAAGGGATACCCGATGTCTGAAGCCACTTGGGTGAAATCCAGTGAGGTGAAAGCTGACAGGCTCGTCAAAAGGTTTCATACGAAATACCCCAACAAACCGAAGACTAGTCATTAATATATGCTTTTGTTTACATTACAGGATCTGTCCTTTTTGTAAGGGGGGCCGGATGTCAACGCTGTTAATATGAGATATTATTGCATTGACAAGATATGCAGAACTGTTTGCTATTTTTGGAGTTAAATCAGATGACATACAAAGGGAGGAGATTTGTGAAGAATAGCGGGAGACAGGGAAGGGAAGTGAATCTTTGGCCTCCAGCCTAATTGGAAGACATAAATTATCACTGTAAGTAAGGGAGGAGTTTAGCAAGATAAGCTAGACGCAAGCCAGAGAAATCCAGATTCTGGCATCCGCTTTGTAATGTGCCGAAGTATTGTTGCAGAACTCCTGGGAAGAAATGCAAAATAAAGTATCTAAAAGGGAAAATAATGTCTCAGGTTTCTTGGAATGCTTCTTCCTTCGGACCACAACACCCAATGCAAGATAGTCAAGGAAAAGAATACTGATAGTGTGTAAATACTTTGCATGGAATGTTGATACACTAATCGCTGCGCAGTAACGAAGTGGCTTTAGTAATCTAATTACTTATTATTTTTCAGCAGAGGTGAAGTGATTGGGAAATATTTCAAGTGGAAACCATCCTGTAATCTTTACCAGCCAAGAAACATAATATTGGTTGGGTAAAATGAACAAAACATCTGTCCTGAATAGGGCAAGCTTATGCCTTAATATTATCCTTGAGAATTCCATGCTTGTCATTGCCTTTAAAATCAGATTATTATTGCTTTATGATCATTGCTATTCTCTCCCTCCTTTACTTTCCTTACCATTTTTTCCCTAAAGCAATGTAATATAGACTGGGGCCAAAATATTTTCAGTTTGGCTCACAGGATTTCCTTTTCCTGAAAAATTAATTTTAAATTACTTTTCTTATACAAAGGAATCCTTGAAATGAGAAAAACATGATTTACATAAACAATGCCTCGCAAATCTGCCTTAAAAACAGAATGCCAGAATTTTCAGTTTTTGTACATGGAAGATGTCATAACGAAATTAACTCAGAATAAAGAAGGGCATTATATTTTTTGAGATGTATACCCTTTGGGATAGACTGAACAATCATAGTTTTGTCATCACTCAAAAAACACTTGAGGGCTAAAATAAAAATAATCTCTTAATCATGTTTGCACCAATATTGGCTCCTGGGGTTTTGTCATTAGTAGATATGTATTGCTTCTCTAGCACAACAGAATTGTGTTTTAAGTTCAAGATTGTGTAATATGGAAAGAAGAAGGAAAACAATGCTCAGAGAAATCTTTATTTCCAAGCTGATTGTTCTTCTAGGATATTAGCCAACATGTGTGGCTATCTGTACATGGTGAATGTTGCCTAAGAGACATTGACCATGTCTAAAGAACAGGTTCTTCATCTGCAATATGTTAATTATTAGATAAATATCTAGGGGACCTTTCCTTTTGTGCCCGGAAGAAAATAAGATGCTGCCATGAAAATTCTTACATGTGCAAATTATATGCTCAGAGATATTTATTAGACACTACATCAGTATTTGACTTTAGGTCTTCTTTTAAGAAGAAGTCTGACTCACGTGGCCTACAAAGAACACTCTGTCCCATTTTTAGGTTTTCTGCCAAGGATGAATACCCAAATTCAGTTTATGCACCTTCTGTCTGATTCAGCAACAGAAATCAATTGTGAGCACACATGTTATAACACCACATTCTGTTATGGATGATGCAAATATAGGGCAGATGTTTGGATCATTTTACCCAACCAATATTATGTCTCTTGCCTGGTGAGGGTTACAGGAGGTGTCCACTTGAAATATTTCCCAATCACGTCACCTCTGCTGAGGTCATTTCAATAGGTATGCCAAGAACCTGACGTATGTCCCTCAGTCATAGGATGTATTTTGCCATTGTAGGCCCTACAGTCCCTCTAACAGGATAACCCAAACAGGATTGGAATTATTCTTTCTGAATCCTTAGCACTGACCTGATTTTTATATGTAGTGTTGGTCAGAATAATCCTAAGCGTGTTAACAGGTTGCTATAACAGTGTTTCTCAATCTGGGCAAGCTAGCTGGGGGATTCTGGGTGTTGAAGCCCACACATCTTGAAGTTGCTGAAATTGAGAAATCCTGCTCTAACAGATGTAAAATCCTTGAGATTCTGCTCAGCAATGCAAAATTAATTAAAGTGTTGCATATCTTTATTTCCCAGATTATTTGTTTATTTATTGTCTTATTTTAATTTCTCCACTGCAAGTCATGGGCTGGGCTGGAATAAAAATAGAAAAGATTTGAAAAGCAAGATCTTTTTTGCTTTCTTCCATCATGTTCCTGGGCCAAATCTTTCAATAGCCTCTTTTAGGTCTTAATTTCTGACTGACCAGAAGGAAGAGAGGATGCAAGAGCAGATTAGAGCTGTCTCGGTCTCCAATTTTCGAAGCAGAAATTCAGAAGCCAATAGAATCATTTCCTAATTTATGTTTGTGTACTATTCATTATTCACTTCTGATATCATCTGACCTTATGATAATGAAATAAGAATGAAAAAGAGATATTTGTACATATAAACACTGGCAAAACTATCTTTTGATGTGTCTGAAATGGTTGTTTTACATGATTAATTGCATGTGATTATAACTGCATTATCAGTATTTTAAAATGTTTTCCTCAATCTCAGTTAGACCTCCAGAGGATAAAGGGTGAAAAGTTTCTTATAGGTTTTGTGAGTTAGCTCAAGGGAGCTTCACAGAAGAGCTTTGTACCACTTTGGAACTAGCTCTGGACTTGGGTCAGATGAATTGAAGAGCTTCATCAGTCTGTTTCTGGCTCCACTGCAGTTGAATTGAAACAAAATAAACGTTGGCTCTGCAGAGCTGGTTGGCAATCTGCTTTCCTTATTTCTCAACTCTGAACAAAGGTACCAACAGAGCTCTCTGGGCCCCAAGGAAAACTTCTCAGTTGGGGCTTCCCACAGAAGAGAAGAGAGAGCAGCTTCCAAAACCACCCCAAGTTCTGGCAGTCAAGAAGAGATGAGAAAAAGAGAGGGGAAACATAGCCTTCCATTACACCAGAGCAAACTTGAGATCCATGTGGGTCTCCCTTTATCTCTTCAGCCATTCAAAGATCTCCCCCAGAAAAGATGATGAAAAATGTCCAGAAAAGCTATTTTGCTCTATTGTCCTCTTTTGTCTCTTTGGGGGCCCCTGCATTTGGAATACCATGTCTGGTGCGAAAAATAGAGATGCCTACTACTTTATTGTTGCCAACTAGTTGTTGACCAGTTGCTCATATATAGTTGCCTCACCCAGGGAATCGGGTCTGGTGAAGGCATGGGAAAAGGAAAAGTAAGGGGGGGGGAGCCTGTGGACTCCAAGAGGAATGCTTCCACTATATTTATGCCTACATGGCATAGGGCCTGGTTAATTGAGGGAATGCCTGTCTCCCATGGCATCTGCCTGTCCAGTTTGGTCCTGCAAGATTGGCATAGTCCAGTTTTCTTTGATGAAGGCTTCCTTTGATTAAACAATGTCATCTCTTAGCACTCTGGAAACACACCTTTTCCATCACAGCATCTGTCCTCTGGAATGAGGTTCCTCTGAGATCCAAATGGGCCTCACTCTGCTATTTTTTAGAAGAGTCTTGAACATCTGGCTCTCTATCCAGTCTTCGGTGAAGAAGAGAGAGATTCTTGCTTGCCATCTCTTCTCTTTTATTGATTTTATTATAATTTGTTTGATTGTGTGAGATGCCTACAGTTAAGAATCAAGTGATGTACAAGTTCAAGAAATTGTTTTTATTATGCCATTGGCTGTGTGAATCTTGCCTCAAGCTTTAGCATCCTGTCCAACTGCTATAGATGTATGGAGCATGGTTTCAAGTAGTGGAGAAACTTTGGGATCCAAAATGCTACCTTTCTGTTCTTTCAGCATCATAGCTCTCAGATGTTGTTGAATAAGATGGAAAAAGGTTGACTTGGATTCTTTGCAGCTCTCCAACTGAGCAATTATCCAGATTGTCTGAAAAATGGGACAAGCAAAGGCATATATAGAGTGAACCGCCTTCCCATTCTTAGTCAGACAGAACTCAGATTCAGTGGCCATAATGAAAATCTTATCATAAAAACTGCAGGGACTAGGCCAGGCAGTCTCCAGGAATCAACAATGAGTTGAAGGTACAAAAATTAAAACAAAATGAATTTAGTTTAGTTTTGCCTTTCACAAACTAGTATTCTCCAAATGCAATGTTCTTTCCAGAATTCCTAGACAGTACGGCCAATATCTACATGCAGTGTTTCTGAACCTTGGCTACTTGAAGTATGGCTGGCTGAGGAATTCTGGGAGTTGAAATCTTGAAGTTGTCAATGTTGAGTAACACTGATCTATAGGATATCAGCCAAGGGAAGGCTTATTTAGATTAAATTTGAAATAATAAAACCCTATCTCTTTTTCCTCTCACACTTTGGGCTTAACATATACTCTTAACATCATTTTGATGACAAAATGATTATTTTTAAAAAGATTCCAGTGTTATGAAGCCTCCAGAAATTGGCACCTACTGAACACAAATTTGTTTATTTATTTAGAATATTTGTACACTGTTTTCCATGACAAATCTCCACATTTACTAAAATGCTCATACGTAAGAAACCTCCAAACACATGATTAAATAAAAGATTAGTAGGTAAACGTAGACATTACTTCATCAATGATAAATATTTCAAAAAAGTGCTGAACATTAAAATAATTATATCATTTAGTTAGTTGTTTGCTAACATTCACCAGACTAAAAATAACAGATATTTACTATTTCTGGCTAACTTGCTACATCACAGGAAAACTAAGCTTTTAAAGGTCAGTTAAAATTTAACACATTGCTTTTATCACATGATCACAATCTCTGAGGCAATGTCCAGTGTCAAGAAGGAGTGATCTGGATAACTATCCTGATTTGTGAATGGTTAGTGGGTAACCTTCAAAAAATTGCCAGTGTAAATACGTGATCCAAGCTTGCTTGGATGACAGTCAAATATTCTGCTTCAATCAGGTTCAGAAAACAGTCTTCTTGTTCACATTCATGTGCTATAAAGAAAACAAATCAGAGTTTCTTATAATTCATGTGTATAAAAAAGAAAATACTCTGAATATGCTATGGTTATCTATGACATCTGCATATAAGCATATTCAAGGTTTGCAAAAGCCTGCAGTCAACGTTGCCAGACCTTCTTTGCATCTCTTGATAGATCATATAAAGACAACATTTGCCCTTTTCATGTACATATGTAAAACTTGATAAGTAGAAATCTCATTTGGGTACTGTCTTCTTTCTCCTCTGAATTTTCCTAGCTGTGATTAATGGAGAATGGGCTTCTCTTTGCTTGATCAAGAACTTGACTAATAAAATACTGTTTTAAAAAAAGATCTAGATTTGACTGATTTGATAACTGTTTCTCCCGAAATTTGGGAAGCTTGCCTCTTGTTCTCAGTATACCCATGTTCCAATGGAGAAACCCTATGTGGATAATGCCACCTGGAATGTCTGGGAGTTTTAATAACCTGATAAAATGTTTCTGAGGATTGTAGAAAGCTTCCTTGTAAGAAGTTTCGTTTGAAGTACAATTTCAGGCAGGCCTAACCAATATCTGGTAGGTTGTTATAGAACGGTTATATAGGGTGGGGAATGCTTTGCTGTATTTCAGGCCTTTCCACAGAGAGTTTTTACAGCATGTTTGAATCTCCTCTAGACATGTGTGATCTGACATCATTGTCTGTATTCAGCAGTTGAACCAATGCATTTCATGCTCAGGTGAGGCGTAATTGAAGCTGAACTAAAGACAATTGTTCCACTTGAACACTAAAGCTCTCCAGGGCCTGTGGGCATTTTTCTATGGGTGGAAATTCTCCTCTCACTTTACCCCCTGGTCCCTGAGCTCAACACTCATTTCTTTTTTCCCATCATGCTAAGACTATTATTTCATAGGATTTTTTTTTAAATGTAGAGGGAGAGGACCTTAGAAACTTTCCAGCTGTCCAATGTAGCAGACACTCCTTTTTTTCCTTTTCAAATTACCTGATGCATGCAACATGAACTAATATGGATGGGAGGGATTGTACATTGATTGAATGATATGTTCTTTCTGCTGTATTGATCAGCTGGTGGAAAACATTGATTGGCTCATAGTGCTCTTAGCACTTAAAGATGAGTGAGATGATGGTGGGTGGACTTCAGTTGGCTTCTGAAGCACTGGGGAAAAGAAATGGTGACCGAGAAGTACCTCTTTATATCAACTGTCATGCTTAGTTGTTGTTTGCTTCCATCACTAGTAGTGCTTCTGCATCCCTTTGTATCGGGTGGGGAACTATGGCTCCTATCATATATGACTTGTGGATTTCAACTCCCAGAATTCCATGCTGGCTCAGGAATTCTGGGAGTTGAAGTTCACAAATCATATACAATAGGAGCCATAGTTCCCACCTCTGGTTTGTATCAACAATATGCTTAAGCTAAGACAGGCTAAGGCATGCCAGCTTCCTCTTCTTTGTATGGCAAAAAAAGGGATTAAAAGATAAATTATACACACTTCATTTTGCTTTATTATGCTTCTGATATTCTCTGCTGGTAGTACTGAGATTCATATCAAATATCAAATATTTTGGACTTCCATGTTTTCCTCCTCCTTGTCCCTCCCGCTCCGCCCTCCTGGAAGAAATGTTGAATGGAGGAATAATTGTTGGAGAGAAACTGCTTAACTTTTTTTCAGAAAGAAACCTTTATCCTCTAAAAAAAAAAAAAAACCCACACATTTTTCCCCCACAAAGAAAAGTCTTTGCTTGAAAAAGAGAGTAATTTTGAACTGGAAAAAAAACCTTGGGAGAAAGGATTAATATGCTTGCTCTTTTATATTTTTATAAACCTGTGGCCTAGATAGGCTGCTTTGGGTTAGAAAAGTGCAAAAGAAAGAATTGTTTAGCTTTGTGTAACAGAAAGTTTGAGTCTCGTCTACCCATTTGTGTAGGTTCTGCAAATCATTAAAAGCATGAATGAAATTGGGGTGAGGGGATTCTTACATTCCTTGTGGTTTTTGTTGCTGGAGGCAAATCTGTGTTCCTTTTCTGTAAATATATATACTTGGGGAATTCCAATGCATTCATCCCTGTTCCCATTTATAGTTGCCCCAAAGCTGGAAATATTAAATAATTGAGTGGTACTTGTTTTTTCTCAACTATACTGATTCTGTGAAATCCACACTTATAAAACTCAGCTTTTGCATGCATAATAAAAAGTTCTCAAATTGCATTTAACAAAATGCTTTAATCTTAAAAATCAAACACATCTTACTTTAACTGTTTATGATTTCTATGTTGCTAATTTTTGTTACAACTTTGTTTCTTGGGGAAGTCTCATTTCTTCCTATTCTTTAAAGTTGTTAATGTGCACATGTTCTGAACAATGAATGATACATCTGATTTCCTTATGTAATGTTATCTCAATACTTTTTTTATTATAAAAACTCAAAAAGTTAAATGAAGCTTTCCATTGACACAGTGGAAATATATTTTGTAAGCATATTTTTGACATGGGAATCATATGCACCTCATGTGCTTCAAAATGGTGCCTTAGTGTGAAGATGCATGGAGGATGAGGGATCAAAAATGTCAACTTAGTAGCAACTGATGTCCCTGATATCAAAATCCCAGCTATTTTTAAAAACAAGGTTCTTATTCAGAGTTCGAAATGCTGATTACTGCCACATATTTTCCTTTAGCTTCTGTAACATCCAGCTAGGATGTTGCTTTGAGGAATTGTAGGCTAAGAATTCTAGAACCGGGTTTTCAAATTACATTTCATAGAAATTAAGGGGGAAAAACAAATTCACCAGACAGAAAGGATAGCAATAGCAATAGCACTTAAACTTACATACTGCTTCACAGTGCTCTACAGCCCTCTCTAAGCAGTTTACAGAGTTAGCATATTGCCCCCAACAATCTGGGTCCTTATTTTACCGACCTCGGAAGGATGGAAGGCTGAGTCAACCTTGAGTTGGTCAGAATCGAACTCCTGGCAGTGAGCAGTGAGTTAGCCTGGAATACTGCATTCTAACTACTGTGCCACCACGGTTGTTACCAGGAACCACCAGAATGAGGCCTGGTGTCCTGAAAAAGAATGCTTTGGCCATCATTTTGCAGACCAAGGATTCTGGATTTTTGTTTCATTTTAACAAGGTCTACAATCTGAAAAAAAATTGAAAAACCCTGGTCTAGGTTCCAGTGAATTGTCCAACCCTTAGTTGAGTTAAGATAGCATTGGCATAAGAGAAGCTTTGTCCCTGGTTCTCTCTCAGCTGCTAACTTTTTATTTATTTATTTGTATATCACGAATAATAACTCTGGACAGCACATAAGTAGACAAGAAAGCATAAGAGAGGTATATAAATATTATAATAGAAGGCATTAAAAGAAGAAACAAATAATTAAAATTAAAAACGCGGGGGACGGGTTTCAGATTGTTTCCCAGCATCATGGCTGGGAAGTGCTCCTCTGTGGGCCCCATGCAAATCAGCATAGCCCGGTCTTCAGACATTTTTGAAAGGCTGGGAAAGTGTGGGTCCATGTCGCCTCTGGGGAGAGAATTGTCAGGTGCAAGCAATCAGAATTACTAGTGGATAAGCCCAAGTACTGTAGATATTTTATTGCCAAATCTTGGCAAACTGCCTGCCTTCCCTTGGGAAACAGCAGATATAGCCCTAAGGGTTTGATCTCAGGTGCTTCCTCCTACAACAGACTGTAAGCTGGTCTGTCTCTTTACTCCTCCTTTCCTTCAGCCAGTGTTTCTACTGCAAGAAGGTTCCAAAGGGCAGGGGGAACTGCAGAGAAGGCTCTCTTCCTGGATCCCACTAGTCTAAATTCTTTAATTGATGGGGTCTTCAACACGGAATGGGACAACTTGCCACAGCCAACTCGCTACGGGACAACTCGCCATGGGACAGCTCGCCATGGGACAAGAGTTAAACTAATATCACAGAAATAGTGGAATGGAAGAATTAAAGAAAGGATGCCAAAGGAGGGACAAAATGAAATGTGAATGGCAAAAATTAAAATATTTTAAAACTATTTTAAACAATTAAATTGAATTGTTGAATTGTCCTGCTGCAAGTTGTCCTGTGGCGAATTGGCCATGGTGAGTTGGCCATGGCCAATTGGCTGTAGCGAGTTTACTGTTGTGAGTTGGCTGCTACCCTCTCTGCCTGACTGAGTGGAATGGTCAATGTAATGGACACTCCTATACTTCATTTCAGTGACGTCTTCTCCATATCTAGACTGTGCTTTTATAGACAGCCTGCATGCATGTGCAATTCTTCAGTCTTGGCCTTTTGTTAAAATGGCATATCTTTACCAATAAATATTAAGTTACAGAGATGGAAGAATATTTGTTGGGGATTTTTTTGGTCAGAGTCAGTTAATGATTCCAGACATTTAATGTTGATCTAGGGATAAATCCATTTGGAAATTATATCCATTCTTCTTTTTGACTGGATACTGTAGAAAAATAATGGTAATCTAGCTAACTTGTCAGATAAATGTGTCTGTTGTTACCAATTTCCTCACTGAGAGAATCTTAATACATTTCCCCCCAAAGATACACTGACTACTCAATCATTGTACAGCTCAGCTGGGCCCATACCGGGCTTTAAATCACTTGTAGCAGTTGTCTAATCCTGAACTCAGATGCTCCTAACTGCACTTTAAAAGTTTTGCTGCCCATTTACTTCACTTCTCAAACACATCATTCATTTGCATTCCTTCCAAGCTTCATCAGTTTCCATGTTTTGCGAAGCTTCTTTGTGAAATCATTCACCTCAGGTCTAACTGAGTAACTGGTTGAAGAGCTTCCAATTCATGACTGTGGTAACTGACCTTTTTTTAAGAAGCAGAGGTGAAAGAAGAACACGCTGAGAAGTTCCTAGGAAAGGGTAAAGTCACTGGTTTACAGGAAGGATAGTCTTTTATGGCTGTGGGCCAAAAATGTGTGAGGAAACATCTTTTGGGTCGTTAATTCCTCTCCCCAGTGCTTTGCAATGTCTGGGCAGAAGTAAAATTTATAACAGTGCTTTGTTACTTGGCACGGAACATTGGAACTTTATATAAAAGCTTAAATTCCAATTTTGCAGTTCATTCTGTCCAGTTATACTGCCTACCAAGTCAGTTCCAGTATTTGTTGTATAAGTTGTGGGTAGACTTCTTCCTCTTCCTCTTCCAGACATGATATTCAAGCTTTTAATTTCTAATCAAAGTCTAAGAAAGTTCTCAGGGTATTTATATATGGTATGGTTACCATTTTTTTTGGGGGGGGGAGGAAATCAGTATTGACTCCTGGTGATTACATGAACAAGTCTTTGCAGTTTTCTTGACAGGATTTCAGAAATGGTTTGCCAAAGCTCTTTCCTAGGGCGGAGAGGATGTGACTGGCCTAAGGTCACCCAGTTGGCTTTTTGCTTAAGGTGGGACTTAAACTCACAGCCTCCCAGTTTAAAGCTTGGTACTTTAACCACTGCACCAAACTGGCTCTACCATTTTTAGGCTGCAAAAATCCAGAGTTCTGCCAATCAAATATATGGATCATTCTGCTATGTGACTCCTGTTGAAATCCAGTCAAATCCCTTGTTGCGGTCAATGGCCAGTATTGTTTGTTTCATTGGATCATGACCATGTGCTCTCACAGAGAGCGGGCAAACTTGTGTTTGCTGAAATATTAGCAACATATCAGTGAAGGTTTGTGCCCATAAAAATGATAAGGAAAGGAAAGGAGATTCACATACTTACATACAAAAAAAGACTTTCTGCAGCTGGAGCTTGTCATACTGTACAGAGTTTAGCTAGACGGCTGCTGTTTTCCTGATTAACCTCTTGAGGGATTCCAAGAGGAATTTCTATTACACCATGCCAAAATCAGTTTCCGTGTTTTTGTGCAAGGTCCAAGGCACTTGTTATCTGTCTGAAGGACCTTGTGGCCTACAGGAATCACCCATGGAAATGATTGCATGGGAATTGCCTTATCCTGATCTGTCTGTGTGTTTGTGTGCGTTGTGACTTTTCCAAGTTATTGTGCAAGAGGGCCACTAGGGAGCAGTAAAGAAAGTTTATATTTTTTCCCTGTTTCTCTTTTTTTTTTGCCACCTACATTTGTCTGGATTTTTGCACCACACTATAATATCCAGGGAATCCTATATCCTGGCTCATTGTCAGAAAGTTCCTTTGTATTACTGCTGACATCCTGCAAGGGAAAGAAGATGTTATGTACTGGGCTTAATTGAGAACAGGTGCAGGGAGCTGCACCGGAACACCCAGCAGACCACGTGGCCTGCTGGGTCAGACTTGCTGTCTGCAAAGAATAACTAGCATGCAATTGAGCGGGAAAATAGGTTGCAATGATTGGCTGGCGACGCCTCAGGCTGAATGTATAAAAAGGGGCGGAGCCATTTTGTTCTGAGTTCTGTTTTAGCTGTGAATAAAGAAGTACCGGTTGTGAGTCCTGCCTCTTCAGTGCCTACCAACGCAAGAAACGGAACAGAGGAGATGAGCAGAGCTACCAGTAGGGTTTGGCTTTTTAAAATTATTTGTAGTAGAAATAGAATTTAAAACTATGTGTTTTGTTCTGGAGACCGGAGAAATAACTCTTCATTAGAAACATAATTTTTATTTTAAATGTAGTGAATGTTTCCCAACTTTGAGAAACCCTTTAAGAGGCTAGAGGCCTGTCAATCCCCTCCTTCTCACATTGCTGGTAGCATGGAAATATTCCTCAAATATGCTTCAGATTAGAGTTCTAGTCTCTAAACTTCACTCATTTGGCATTTTCTGTCCATGCTCAAAAGTATGTTCAGAGGAGTTGATTGTTTGAAGGACACCTCCTCCTCCTCCCAAAGTATTTTATTGTCTGCAGACTGCAGTCTTCTCCAAACTTATCTCTAGTGATATTTCAATATTAAAAAACCGGTCTTTATAGCATAAACCGACAAACCAGTATCAATATTTTTGGAACTTGGGTGCTTTAATGTAAGAGCTCCTTGTCTGTAACTTCTATGCCTCTATTATTTATCAGAAAGTATAGCAGCAGATTACAGGGGGAATCTTTTGATAATGGGTAATGGGGTTGCCTGACTCCATTAGAGGGTTACTATTGTAGTTCTGATATACAAATTTGGATAAGGGCAGCAAACTCACCCTTTGCTGCTCCTTAATGAACATCTGTTTTTTTGCAGCACATATATGGTTGCCCTGTCCATTTCTTGTGGAGAATGATTCCTATATATAGGAGTCCATTACTCAAAGAATTTGGCCTTTCATTTGCTATATGGACAGTTTTTTGCCTGATCATCATCAGCACATGTACTTTCTGCTAACTGGACTCTTAAGATTGGGCAATGAATCAAACCGTCCTTCAGAATCAGGTGAAGAGTTTCCCATATCTTAAATGAGTGTCCAGAAATGATTTCCATTGAAGGCTGGAATCAATCCCTAGGTCGTTAGAAGCCTCCTGCCTCTCTGAATTCTGGATTTAGAAATTCCAGCTTTTCTCCTGAAGGAAGTCCTCTAGGAACAATGGCGGTTAGTAAGAGGCATAATTGATACTAATTGATACTAATACAGAGGGTAAAATAATATTTGATCTTTTCAACTCTTCCTACTTCTCCATAATTATAATACTATGCAATTTGATCACATTATAAATGCAATATCTACTGAGTCATTATTGTGTGATGACACAGAATGATTGCACATGAAAAAAATGCCACCTTCGATTGTTCACTTGGATTTTGGTGAACATTCTCCCTCTTCTCTAACCCATGTGGTATTAGGGACCTTATTGTCAGAGACATCAATTCTTCAGGTAACACATGCATATGAAGGGATACCAATATAATTATATTTCTTTCTTTCCTTATTTCTTCCTTCTCCTTATTTCTTTTTCCTGGAACGGGGCAGAAAAGAATAGCTTCCCAGGCCTTCTTTTCCATGCCTATGTTTGAAGTCTGAACAAGCCCCATTGCCTTCAGCGGAAACTCCTTTGTTCAAAGGATTTTAGCTGTATTGAAAGAAGAAAGAAAAGCTCATTTTTATTTATTAAAATAAAATGCAATTAACCTTAATTTTGCGCTTTGTGTTTTCTGTGAAAGCAAACTCAAAATTTTCTCCTGTCCCATCAATTACAAGTAACTGACATTAAGGGGTAATTATGATATTTATTGTAATCTCACTGACCTCCTCAAAGCAGAACAAGGAAAAAAGATAGAGGTTGCAGGGAGGAAGCTTTTAATTAACGATGTAGTACAGGGGTCCCCAACCCCCGGTCTCTGGACCAGCACTGGTCCACCGCATGCAGAAAGAAACTGGCCAGTGCAAACAAGGAAGCCCCATCCATGGGATGCAGGGAGCATGCAAAACCACATCTCTCCACGGAACCGGTCCCTGGTGCCCAAAAGGTTGGGGGCCGCTGATGTAGAAGATCTTTGTTAAATAAGAATGACATCTGAGTAAATATTAAATAAGCAACTGATGAGAGGAATGGTTTTTGCTGGATAAAATTTCACTACACTCACCTTTGAAGGAAGTAGTATTTTATTTTCAATTTAAGCTGATTATGGAAAGTATTTGCTTCATATTGCCAAAAGACCTCATATGGACTCATTACTTGGGAGTGTTATTTGCCCAGTGAAGCTGGACAAATGAATTAATTTACTGTTTTGTGTAATATAGGATGTGGCAACAAGACACATTAAGAGTAAAACTAGTATTTTATAAACCAAATGCATGCAATTACAAGTCCTTGAAACTAGGTTGCTTGGGATAAAGCAGTCATGTAAAGCCAAAGTAAATTTACTGGTATCTTTAAAGTATCTACAATACTAAAGTTGAACAAGAGAAAAGGGAGACTATTGTAAATGAGCCAATAATTTCTGGCAGCTGCATATTGCTAGTTTTTCAAAGAAAATAATTGTACGAGTTGCATTTTGCTGAAGCAATTTTGCTGAAGCTCAGGGCATAGCTGTTTAAGATCCAAGCCCAGACCTGGAATTATCCTAATTAGGCATTGCTTATCATTTCTTTGTTACATGCCTGTGTTCTTTCAAAACTGTTTCCATGCCAAGGATAACATTACTTAAAGCAAGAGATATAAAGCCTCTCTGTCTTCAAGCAATATGGATAAAGAGAGAAAGCATGAACAGCGAATCACATAGTTTCCAAACTGCTTCAACAGAAGAGAATAGGTAGAAATTTGAACATAATTTGGATTTATACCAAATCAATGTATTGATTCATCTTAGTCCATGGAAGAGAACTTTAGTCTTCTCAATTTACCTTATCATGGTAGGGATAATGTACTTATCCAGATCTTGCTACAGTTTCCCTCCTTTCTTCAAAACCCAAGAGATGGAAAACTTGAGAAGGTGTTACCGGTAGTGGACATGGTGGAAATCACTGGCTACAGAACTGTAACATCTTTCCATTTCAAAAGTTCCTGCATTGCTTATATCGGTTGATTATCAGTCTTGTTAGGCTGCATATGTGTCCCCAAACTCCTTTTTGCAATTTTTGGAGCCCCTTTCTTACCCCATTTTTAACTCTTCAGTTACCCTTTCTTGGTGTTTAGTGAAATACTTGATCACCAACTATTTGTTGATTCAGGATATCACTGAGCAAGTGTCCCAGAAAATACTTTACAATAGATAATGCTTGGGCACTGAGAAAGTGATGTTTTTCTCTGAAGATAAGGAAGAAACAGAAAAGTGAGGATGAAAGATGGGGTCACTATTTTCCTGCCGCCCAGCTCACTTAGGCAGTTACCAGATGTGGCTGCAAGTCTACTTGGGACATGAATTGAGCCCTTTATAGATATGTCCATAGCAATCAAGGTCTGAAATGATAGTATTAGCAGGATCATTTTTGATTGACTAGATGGGCTACTCCCATTTTATACTTAGAAAAGCAAAATATTGATTTTGGATTTTGAATAAACAGCATAAGAAGAGTACCATATTGATGCTTTTGAATTCTGGTATTGGGGAAGACTCTGGAGAATACGGTGGACAGCCAAGACAACAAACAAACAGATCAGGAAATATATCAGCCCCAAGTAGTCACCTGAGGCACAAATGATCAAGCTTATTCTACTTTCAATATGTGATGCAAAGACCAAGCTTTTTGGAGAAGGCTCTAAAGCTGGGAAGGTGGAAGAAAGAAAAGAAAAAAGAAAAAAAAAGACCAGCAGCAAGGTGAATGCACTCAGTCACAGTGATGATGAGTGCACCATTAGAAGACCTGAAAGTCCAGGTTAGGGACAGATTGACATGGAGAAAATCTACCTATGTGGCAGCTAAGAATCAGCAACAACTTTATGGCACATAATCAATCTTTGAAATAGGGATTTTCACACCTATGGTCTTTTCACTGAATATCATTGGTTAAGTTTCATTTTACTTACCATTGTGAAAGCATTATATAAAGATAAAAAATAAAATTGGGTTGTTTCCTTGTGAAACTTGGAAGATAATGAAGATGCTTGTGGTTAAAGAAAAGAAAGTACTGTAATAGTTTCTATATTAAATTAAGTCTGTCAGCCTGTTAAAGAATTCTCAAGTTGATTTAATGGTTAACTGAATACACAAATAATTAATTTATTGACTAAATGTACAGGAATTTCAAGTTGGTTAAAATATAATGGAACACATTAAGGATTTGGCTTATGAATAAAAGGCATTCTATTCCCTGATAGTTGGAAGAGCCATTACTTTCAGAATCGGGAAAAGAGGAATACCTTTTCTAAAGATTTATGATTTTTTTAAAAGTATAGCGCAATCCTACTCAGCTGCTGGTTCAACCCTATTGGCTAAACAGCAATAGAGATGAAATGAAGATAAAGAAGTCTTTGTCTTTTTATTTTCCTTCTTTTGTGCTTTTTAAATTGCTTGTGTTAATTTGAATTCAAATTCAGCTGGTTTGGGGTTATGAAGTGGAGTTGGAACACTGAGATGGTTTTGATCCTTCAGCTTCTCCCAACAAATTCTCTACCCAATCTTTGAATTTCCAGGACTTTGGATAAAAGAAGCCAGGGAGCCTGGGGAGGAAGTTGACTATGTTAAGCTCAGAGTCCTATTTTTATATTGGATAGAGCAGTGGTGGCGAACCTATGGCACGCATGCCAGAGGCGGCACTCAGAGCCCTCTCTGTGGGCATGCACGCCATTGCCCCAGCCCTGCCTCCCCTTGTGGCCCCCTCCTCACCAGTAGCCCCCTTGGAGGAGAGTCACCCCCGAGCACGGCCTGTGCAAAGCAGCACAGCCAAGGACATGGCAGCCGGGTAGCGGGGACAAGACTTTGCCCTCACACCCCATCACGCGCAGTTGATGCTGTGTGGTGTGGGCGGAGGGTGTGGCTACCATGGCGCTGCTGGGCCGCCTGGGCGATCTGCGGCAGGCCATGGAGGCGGTGAGTGGCCCTGCGGGCGGGCAGGGTGGGGGCGGAGCGGGGTCAAGATGGGGGCAGAGCGGGCGGGATGGGGCGGAGCAGGGGCGGGATGGGGCAGAGGCAGTTTTTGGGCACTCGGTCTCTAAAAGGTTCGCCATCACTGGGATAGAGGGACTCTGATCGATGAATTCTATGGCTCCTGGAACATTGTCCCAGGGAATAGGATAGAAACGTAAGAATGCTTTTCATGCATATGGGGATAATCATCCTGTATTTAATAGTAGGGTCCTTTGTGCTCTCTGAGTTTGGTTGTTTTCTTGCAGATGTTTCATTACCAAACTAGGTAATATCAGTGCTAGTAGGGAAATGGGGTTTGCTCTCATGTGCTAGAGCAGGGGTGTCAAACTCACAACGTCACGTGACATGTTGCAACATATTGCGACTTTTTTCCCATTGCCGACAATGGGGTGGGCGCGGTTTCGGCATGATGCATCTGGCCCACGGGCCGGCAGTTTGACACCCCTGTGCTAGAGGTTTGCTTTGTCAGTGTTGGTAAGAATGACCTCAGTGGTTCCTTGATTGGGCTGTTGTTTACTGTTAGCTTGCTTGGCAGTTCCTTGATCGGAGTATTGTTTGCTTCTTGATTGTTGGTCTAATATTAATCTTGGATCTAATAGTATTATCATGTTCTCTTATTCACATGTACATATGAACTTATTCATGAGTCCAAACAAACATGTAAGGGAACTTTTTTGAGAAATGTGCCATGGTAATAAGAGTAACCAAGGATACAAATTAAAGGATACAAATTTATTCTACTGTAAATATTTTAAAGAAAGAGGAGCATTTATTTTGTATATCAACAGTTTGGAACAGAGACAGGAGCACTGTGCTCCAAATGCAATAGTAAGAATTGAGTTGGGAAAAAGATTGACATGCAGTAGTTTTTCTAAATGAGTAGAAAGGCCATTGTTCTCAGGCCAGTATGAAAAATGACAAGGCAGGGCTTAGACTCTGTACGTAGGAAGTCAAGTGTCAGGAAGACAAGAATCAGAGAAATCAGAATAGAGATAATTGTGTCTTACCAAGAGGAATGACTTTATTTTGTGGAATATAAAAATAACTGGTATTTATAGTGAGCACAGGCCACTTTCTGGCATCTCATATTTTTCACCTCATACTTATTTTGTCAGTAGCTAGTATGATGCCTCGTATTAACATCTAAAAGAATTGTTTTTCTATGGGTGATAATGGGGCCATTGAGTGAGAGTGAACCATTATAAAGGATCCTGGAGCCAAAACAATTTGGTTGAAAAAAAATTGAAATGAACCGCCTGAAGAAAGAAGCAATGGAGGAAAATTAAATAAGGGTGTGTATAGTTGACTGAACTTGACAAAGTACTCTGATGACATTTTGATTAGGAAGTAACAATTCACTGAGTGACTTTCTGACTTGAAAACAGTATTCAGAGATTGCACATCAGGAGTTGTTTATGCAATCCAAGGGAGCTATTGAGTGGCATGCCACAAAATCTTGCTCTTGGTCCTATACTTTTTAATGTTTTTACTAGTAACCAAAATAAGGACCTGAGGGGAATGCTTACAGGTAATCTTTGACCTATGACCACAATTGGGATTGGAACTTCCATTGCTAAGCGATGCAATCATTAAGTGAAACCTTGTTTTACTACCTTTTTGCCATCATCACAGTTGTTAAGTGAATCGCCTGACTGGCTGGGGAATTCTGGGAGTTGAAGTCGACAAGTCTTAAAGTTGCCAAGGTTAGACACCCCTAGTTTTGATTCAAGAGCAGATAAAAAAGTTGAACTTAATAACCAGTTGTAATTATGTAATTGGATGGTTCCGTGATTCCTTGGTGTTCCAGGTGCTGTTTTAATCAGCTGATTTATTTTTGTATGAAGACCTTTCATAAATGAACCATATTTTTTGCTAAGATCTAAACTAGCTGGCTTCCTGGGGCTCAGGATAACATTTCCATATATTTTAAATTTTCTTGGGGAAAGTTCTATTGTTTTAATCTGAAGAGCATGCACATGGTTATTTAGATAAGCCCTTTGTTACCATGATAGATTCTCATTCCTACCAGATTTCTCATTTATTCTTTCTGACATCCTTCTCAGAGCAAAATTGAGGTTTTAATCATGAAGATGTCAATAAACTTTGAACAGCAAATTACACAGAATAATCAAAGGTAAATTAGAGTTGTAATCTAGACCTCACTAGGAATTAAAGGTATCCAAATCTGCTACTTTGGAGATCTTCTGCCTAGTGGGAATATCTCCTTGTTTCCTTGTGCTCTTGTTCTATCTCTCAATTTAGAGCGAGATCTATATTAGAGAAGAATATATTGTAAAAATGTCATCAGTCTTAAGTGAAAACTAGATCTGCCCTTCATAACTCAATGAATTGAGAATAAACAGCAGTTAGTTTAATAAATAACATTTAGTTTAATAAAGAATAATGTCGATATTCTGACTAACCTGGATATATTACTAGCATAATCTTTATTTGAGTGAAGACCTTTTTGTGGCCAAAATAGCAACATTCCCATATTTAGTATCCATAGGCTAGGACAGTGGTGGCGAACCTATGGCAGGGGTGCCAGAGGCGGCACTCAGAGCCCTCTCTGTGGGCACGCGCGCCATTGCCCCAGTCCTAGGCCTTCAGCTGGGTTTTATAAAACCTTTTCGCTTTAGGCCTCCGCTGCCGTGTGCAAAAAAAAAAAGGTTCAATCAGTCAATTTCAACTTCTCGCGGGAAAAAAAAAGATCTTGCAAAGTTGGAGTTGATTGATTGAACTTTTTAGTCCCACCCAGTCTGCCGTTACCACCGCAGCCATGCCCACCCAATGGGCCACGCCTACCTGATGGGCCACGCCCACCCGATGGGCCACGCCCACCCGATGGGCCACACCCACCCGATGGGCCATGCCCACCCAACGGGCCACACCCGCCCGGCACTCGACAATGCACAAGTGGGTTTTGGGTTGCAGTTTGGGCACTCAGTCTCTAAAAGGTTCGCCATCACTGGGCTAGGAAAAGCTCTTGATTCCTAAGATACCTTTAGGGGAAAAAACATTAATAATGGTCAAACCATCACAATATCTCAGTAAGGAATTAGCATGATTAGTGGATTAATTGTGTTTCCTGGTAGGGGAAAAGGAAATGATTGGAACTGAAACAGAATGGTATAATCTGGAAAAAAAAGTCACAGCTGGTGGATTCTTAATAGAACCACTCAGCAATTCAAACTTTAGTGGGATGGCAGAGTTTCATCCTTGCAATTTTGGGCTAATTTTCATATTGTATGTATTTGCTTGATTTGTGCAAGCAAGCATGTTGAGGTTCATATATGTCACTGAATCATAACGTGGGATGTTTTTTGTGGGGCTGTCCTCAGGTTAGGCATCCGATTACAAGTCTCTGCCATTTTCTTGGCAAGATTTCAGAAGGGTTTGCCATTGCCTTTTTCCTAGGACTGAGAGAGAGTGACTGGCCCAAGGTCACCCAGCTGGCTTTGCGCCCATGATGGGATTAGAGTTCATGGTATTCTGGTTTCTACTCTGGTACCTTAACCACTACACCAAACTAATTCTCATAACATGGTTAGTGTGATCAATTGTAGTTTACAGTATGAATTTATTCATTATTTGATAGTTTAAGAGTCAATTTTTCCCTCCATGACTTTGCTACAGAATAACTATTATTCAATTAACAGTGTTAACTAAATGCTGTTGCTTGTCAGTATAGACCAGGGGTAGTGTGTGTGTATGTGTATATATATATATATATATATATATATATATTCAATGACACAGTCCTCGATCTCCGGGAGAAGTATAAACCAGCTGTTTATTGTTAAAAAGTTTAAAACAATAAAAACAACTATTTACAATATTAAAACAACTTAGCTTTCGCTGGTCCTCTGCCAGCGTCCTCAGAGTAAAGTTTTGGGGTTGGAGATTACTTTTATAAACCTTGCTAGCCTAACTGCTTACTCATTGACCGTGTGATAGGGCCATCCGTCCTGGCTGACCGTAATTGCCTTAATTGTCCCGCCTCCTCTTTTTTGCACTCCAGTTCTCCAACCTTCCTCCCTCCCATCCTTGTCAATCCCCTCCTTCCTGGCGTTACTGCTGTTGGCTTGCTTTCCAGCTGCTCCCCCGTACTCGTTCTGGGCCTTACACCCAGATCCGGTGTCTTAGATGCCTTCCCATTGCTGCTCCCATCCTTTCCATCCCGTTTATCTGCCCGTTGTTCCTGTCTTCCACTGTCTATCCCTATTAGTGCTATTTCCTCCGATTTCCTTCCCCGCTTGAATGTGCGTGCGCACAGCTGTATCCCGTCCCTCTGCCTCGTCTGCCTACGATCAGCTGGGCTATCTGCCGGCTCACTCCTGAATTCACCCCCTCTCATCCTTGCAGATCCTATCCTTCCTAATGTTGCTGCCGTTGGTGCGTTTGCCAACTGCCTCACCTTCCCCCCTCCTTCTTATCCCTTTGAACCATCCGCTGTACCTGCCTTCCATTATCTATCCCCCTGGGTCCTATTCCTTCCAATCTTTCTACATGCCTGGGTGTGCGCACGCACAGCCGCATCCTATCCTTCTGCCTCATCTGCCTAAGCTCAGATGATATATATATATATTAAAGGTAAAAAAGGATATATGCAGTGTTATCTTCATTTTAAATGTCAAAAGGGTCTCTTTCTCTCTTCCTCTTTCTGCCTTTGGTCTGCCAGTCCTCTTCCCCCACTCAGTGTGTGTGTGTGTGTGTGTGTGAGAGAGAGAGGCACTTGCACTTCCTCTCTTTCCTCTTTCACTCTCTCTCTCTTTCCTCTCCCTCTCTCTTTCTCTTTCCTCTCTCTTTCCCTCTCTCTTTCTCTTTCCTCTCCCTCTTTCTCTTTCCTCTCCCTCTTTCTCTCTTTCCTCTCCCTCTCCCTCTCTCAAGGCAGACGGCGCCGAAGGGGAGGGGAGGGGGCAGAAGGCAGCGGAAGGTGCTAAAAGGCGCCCGGGGCACCATGGACTGGCCCGGGGAGATGCATGGCTGGCTCGGCGGCCCGGAGAGCGGCCCAGGGAGCGATGCCCCCGCCACACCAGCTGGGACTAGCGCCTGGCCCGGGGAGATGCATGGCCGGCTCGGCGGCCCGGGGAGCGGCCCAGGGAGCGATGCCCCTGCCGCACCAGCTGGGACTAGCGCCTGGCCCGGGGAGACGCATGGCCGGCTCGGCAGCCCGGGGACGGCCCAGGAAGCGATGCCCCCGCCGGCCGCCACCCCAACCGAGACTACCGCCCAGCCTGGGGAAACACGTGGCCGGCTCGGCGGCCCAGGAAGCGATGTGCCCACTGGCTGTGCTGAGACTGCCGCCAGGCCCAGGGAAACACGTGGCCAGCTCGGCGGCCCAGGAAGCGATGCCCCCACCGGCTGCTGCCCCAGCCGAGACTGCTGCCCGGCCTGGGGAAACACGTGGCCAGCTCGGCGGCCCAGGAAGCGATGCCCCTATCGGCCGCTGCCCCAGCCGAGACTGCTGCCCGGCCCGGGGAAACATGTGGCCGGCTCAGCGGCCTGGGAAGCGGCCCAGGAAGCGATGCCCCAGCCGGGACTGCCGTCTGCTACAGGTAAGCCGGGGGGCACGCCCCCTGCCCCGTGGCCGCTTTGCGGCGGTGCTCTGCGGACTTGGATCCCCCTCCCTCCCCCCCACCACTGACCGTCCGTCTCCAGCTCTGCTGCTGGCTGGGCATCGCAGGGGCTGCTCTTAGGGCCGTGGCTTGCGGGAGGGCTGGCCCGCTCAGCGGAGGCTCCGGCGGGCCGCTCCCAATGGGGATCCCGGAGCTTCCCCGCATGGCTCCCCGGCCATGTGCACCTCGGACGGGGCCAGCCCGGGAAAGGGACTTCCTGGCTGCCCTTCTCCCAGGGGGCGGGGCATCCAGGCACAGGGCCAATCAGGAGCCCTGCGAGGGGGCAAGTCCCCATGAGAGAGAGAGAGACAGAGAGGGGAAGCGCAAATGCCTCTCTGTCTGTCTCTCTCTGCAAATGGCGGAGGAGGCTCCGGAGCCGCAGGTTGCCAACCCGTGGTATAGACATATCAAAAGTATTATGCACTCTTGTGGTTTGGGGTTGCTTTTCTTTTTTACTTCATTATGTTGGACTACGTAGCAGTAAAAGCATACATACAACAGTATTAACAATATAATGCAGCATCAAAATTGTAAGAAGAAAAAGGAGGGGAGAACTTTAATTGGCCTGAGGGGTCTTCAAACTTGGCCCTTTTATGACTTGTGGACTTCAACTCCCAGAATTCCTCTGCCAGCGTGCCTGGCTGAGGAATTCTGGGAGTTGAAGTCCACAAATTATAAAAGGGCCAAGTTTGAAGACTCCTGGCCTAAGAGGTTGGTGACAAGAACATATTCAATTTTTTTTTAAAGGCAAGCATTTTCATGCACTAGAACCCAAGTTATTATCTTCAATGTGTTTCTGTAAAAAGTGCCTTTCTGTGTCGTTGCAATAGACAAACCTGGTTACCTTTCAAGAAATTGAGAATAAAGGAACACTGGAGCATCGGTGGTCTGAAATGGCTTAGAGGGTAGAATCCATGCCAATATTTTCTCTTTTCTTAGTTATGCCAAAGTTAGGATTAGAGACAAGATCACAGACTTGTTGAGTTGCTCCAAGCAATCATCTCCCTCCACCCCACCTACACACCCTAAACTCTGAAACTGCACTTGTGTGCTAGAGGAACTCAATATATTGTTCCTTTACACGTTGCTCCTTCTGGCAGTGGAAGAAAGGCTCTGCAGAATGATAAATGTGCTATTAGACTGCTTGGGATTGTTAGGCTATAATTGCACTAGTTGATTCAACATCTTTGTATTGGTCTAGAATTCTGGATTTTATTCATTAGATTGTCCATGCAGCCCTTCCACAGAATTTCCCTGGTGATTTACAAAAGCAACTTTGATCTTTAAATTTTGAAATGATTCTTGAGAGCTGCACAGGGCTGGCCACTGGCCAGAGAACACAGTCTAACTCCCTTCTTACCCCTGATCAACTGTTGGCATAGCTGCTGGAAGTCAAAGACAGGGTTGTCAGCAGAGCTAGACAGAAATATTAGCTTCACGCTCTTTGTAGAAAAGGGAAAACTAAGACAGGAATCCTGTTTTTAATGGTGCTTGCTCTCGCCTACAGATATCCATACAGATTATTCAGATGGTGGTACAAATAAATATTAATGGAATTATTTATTCAATGCTAGGCAGTCGGCCAACTACTGTTTAATTCAGCTGTGTCTCATTAATCAGGAAGCCACCATCACTGCATAGATCAGAAGGTGTCATGTTTAATGCTCAGGAATTTAAAAAAAAGAGTCATACAATTCTTACAAAAATCTTGGGTGGGATGGCAGACAGGGGAGTGCTGGTGGGCTCTTTGACATCTTGCAGTATTTGAAGACTTAGTGGCAACTGGAAGAATGCCAAGTTTTGACATTCCAAGTCCTTTCATAAAAGATAGAGGGCTTCATTGTGGGTCAAAGTGTCCCACCTTTGCAGCTATCCCAGCTAATGCAGGAAAGAATTAAATTTCATTGGCTTGAAGATCATAGTAGCAAAAATAAATACATGCATAAATCATGACATGATGGAAAAATGAAGCAATTAAAGTTTTTGGACAGAAAAGATCCCTGTTGTATTTCTCTTGTGGGTGTCAGATGGTCCCTAAATCATCTTCAGATCTCCTTGCAGGGAAGAGTTGGAAGTCATTTCTGACCACATATATTTGGCTTACACTCTCTTAAATGAAACAAATACAGCAATTTGATTAAAGTTTTTTATGGAATCACCATGCCCAAATATAACCAACAATTTCTACCAAAGATTGGAAAAAAAACAATACAGGTGTAAGGACCCACCTCAATTTACATCTTAAGAAGACAGAACTCTTGGAACGGGTTTTCCAACAGGAATCTTTATTAAGAAAAACTGACTGAAGGCGTGCTAGACAGGATCTGGGGGACCCCCCTGATCATTCAATGTTTTAAAGTGTTCCCAAGCAGTCCCACCCCACACTCCTTCCGGTCAATCCAAATTGGCAGATGGCTGGGTGTTAAATCCATCGGATCCCAAACGTTGCAATCTTCCCCCCCTTTTCCCTTGCTGCCGGTAAAAGGAAGCTTCATAGGGAGTGAGATCAAAGGCTGATTGCCGTATTGTTATGGTTAGTACTCCAGAGAGGGAATCCATAGAGGATGTTTCTTTGTAGTTGATAGGAGGAATGCCAGTCATAAACACCCGTGTTTACTCCCCCCCCTTTGTAGTATGACAGAATCCAAAAGAGAGTAAGAATTGGGTTTCCCCAGAGTAGATTAGTTAGAAATAAAATATAATTGGATTCTGACATCCGGCTCCCCTTAAAAATAAGAGAGGTCCACCTGTAGAGAAAACAAAACAGGTATAAAAGTTAGTCTGGCTTGTTAGGATACTCTGTATGAAACTTCTTTAAAAGCTTCGGGGCTTTGACATGATGTTTATGGACCCACTCGTTGTGAGAGGCGGGGAGGTGCTTCCATGCTACTAGGTATTGAGTTGACCCATGATATTTTCTAGAGTCCAGGATTTCCCTTATTTCGAAGTGTTGTTCGCCTTCTATCATGATTGGTGTTGGTGGGGGGGGGATTTTTGGCCGTAAGGGTGACTGTTGTTCTCTTTTCAGCAAACTGCAGTGGAAAATTGGGTGTATTTGCCTAAGATTCTTGGGTAATTCTAATTCTACTGTTACTGGGTTTATGATTCTTTTAATTGGAAAAGGCCCTATATATTTTGGTCCAAGTTTTTTACAGGGTTGTATGGATTTTAAGTATTTTGTAGACAGATACAGCATTTCTCCTATAATGAATGGTGTGGGCTCCACCCTTTTCTTATCTGCTTGTGCTTTGTCTGCTTGCCTAGCTTCCTCTAGAGCTTTTCTAACTATTGGCCAGGTGTTTTGTAATTGTTCCATCCATTCTTTCAGTGATGGGATTGCCGGTTTGTTTGGGGTTAGTTCTGGCATGGGGTTGAAACTTTGGCCGGTAGCTATTTGAAAAGGAATGTAACCTGTGCTGGAGTGGACTGCATTATTGTAGGCAACCTCTGCAAAAGGCAACAGGTCCGTCCAATCTGACTGCTGGAAATTTAGAAAACATCTTAAATATTGCTCAAGTACTCAGTTACATTTTTTTGATTGACCATTTCCCTGAGGATGATGGCTAGACGTCAGTCCCTGGGTGGTCCCTAAAAGGGATAGAAATTCCTTCCAAAATGCAGATGTAAATTGCACTCCCCTATCAGATATGATGCATTGGGGTGCCCCATGCAATCTGTAAATATGTTGCACGAAAAGTTTTGCTAAAGCTTTTGCAGTGGGGATCTTTTGGCAAGGAATAAAGTGAACCTGTTTGGAAAATAGGTCCGTGACCGTCCAAATGACAGTATTCCCATTGCTTTCTGGTAATTCCACTATAAAATCCATGGCTATTTCCCTCCAGGGGGCTGAGGGATTTGCCACTGTTTGTAACAGTCCTGGTGATTTCCCTTGCAGCCTTTTTGCCATTGCACACTTTGGGCAGCTGGCCACGTAACTTTCTATGTCTTTTTTCATGGATGGCCACCAAAATTGCCGTTTAATTAAGTGTAATGTTTTTACAAATCCAAAATGCCCTGCTGATTTTGTGTCGTGGCAAAGTTGCATGAATGTGATCCTTTGGGTGGTCGGTATATATAACTTCTCCCCCACCCAAGGCAGTCCGTCTTTCATTGTGCACACGTGTTTATTTTTCTGGAACCATTCATCTGTTTCCAAACTTTTCCGGAATTCAATTCCAGTCTGGCTATCCAGCTGTGGTTTTAATTTAACTTGGGCTCTGGTAGTCACTGGCGCTGCCAGTTGTGATTCTCCCATGATCGGTTCAGAGTCAGTGGCTCGCATGCTGTTATATTGGGGCATGCGAGATAATGCATCTGCCAGAAAGTTCTTTCCCCCCGGCAAATGCTTGAGCTTAAAATTGAATTGGTGAAAATGCTGAGACCAGCGGGCTTGCTTGGGGTTGAGTTTTCTGGGTGTTTTCAAGGCTTCCAAATTTTTGTGGTCTGTCCACACCTGGAAAGGGATTTTATTGCCTTCAAGGAATTGGCGCCATGTAAGTAATGACCAACGTATCCCATATGCCTCTTTCTCCCACACGGGCCAGCGCTGTTCCGTTTCAGTGAGTTTCCTGGACGTATACGCGCAGGGTTGCAACATTCCTTCATCATTTTCTTGTAATAGTACAGCCCCCACTGCTGTACTATCAGTGCCACATCACTTGCATCCGTCTGTATTACGAAGGGTTTGTCCATGTCTGGGTGCCTCAGTACTGGTTCGGCAGAAAAAAGCCTCTTTAATCTCTCAAATGCCGCTTGACATTCCATTGTCCATTTTAGTGGCTGGCTAGGTTTCACTTGAGGATTCTCCCTTCGTTTTTAGTAAGCTCGTGAGGGGCAGGGCTATCTGGGCAAACGAGGGGATGAATTGGCGGGAAAAGTTTGCGAAACCCAGGAACCTTTGCAGTTGCTTTCTTGTGCGAGGTGGTGCCCATTCTAATACTGCCCTGACCTTTTCTGCGTCCATTTCAATGCCTTGTGGGGATATGCGGTAACCTAGGTAGTCTATTCTTTCCTGGTGAAATTCGCATTTTGATAATTTGGCATATAGGTGGGCGGCTCGCAGTTTCTTTAAAACCGCTCTGACTAGGTTGACATGTTCCTCTTTTGATTCGGTGAAGATAAGGATGTCGTCTAGATAAATCAGGATCCCCTTAAATAGGTGCTCCCTTAGTACCTCATTGATTAATTGCATAAATAGTGCGGGGCCCCCTTGTAATCCAAAAGGCAAAACTTTGAATTTGTAGCACCCCATTGGGCAATTAAATGCGGTTTTCCATTCATCTCCTTCCCTAATTCTCATGCGGTAATACGCTTCCCTTAGATCTAGTTTAGTAAAAATCTTTCCTTTCGAGAGGTGTGATAACATGTCCTTCATGAGGGGTAGGGGGTATAGGTTGCTTTCACTGATCACATTCAGGAGCCTATAATCAACGCATAAGTGTAAAGAGCCATCCTTCTTCTCTCTAAAGAGGACCGGAGCGGCCACCTTAGGTTTGGCTGGTTCAATGAACCCCCTTTCTAGGTTTTTCTTTATAAATCTCTCCATTTCCTCCTCCTCCTTTGGGCTCATGGAGTATAATCTGGGCTTTGGGAGTTTTGCCCCGGGCTTGAACTCTATGGCACAGTCTGTGGGTCGGTGGGGGGGAAGCTCATCTGCCCTCTCCTCGCTGAAAACTTCAGCCAGGTCTCTGTATTCCTCTGGTATTTCTGGTAGCCCCTTTTCTTCACCCATGGACGCTATTTCCGTTTTTAATTTTGATAGATCCCCTTGGGGTTTTAAGTCTGTAGGGTCCTCTTTCAGGAAATTGATTTCTTTCGTCCTCCAATTTACCCAGGGGTTCCAATTTGTTAACCATTTCAGCCCTAGTATCATCGGGCATTCCATGCCTGGTGTCACTACAAACGTTATGTCTTCCTCATGATTTCCCAGGGATAGGTGGATTGGTAACGTGGCTAGGGTAGCTGGCACCCCCCCTGCTATGGACCCATCTAACTGGCCAAATGAGATTGGTTGTTCCAGCCTCCTCACTGGGATGCCCAGATTTCCCACTAGGGTCGGGCTAATTAGGCAGCGGGTGCAGCCAGAGTCTATTAAGGCTTTCACTTTGACAGCTTCGGGCATGGAGGGGGCTAATATAGTCACTGTCTTGAGGATGGGTGGGATGGATCCACTTACCAGTGGTTCGCCCTCCGAGCTGTCATCTGGGGCGTCCACCGGCCCTGCGGTGTAGGCTGGGGCTCTTTCCCCACGATGGGCGGAGGTAGGGGATTCCACAGCCTCTATTCCTCTCATGGCAGATTCTTTTGACTTAGCTGGGGACTTCCCAGATTTGCTGGCCGGTGGTCTGTCTGGGTTGTGCTGGGGGGCTTTCGAGCGGCATTCTACAGCCCGATGCCCCTCTCTCCCGCATTTGAAACAGCCCATTGGTTTCTTGGCCATAGCCGATGGCTTCGCTGGTTCGCGCGTCGGTTCAGGCGGTGAGCGGCTCCATTGTTTTCCTCGGCGGTGCCTCTTCAGTAGGTCGATCTCTGCTTCCTCTGCCAGGACGTACCATTCGTCGAGTTGGTGTGGGTCCCCCCGGGGCAGGCAAGCATCATATAGGTCGTAATTCAGGCCATCTGTGAAATGACTAAGGAGGATGTCTTCCGGCCAGTTCAGCTTGCTGGCAATGGTTCGGAATTCTTGCGTATATTCGGCTACTGGCCATCTGCCTTGCCTCATCGTTTTGATTCTTTCACGTGCTTTGCGATCAGCCAGGTGGTCTTCAAATCGTCTTCTCAGAGAGGACATGAAACGATGAAGTCGTTGAGCTCTGGGGCATTGGAATCATGCAAATTCACCACCCAATCGGCGGCCGGTCCATCCAGAGCAGATTGCACGATCCGGATACGGGCTTTGTCGCTAGGGATGTGTTGCCCGTGTTCCTCCATGTAGCCAAGGACTTGGGTTAGGAAAAACCCCAAGCGTGTCGGCTCCCCCTTGAATTTCGCGTCCAATGGCGGAAGTCTTTGAATGGATCGGTGCCTTCTTCGTCGGTATTGTCTTCCATCCGGATTGCCATCTGCAGGTCGGCGGGGGGTGGGGACTACTGGATCAGGTTCCAATTCCCCCTCGGTGTCTCTCCAGTTGCGGCTCCAGGAGTTGGTGCGGCCGTGGGGCTCAGGATTCTCCTCTCCTAGGGAGCTGAGGGTCCTCTTCATCAAGTCGATAGCTTTCTCTAAGATCCAGTTCGAGTGCTGTGCCCAGCTTCCTTCATCTTCGCTTGTGTGCAGGGATCTCTCCATCTCCTGCTTCCATCCTGGTTGGTTGGCCCCCTGTCTCAGGGTCACCTTTCTTGATTTCTTTTCCCACTCGCCTTTCTTTCCAACGCCCATTGACCACCGAGGCTTGTGGTTACGCGTCTCCACCACCTCTTCTCCTGAGGAATCTGACCCTTCAGATCCGGATATTTGGCAGGTTTCCAGTTGGGGCAACGGCTCCCTCTCCGGGGGGCTTTCCCCCTTCCCTGCTTCGTCGTCTGACATGGTAATTTTTGCAAAGTCCCCCGGCAAGGTTCTTCCTTCCAGGTTGACTAATTTTGCAGATCCTGTCTAATGTAAGGACCCACCTCAATTTACATCTTAAGAAGACAGAACTCTTGGAACGGGTTTTCCAACAGGAATCTTTATTAAGAAAAACTGACTGAAGGCATGCTAGACAGGATCTGGGGGACCCCCCTGATCATTCAATGTTTTAAAGTGTTCCCAAGCAGTCCCACCCCACATTCCTTCCGGTCAATCCAAATTGGCAGATGGCTGGGTGTTAAATCCATCGGATCCCAAACGTTGCAATCTTCCCCCCCCTTTTCCCTTGCTGCCGGTAAAAGGAAGCTTCATAGGGAGTGAGATCAAAGGCTGATTGCCGTATTGTTATGGTTAGTACTCCAGAGAGGGAATCCATAGAGGATGTTTCTTTGTAGTTGATAGGAGGAATGCCAGTCATAAACACCCGTGTTTACTCCCCCCCCTTTGTAGTATGACAGAATCCAAAAGAGAGTAAGAATTGGGTTTTCCCAGAGTAGATTAGTTAGAAATAAAATATAATTGGATTCTGACAACAGGAATGTTATGGGTGGAAAGCGGATGACAAGTGAAAGTTCCTAATATTAATTTTTTGTTTAAATATTGTGATGACCCAGTTTGACCAAACAGTTAAGGGCCTGAACAGAGATCAGGGAGATCAGAGTTCTAGCCCTTCCTTTTGGCTTCGAAGCCAGTTAGATGATCTGGAGTCAGTTTTGCCTTCTCCAGACTAGATAGAGGGCAATGGCAAATCACAATTGAAAGTGCTTCTATAATACTACATGGACTAAAAATATTTAACACTACAGTGTCAGAGCACTCTGAATAGGGCTTGGGATTGATTAAAAAAATATTGTGCACTCTTCAAATTTTGGTAGTGATGGAGGGAAAGGAAAGGAAGGGAAAGACAGAAAAGCCAGAATTTTTCATCTTTAATGCAGTTTCTCATTTTGTTTGTTTGCTTGCTTATGAGCCATCAAGTTGGTGTTGACCAACATTAGATAGAGTTTCTCCAGGACTATCCATCCCCAAACATGTCCTTCAGACATCTCAATAGTGCCCCTGTTGCTCCTGTGATTGAGTCCATCCGTTTTGCTGCTGGTCATCCTTTTCTTTCACCCACCTGAACATTATATAGACTATTCAAGAGAGTTGGGATTGTGGCCCAATGTGCCTAACATATTGTAATTTGAACCTGGTCATTTGTGTCTTGAGTGAGAACTCTGATTTGTTCTATGATTTATTGTATGTCTTTGTAGTTTTGGCTATCCATGGTATTCTCAGGAATCTTCTCCAGCATCAAAATTGAAAGGCATCAATACCTTTTCTATTCTATTTCTTCAAAGCCCAACTTTAGGAGAAAGAGCGGCAGAACCTAGAGACAGAGTTAAAAGATGGACTAGCCTACAATCCCAAGGGAGCCATAAGTGGATTGAGTCCACCCCCCCCCCCTTTGAATTCCTTAGGTATTTATCTAATTCTAAGCAGATGCTGTTACTTGAGAATATTCCTGTGCATAGCTGTTTGGCAATACATCAGTTTAATTGGACCTTCACATGTGGAACTGATCTTTTGTATCTGGCACCAACTTTGGCATCCATAGAGTGTCACAAAGAAATAGTTGCCTACAGAATTCTAATCTTTGTAGGCATAGACATCTCACAGCATCTGAATATTTTTTCTAAGGCCATTGTTACTATCTCACCAAGTGCTAGTCTGTGGCATATTTATTTTTTTGGTTCCTTTATGGTTCACAGTTGCTCCTAAAAGGTGGAAACTATCCACCATTTTAGCGTCTTCATTATCATTTCTAAGACTGGTTGATTCTAAGTGCAGGTTGTTGATGTTTTTTCTCCTGATTTTAAAATCATAGTTGTCTTCTTCCAATCCAGCAGCCCTCAATATATATTAAGCATTTAAACTGAATAAATTATATGAGAGTATCTGGTAAACTTGTTTTCCTACTTGGAGATAATTTGGTTTGCCACTTTGAATGTTCCTATCCTGTGTAGGTTTTTCCTGAAGGCAATGAGATGTTCTGGGAATGCCAGTTTCCTAAGTATATTCCACAAGTTGACATGGCTGACACAAATGAATTACTTTCTGTAATCAATGAAATACATACCGACTTATTTTTATTTTCTTATTTATCACATTTTGGGAATGCCCATCTCCCTCACAGATTTATGGATTTTTTTTCTCAATTATCTAGTGTATATCAGCAATAATGTCTTTTATTCCTTGGTCTTTTCTAAAACCAGCATGAGCATCTGGTATTTCTCTTTCTTTTCATCTAATCTGCCTTAGCTGATCCTAAGCATTATTTTGGTAGCATTTGACATTAAGGATATTGTGTAAGTTTGCAGACTTTCTTAATTCTCTTTTATTGGTATGCAGACTGAGCTTTTCCAAACTGTTGGCATCTGTGCCATGTTCCACTTTTGGTGGCCTAGCTTAGTTACAACTTTTATTCTTCTATAGCTTGCCATATTTTTGTAGATATTATATTAATTTCTGTAGCTTTCTACCTTGATATTAACCAGAACTCTGACCTACTTCATCTTCTAATATTATAGGTTCTTGTAAATAACAAATATTTTCCAAGGTATTTTGGATGTTGACTTCCCTATTGCATAGAATTTCAATATACTCCTTCCATTTTGCTTGATCTATGAATCAGTTACAATTTGTCCATGGCCATCCTTCAGTATACCAGTTTGAGGCCGGAGCCTCCTTCTGACTCAAAAGAGCTTTTTCAAAAGGCCACTGGACTGTTTTTTCCTCAAGGAAGAAGACTATGTTTTGCTTCTCATCCAAGAAGCTTCATCAGTTCTGGTTGGATGGTGAGGGGGATGGAAGAAGTAGTTCTGACATGATGGTGTGGGGGAGGGAATGGAAGAGTTATCAGAACTAATCCTTCTTTCCTCCCCCCTTCCCATCCAGCCTGAACTGATGAAGCATCTTGGATCAGAAGCAAAACATCTTCTTCCTCCAGAAAAAAACATAGTCCAGTTGCCTTTTGAAAAAGCATCTTTGAGACCTGGATGACCGAGAATCTCCATAGACATTTAATCTCCTTCTGAATAAAAACTTCTTTTGGAAAACTTTCTGTCTGTTTCCATCTTCAGTGCCATTTTAATACCGCAATACTGCTGTGTCATTCAACCGCTCTCTGAAACTCTTTAGGCTGCTTCCAGAGAATTTTTTCTTGGCTTCGGCTTCTCTTCTCTTTTCTTCTTGGCAATTTCCACAATATGTTCTGACATCTAGATTAGTTTCTTAAGTTTCCTGTTTTGACACTCTAGGCCAGGGCTTTTCAACCTTTTCACCCATTGTACCACTTTTCGGATAAGGCAATACCCGAGTACCACCACTCGCCCAGCAAAGTATCAAAAACTTGACCAAAAAAAAGAGAGGAAAAAATGAGAAAGTACAGGTAGTCCTCGACTTACAACAATTCGCTTAGTGACTGTTTGAAATTACAACAGCACTGAAAAAAGCGAATTATGACCATTTTTCACACTTATGACTGTTGCAGCATCCCCAGGGTCATGTGATTTACATTCGGATACTTGGCAACTGATTCATACTTATGACGTTCACAGTGTCCCAGGGTCATGTGATCAATGGCTGGGGGGTCGTGGCCAGCTGATCACTCAGGTTGCAGGGTGCCTGTGGGAGGGAATCCGTTGGTCTCTGGTGGAGGGGGATGGGACTGGGGTGGGTGCCTGCCTTCCTTCCCTCCCTTCTCTCCCATTGTCCCTTCCTTCCTTTCCTTCACCTCCCTCTTTGTCCCTTCCTCCTTCCCTCCCTCTCTCCCATTGTCCCTTCCTTTCCTTCCTTTCCTTCACCTCCCTTTGTCCCTTCCTCCTTCCCTCCCTTCTCTCCCATTGTCCCTTCCTTCCTTCTTTCCTTCCTTTCCTTCACCTCCCTTCTCTCCCATTGTCCCTTCCTTCCTTCTTTCCTTCACCTCCCTCTTTGTCCCTTCCCTCCCTCTCTCCCATTGTCCCTTCCTTCCTTCCTTCCTTCCTTCCATTGTCCTGTGCTATGCCGCCCAGACCCCAGCCTGGTTTTGGCAGGCAGCAACACATCATGGCCCTGCCTGACATCAAGGCCCTGCCTGTGCGCGTGCAGAGGCAGAGGAGAGCGCACAGGCAGGGCGGGGATGTCGCCGGTTCACCTCCCATTTTCAGGCACATACGTTACGAACTGGCTACTTCTCCCAGTCATTTTTCCCCTACCGGGGCCCAGCGTTCGAGTCAGGTTCCCCGATCCTCTCCGTGTACATCGTTCTTCCCATAGCTCTCCCCAGCACTGTCAAGAGATGCCCATTTCTGGCCGCATTGCTACCGTTCTCAAGTTACATTTGCACCCGCCCGAAGGAAGAGAGCGACGCTTTTCTCCCTCCTCCAAAGAAAGGGAGACAAACCCACATCGCCACCAAGTCACCCTTCCTTCGGGCGAAGTAATCTCCGGTCCCCACCTTCGAGACTGTTTCAGTCTGAAGCAGAGAGTCGGAGAGCTGCGTCACTCTTGCCGTTTGGACCTTCTAATTTTACGCTCTGGGAGCAGCTTGCCTTTCAAACCTCCGATAACTAACAGAAGGGGAAACCCGCTGCAAAGGCGCATCTCCCGAAAAGATGGGGGGGGGGAGAAAGGCGATCAGTCAGCCAAGAGCCCGGCTGTTTCAGACTTTAAGCCTGCGATACAGGCAACAGAGGGCCAAGCAAAGAAGGCGATCCGAGAAAAGGAAAAAAAAAACCACTTTCATTTCCAGCAAGTTACTTTTCCAAAACTGCCTTAAATGAAGAAGTGACTTCCCCCCCCCTCTAATAATTGACTTTCTCCTGGCTTCTCCAGCCTTCCCTAGCAGGAAGAGATCAGCCCCGACCGGCTTTTGTTCCCCAAAGGCTAAAATCGCTCGCTTGTCTGATCAAAGGGGCGCACAGGCACCCCGAGGCCCGCTCCAGGCCCCCACTAAGCCACGATTCCCGGTTTGTAGAAAAGGGGAGAAAAGCGATCAGTCAGCCAAGAGCCCGGCTGTTTCAGACTTTAAGCCTGCGATACAGGCAATGCCGTGCGCTTCTCCCAGCCCAGAAGGGGAAACTGACTGGCGGGTGGGCGGGCAGGCCGGCCGGCCGGCGTGGAAATGGGGAAGGGTTAAATGCTGCAAAACAGTGGGGGGGAGGAAGTCAGGCGGGCGCATTTCTCCCTCCACATCCGCGTTCTGTTGGCTTCGCCTGGCGCACGTCAGCAAAACAAACAGCCTCGATTCCCACCTGCTGCCGTGGGATGAGTCCTCCGGGAGGCAACGTGAGGGCCGTGAGGGGTATCACAAGCTCATTGGGGGGGGAGGAAAAGAAGATGGAAGAGAGTGAGGCCGCAACACAGAGAGAAGGGGGAAAAGAAGGAGGGGCAGTTGTGATGTTGGCACTCAGGGCCGCGACGCGAGCGGTTTCAAACCCCTTCCTGCTGAGGGAGGGGACGGCTCTGTCCCCTATCAGGCTAGCACTAGTTGTGAAGTAAGAAGAGGGAGGGGAAGGGCAATACGGATCCCGCTGACCTGCGTGCACGAGAAGTCAATCCGTTTGCTGCACAATGAGTCCCTGGGGAGGGCAGGACCTTGCTCTGCGCTCTTTGCGCGCCCTCCTGCAGGGCACATTCTGTAGGGTTCGTGCAGGCTGCCGCCAAGCAGCATGTTTTCCACAAACAAGTGAGCTGGGAAGGCGACGCAGCGGGGGGGGGAGGAAGGCGACGCCACGTACCACCAGCCAGGTGGTCGCGTACCACCTGTGGTACTTTGAAAAGCCCTGCTCTAGGCCCTAAACTCTGCCTACATTTTCTTCTTACTATTTCCAGTTTGGGCATTCCATTCTCCAACCATAAGCAGCACATCTGTTCTATTGAATTCAGATTGAATTTAACCACTTAGTAATCTTCTCATTTTCTGCAGCAATGGTTGCAGAGGCTAATGTTGGATAATTGTCATATTAAAAGAGGTTAGATATTATTTGAACATTGATTGCATTTTTGCCAAGTATGGTCTTTGCTACTAATAGACCCCCAAATCAGTAGATATTAGCAGACACAACCATGCACAACAAAATAAATTTGAAACCATTATAAAGCTGATAAGTTGCATAAAACAAAGTACTCACAGAAAAAGGAATAAGTAATAAGATTTTTTTTGTCCAAACTACTGACTTGTACAAATTCCCAGAGAAAGAAGCAAAAGGAGCCATGGTGGTGCAATGGTTAGAAGTATTGAAGGCAAACTTTGCTCACAGCTAGGAGTTCAATCCTGACTGGCTCAAGGTTGATTCAGCCTTCCATCCCTCTGAGATCAATAAAATGAGGATCCAGATTGTTGGGGACAATATGCTAACACTGTAAACCACTGAGCCTGCAAAACTGCATTCTATCCACTGCACCACCACATCTCCTAGTCCAACCTTCTATTTTCAGTAGTTGTCATCCAAATACAAGGGCAATTCGGAAATAAACCTCCATTTGGTTATCAATAACAGACACTTGCAGTTACAGAATTTTTATTATATACATTAGAAAACTACAACATTACATTACTTTTTGACATAATCTCCATTCAAATTGAGGCATTTGTCATAACATCTTACAAGGGTTGAAATTCCTTAGTAGTAGTCGCTCGTTGCCAAATCTGGGGTATTTGGGGGGGGGATGATCAAAAACATCCCAACGGAACTGCTTCAAAAGTTCTTGGGTGCGTCTAGCGGTGTGCGGGCGAGCATTATCATGAACCAACACCACACTGGAAGTCAGCATGCCCCAACACTTGTTATGGATGGCTTATCTGAGTTTTTGTAATGTTTCACATTAGACTTCTGAATTGATGGTCGAACCACACTCCATGAACTTCACTAGCAGTACTCCTTTGGCATCTTCACATTTGGCAGGATTTTCTATGGCACCACTTCCGGTGTGGTGTTGGTTCACAATAATGCTCATTACAATAATGTAATGTTGTAGTTTTCCAATGTATATAATAAAAATTCTGTATCTGCAAGTGTCTGTCATTGATAACCAAATGGAGATTTATTTCCGAATTGCCCTCATAGATTCATGAAAAGAATGTTCTGGAGATAATGCTTGACTCTAGCCTGTGGTACTTGAGGAGATCATGGCAACAACTTTGGAAATGAATCTCAGGTTTTAAGAGCCATTTTGGCTATTAGGTATCACACTTCAAGGTAAGAAATAAAATAAAGGCTAGAACATGTTAGTAATGTATAATAAAAATTCTGTATCTGCAAGTGTCTGTCATTGATAACCAAATGGAGATTTATTTCCGAATTGCCCTCATAGATTCATGAAAAGAATGTTCTGGAGATAATGCTTGGCTCTAGCCTGTGGTACTTGAGGAGATCATGGCAACAACTTTGGAAATGAATCTCAGGTTTTTAAGAGCCATTTTGGCTATTAGGTATCACACTTCAAGGTAAGAAATAAAATAAAGGCTAGAACATGTTAGTAATGTATAATAAAAGTTCTGTATCTGCGAATGTCTGTCATTGATAACCAAACGGAGATTTATTTCCGAATTGCCCTCATAGATTCATGAAAAGAATGTTCTGGAGATAATGCTTGGCTCTAGCCTGTGGTACTTGAGGAGATCATGGCAACAACTTTGGAAATGAATCTCAGGTTTTAAGAGCCATTTTGGCTATTAGGTATCACACTTCAAGGTAAGAAATAAAATAAAGGCTAGAACCTTTACTATAGTTTGATTACATTCATTTTTATACAAAAAGGTGCTTAGTTTATTTTAAACCTTATATAAAAATATGGTGTTAGTAATATGATGATGCATAACTTAATATTAAAACTACTTTTTCATTGTGCCAAAGTGATTTGTTTTTAATCAAGTAACAAATCCAAATTTGTTATTATTAAACATTCAATCTTCTTGTTTAAACTGGAGTTACAAACACATAATAGCCAAATCTATCAATCTGGTATCATATACATGCAATTTAAAACTTACAGTTGGTCCAATAAATCTAGATAAATTTAAGATAGTAAGATAGCAGCCTTTGTATTCTTATACAATCAATTCTGTTCAGTTGTAAAAATCTTGAATATTTAACACTGGAAACCCTGTAAAAATAAATCTTTATCTGTAAATGGTATTATCAAAAACATATTGGCCCGTGGGCAATTATTTACATGATCTTAAATTAATAATTTATTCTGAAAAGGAAAACCAAAATAATATTTAATCTATCTTTAAAACAATATTTGTTTCAATTTGTCTCAGATAAATAACAATTACGGTTTGTTATTAATTGAAAATAGGCTTAACTGATTATGAAGAATACAATTTCTATATTGCACTTCCCAGTGGAATATACTGTCAATGAGCTATATCAATTGTGATCAATAATAATTTACTCTGAACCTCATAACTGTAGTGCAAACAATTTGAGGTGATAGAGATTAATTCTTGATGGTTGCCTCTCTTAGATTAGATGACTATAGCATCATATATTTGATAGTTCTGACAGGTTTCTATCAAATATTGCAAAGATTAAGACTTTTATGCAAAATTTCTATAAGAAAGACTAAACATATTTCTATACAGAAAAAAGAATGCACTCCTTAAAAAACAACAGTTCACACAGTTCTAAGTAAGACTGTCACAGTATTGAGAGATCGAAACATAAGCTTTAAAGGCACAGTAAAAAGCAGGTGCTACATCCGCTATGCTTTTTAAAAGTTGTCTTATTCTAAACCAAAGCCTTCTGCATTTGAAATTCCAATTGTCAATTTTTGCTTCAGTTCCTTTTTGGTCTTGTATGGAGGCAGGCAGAGCTGGTTGAAGCAAGTATGGGCAATAGGTAACCTAAAATAAGCAAAAGAAGATATGCATATTAAATAAGAAATAATTTAGATCAGGGGTCCCCAATCCCTGGTCCGTGGACCAGCACCGATCCGCGGCATGCCAGAAACCGGTCCACGCAAACAAGCAAAGCCCCATCCGCGGGATGCAGGCAGTACAAGAAACCACACCTCTTCCGGTCCGCAGAAAAACCTCTCCACGGAACTGGTACCAGGGGACCTCTGATTTAGATGACTATATTAAAACATGGCTTTAATCCAGCAGGGGACATGTGCAAATATCTACGCTGTACTGCAAATAAGATGGCTCTGTTCATTTGAATTCAAACAAACTGACCCCCTCCGTCACAACAAAGAAAGAATGCTCATAGAGCAGAGAAGTAGAATTTCTTTACTCGCAATTGACAGCTCTAAAATGTATGTTTAGCAGTTCAGTATAATTTTACTTCAACCCTCCTGATATCTGGGAGTAGCAGAGTATTATGATGGATCTCCTAATCCTGGTCAATTGCATAGGGAGCAATGGACAAGATGTGCATGATTTCATCAACATGCAGTCCTGAGATGCTTACACTTGCATCAGATGACAGGATACCTGTACAAGCCTAATCATGGCATTTATGGAGTAACCTGCCCCTGTCAACATTTTGACATTGTCGCTTTTGCTGAGACGCTGCTTGACCCTATTTAAATTTAGTGGTGGAGAAAAAGGGGATGGCAGTCTCAATCCGCTTTTGTGGAAGGACCGTATAGGAGAGAGGAGCAGAATGGATTGGGTCCTGGCCCTTGAACATTCTTTTTGTTTTCATTTATTTGTAGTAAATTCCTGACAAGCAGTTTTATAAATCTTACCTGTGGCCTGGGCCATTTAAAGAAGCAACAATCTACTTTCAGATGTCCAGATAGGAGGTACACAAGCAACACTTTCAATGATTCCCTCACTGGCTTACATGCATTAATTTCATTCTGTAATGTCTGATTACAAATCAGAATAATAACAGTATAAGCCAAAGTTTTTACCAGTTTGTGGATGCTTCACTCTTTGAAATTTTAAAATTAAGGTCTGTCATTCCTCCTACGGGTACTCTGTCACTTCCTGTAGCAAAATGTAGGAGCTTTTTTTGAAGGTCAAGAGGAAATTCGAGTACTACTTCCCAGAAATTCCTGGATTTTATACAAAACAGTGTTAGTTCCAACTCAAAATCAGTTCCTATATTTTTGATTTAAGAGTTAAAGAAAAAAAAATACCGGATAGTAAGATCAGTTTTCTGATAGCCATCATACTGTGTGTGTTTCTGGAGAGCATGCATATCCAACTCAGGACTTCCACATACCAGAATTTCAACTTCTTCAGGACGAAGCAGCTGCAAAATAAAATGGATTGTATAAACTGGTAAATACTTTTCCTTTGTAATATTTGAGGTTTCTTAATCTTTCATTTCAGGCTTAACAAAAGGCAACATTACAGGGAAAATAAGGAAAATATAGATAACAGCAAAAAATATTATTAAATCAAAGTTCAGGCTAAATATAAAATTTCATAACACTGGATTTAAATTCAGTTTATGTGAATAATTATTAACAAAGATACAAATATTTGTCAAATTCAAAGTTGCTTGTAATCAAAATATTTTCAGTATAGTCTTACCAGTAGCTTTACATTCCAGTATGCTAGATTTAAACTAATTTAGCTCTGCTCACTGCTAAAGACTTAAATACAAATCTTATGTTTCTTAGTTATGTAAATAGATTGTAATTATTAATCACCAACTTTTTTTGTTCTGGCAATTGTTCTGGTTAGAGCAAGAGTAAGTAACAGCATCTACATTGAAAAAAACCATAATTTACAAAATGACATGCTTTTCATTTTTTCCCTGTAAGCACATCTTTCTTACAGGAGTAATTTAACCAGGGTTTCTTAAGCTGAACATTCAGCTACAAACTACTGTATACTACGGTAACTTCCCCATCTGCCAGAACTTCAGAACCAGATTGTAAGTACATTTGTGTGTGTGTGTGTGTGGGGGGGTCCATTGTAATTTTGAATGGTCGCTAAGTGACCAGTCATAAATCAAGGACTATATGTATGCATAAGTATTCTCCAAAATATACCGCATCCTACCTTTCTATTCCATATTTTCTTATTCTTACCATCAATGCATAGGAAGCACAGACACTGTGAAATCCATAATAAAATGCAGCAAACTGTTTGTAGATTGATTTGTTGAGAAGAAAGTCTACATAAAGCTGCACATACTCTGAAAAAGAAATAGTTCAGTTTACTGCAGTGTATTTGAAACTCTAATATCAGTATTTAAAATTAGTGTATTATCATATTTAATTTTGAAAACAGCCCAAATTAATTCAAAATATTTCTGTTATATTATACTATACCTTTTCTATTTTCATTGGTAACTGGTATTTTATCACCACCAGGTTTTAAGTCATAACACTTTATGACACCAAATTCCTCTTGAAAAACCTGATAAGACAAGATATTTCTAATGAGATGCAGTGACAGACTAAGATTGGAATACCCTATTGGCAATTTGTACTCAGTCAATAAAATCTGCTAATTATTATGGCCAATATTCTTTTTCCCCTCACAATGTTGCTAGGAAGTTAAAAGCAGTATGAGAACATCAAGCATAGTGTCTCTTGAGCCCCTTGAGAAAAAGTAGGATATAAATGTAATACCAGGTAGTCCTCAACTTATGATCACAATTGAGCTCCAACATTTCCATTGCTAAGCAAGACAGTTGTTAAGTGAGTTTTGCCCCATTTTACAACCTTTCTTGCCATAGTTGTTATGGAAATCTCTGCAGTTGTTAAGTTAGTAACATGGTTGTTAAGTGAATCTGGCTTCCCCATTGCCTTTCCTTGTCAGAAGGTAGCAAATGGTGATTACATGACCCTGGGACATTGCAACCATTATAAATACATGCAAGTTGCCAAACATCCAAATTCTGATCACATGACCACAGAGATGGTACAATGGTCATAAGTGTGAAAACAGACATAAGTCACTTTTTCAGTGCTGTTGTACCTTCCAGTAGCCACTAATTGAATGGTTGTAAGTCAAGGACCACTTGTACATATATACAAAACAAAATATCTGTTACTCAACTCAGATGTTCTGTCAGAATATTAAGCCTTTCAGCCAGATCATATGAGGTTTGGTAAATGTGTACATTACTATTAATTCTAAGAGAAATTAAAACTCATTTACACATAAACAAGGTGTTCCTTGGCTGTAGCTACAATTATTTTTCAATTCTTAAAATGGTATTTACACTAACATTTATTTAATGGAAAAGGTGTTCTGAGCTATACAATGGAAAGTAAGTAGAGGCTATAATGCTTTTCAAGAGTTTAGTGAAAGGTAGGATGACTAAAAACTGAATGCAGCCAACCAGAGTGAAATAAAATCTGAAATCATTAAATAATTTTGGCTGACTTGCTGTCTAGCACCCAGCTGCAATGAAGAAAGGATAAAATAATAAAGTAAGAAGCTAAAAAAAGAACCATTAATAGCCAAAATATTCTAAATAATTGTAATAAATCGCTTGGGAAGATGAGAAAAACTAAATTTGGATAATATAGAATTTTGGACAATGGGAGCATATTTTGAATGACACTTTCACTTCCATCTTTGTTCTTAAGATAATTAAATACTGCTATTGTCATAAATACAATATAGGTGCATTTTCGAAAATAACATTAATATAATATAAAGATCCCTGAACTTATCAAGGGGGCTGGATTAGATAACCTGTTAGATTCCTTCCAACTCAAGCATTCTGGTTTTATTTTTATTATACCTGGAAGGTTGAATAAAAGTCTTCTTCAACATTCCCTTCATAGGATAGCAGCTCATTTAATCCATGAGCTAACTCCTGTAAGAAAAGTTTTTGAAATTTAACTTATACAGAACATCCTTCTTTCCTTATGAATCTTAGAGAAATGTTATGTAGGAGATCACCCGAGTAGGCACAAGCATTTCATATCAGATACCAAATGACACTCTTACTGCAGCAAATACTATTTACATTATATATATAAATGAACTCTCTATAAAGTCCTTATTTTAATAACAAATGCTTCTTTGAGGATACAAATTACATAAGGCTACAAGATTGGGGCTGCACAAATTCCTGATGACCATGAGATAGCAACAAAGAGATACAGAAAACTAATCTTTACTGCCATTTATTGACCATCAAGGCTTTTGCAGTCCAGACTTAATTGCCCAAGTATTACAGCTTTCATAAAACATTAGAATAGGATTTCACCTATGAAGCTTTAAAAATGCAGCATTATTATTAGAATCTACCATGGTAATTAATTTGTTTGCCATATTTAAATGCTGCCAAATCCCAACAATTTCAAGAATGCTAGGCTACAGATCTAGGCTGCTATAGATCTAGACTGCCATTTGATGAAAGTAAGAAATGAGTGTATTCTATATGATTGCTGCCACTTAGTGATTGTTCAATTTTGCAGTACAGAATTGCAAGCCCTAAATATTAATAGCTTTATGTAAATAAAGTAGTAGAATGGACCACTGGCAACCCTTTCATTCTGAATTATCCTAATTCAGTGGTGGGATTGAAATATGTGAACAACCGGTTCTCTGTGTGGATGCCGTTCCGGAAGTCTATTCTGGACCTGGGCAACAAAAAATTAGCTACCAATTCTGCCAAAGTGGTGCGAACCGGCTGAATCCAAGCACTGTCCTAATTGCACATTATGTGTTCAATGGCAAATGTTTTTCTGAGGTGGATGATAAAGCCTTTTGGAGAGGGTTACTAAATATTGTTTCTGATACCTAATATACTGAAAGTAGGTAGTATCCCTGATTTTAGGTTCTTAGTTCAACTCCTGCAAAAACAAAAATTATAAGTTTGTTTTGTGACATTACATTAAGGATTTGATGTTGAACCTATACATGTACATGGCAATCAGAGTGGGCTCTTTCATGGCCATATTTCTTTAATGCTGTTTTTTATATTGTTACTTATATGTGATCTGCAGTTTAAAATACTGTGTTTTGACAATTTAGTAGATAATTAATATGACTACTGCATAGTCCTGGAGGCACCAAACTTCTTGAGCTTATTCAGAGCCAGTGCAACATTCCTAAACTGATTACCAAAGGAGGCCCCTAATCTGTAAAAGGGTGGATTCGTGTATCTCCTATTACTGAAGCTGCTCACAGTTCCTCTCCAAGAATTATGCAGAAAGGGAAAAAGCCCGTGTTTTTATTATCCTGTTATAGCATATGAGTAGTTCAATTTCTGGCAAAACATCAAATGATTACTTGCATGTGTGAAAGAGCTATCATCAACTGAGCATCACAGAATCTTAAATTGTCTGACACTTCCTCAACATGAAAAAAATAGTTTAGAATTGCAACTTGTTCATGGTTCAGTTGCAAATATTATATATTGGTAATTATTTGAAGACATTTTTAGATAAAATATGTGTCATGAGGGGTCCTTGGTGTTCTCTGAGCTTGCTTGTTTACCCAAACCATCATCAGTGCTAGTGAGGATTGCAGTTTGCTGTCTGTTTATATTCTAGTGGCTTGCCTATCGGTATTGGTGGGGGTGGTCTTAGAGATTCTTTCGTTGGGCTGCTTGCTGTTGGCTTCTTTGGCAGTTTCTTGATTGGGGTATTGTTTACTTGATTGTTGATCTGATGTTAACCTTGGAGTTAATCTATGCTGATCTAGGTGGTGATTGCTGGTGGAGAGATGCCTGGGTCTTTTTGTTCCTTTTTGGGCTGGGTGAAAGTGTATTTTGCATAGTCTATAGATGTTGTTAATGTCTATGAGTCTATTGATGGCTAATTTGTCAAAGTGCCAGGCTACTAGAAATTTCCTGGCATTTTTGGACTTGGCTTGGTCTAGGATGGTCACATTTTCCCAATTGAAATTATGGTTAAATCTGTCTATATGTTGTGAAATTAAAGAATTTTCATCATGTCTTTTGACTGCTAGCTAGTGTTCGTGAATGCGTTCTGCCAGTCTTCTGCCTGTTTGTCCTACATCCTTACATTGTATGTTGTAATGTAGATGACTGTTGTTTGTTCTGGGGTTGTTGGGTCTTTTGGTCTGCTTAGGATGTTTTGAAGGCCTTTGGTTGGCTTATGTGCTATGCTGATATCATGAGGCTATAGTAGTCTGTTGGTGGTTTCTGAGGTATTCTTGATGTATGGCAGTGTAATTCTTTTTAGGGTTTGTGTTGGTTGTGCTATATTGGGTTGAGTGCTCAGGACTTTTTGATAAAGTTTTGTAGATATCCATTTTGTTGGAATATGTTGTATAGATGCTCTATTTCCTTTTTCTACTGTTCCGGGTTGCTGCAGTGTGTTTGGGCTTGTCTAAATAAAGTCCTTACGCAGCTTTTCTTGTGGGAGATTGGGTTGTTGCTTTGGTAGTGGAGCACCTAGTTAGTATGAGTTTTTCTGTAAACTTGTGTTTCTAATTTGCCATTGTGGTCTCTGCTGATCAGGATATCCAGGAAGGGTAGTGAGTTGTTGTTTTCTTTTTCTCTAGTAAACTGAATTCCTTTAAAAATGTTATTGATAGTTTTGTGGATGTTCTCTAATTGGTTCTTTTTTGTTATGATGAAGGTGTCATCTACATATCTGGTCCATATTTTCGGTGGTATTGTGGAAGTGCTATGGTTTCTAGACATTGCATGACAACCTCTGCTATAGGTGTCTCTTTAATTTGTTGGTAAATATGTCCATCAAATTGGAAGTATGTAGTTAGGTAATGTAGTTGGGTAATGAAGCGTCTGCAAGAAAACAAGCAAGCTCAGAGAGCACCAAGGTCCTCTCATGTCAACCCTGAGCTACAAATATTCTGCTTTATAAATATGTGTCAGTTATGAACATTAGGATAATTGTTCATGTGAATAATATTTGAGTACAGTATATTCTAAAGTAACTTACAATTGAGTTTGTTTTTCAGAGATTGCATTTTGTCCTTATTTACAATAGTGCTACATTTGTTAAAATGAATAATTTTAATTATGTATCAGAAATAGAAATGGCTATTTGATTCAGAACTAAAAACCTTGCAATATGGCTAACAATATACATAACCCACATACAGCAAATATAACACCAACATACACAGTACAAACAAAGCAGAGGTAAAGCATTACCTGTTATCACTGATGTTAAATACATACTATTTCTGGGCTTTATCACGTTATAATAATGTATGAATCTGCTAATGATAAATAGGAACTTTGTAAAGTACAAATAGTATTTTCTGCTCTATAAACACAATCTGAAATTATGCAATCAAACCACAAATACTGTACTGAAAAAAAAGTTGACATTTCAAAATAACTCATACCTACCGGCATAACTTGACACAGGTCATCAATAGTAACATTACCAATTCCGACAGGTGTATTCAGGTCACATGGTACAATGGGAGGACTAAGTAATTTTTTATAGCAGCACAACGGAAATCGAATATCCAGCGTGATACTATTATAGACAGCTAGCCCCATAAGCTGGATGATGAATGTTAAGTTTAAAATCATACTCTCATTTTAGAGCATACTATCAGTTTTATTAATGTTATATTAAACAGGGGTGATAAAAATATTACATATTTAGAATACTGACACTGCATCTAAATGTAATCTAATTTCTATAACAAATAATCCACCAACAAGCTTATTAGGTCATGAAATTTCACCCTAGCATAGGAATTCTTTTCAAAATATAATCCCAGAAAGCAACAAGCCATTTCCAAAATGTTGCCAAAAATACCATAGATCCTGGTTCCCTATTGTGTAAGCAAACATGGTCTGTGTATAACATATCAAATACTTGCTGTAGGAAATTAGTGCATCTCATGGAAACACTAGGGATATGTTCCTAACTACAACAATATTCCCTGTGTTATGCAAAATTATTTAACTATGAGTTTGTAAAATGGAAAACCAGCAACACATCATCTTGTAACCAGCTTAAGATGGAAACAGGAACATTTCTTTTTTTTTCTTTTTAAAGTACAGTCTATCCCAGATTTTTTTCTTAACTGGAATTCCAGAGAAATAGTCATGTTCAGTGCAAAAAAAAATTCATAGTGATGTTAAGATAAACAAAATTACTGTATGATATAGCAATTCTTTTATGAGCCACTTCATTAGATACTCTGACCATAAAAGCTTATATCGTACATAATAACCAAAGTTGTATCCTAAAGATTCTTATTGAAATTGCAGTCAAATTTCATTCACTGAAAATGTAATAACTGCAAAATGGCTGAAAGCAGAGTAAATAAAGCTTAAAATGTAAAGAAAATAAAGAAAATATAAATAAAGCTGAAAATGTGCTTAGTCACTCATGCCCTGGTCATCTTGTGTTTGGACTACCGCAATGTGCTCTACATGGGGTTATCCTTGAAGAGTATTCAAAAGTTGTAGCTGGCACAGAATACAGTTGCGCAGACAGTTTTAGGAGCCCCTGGGATGGTCCATGTAACACCGCCGTTGCACAAACTGCACTGGTTGCTGATTTGCTTCCACATCTAATTTAAGGTGTTGGTTCTTACTTTTAAAACCCTGTATGGCATGGGGTCCAGGCTACCTGAGGATCCATCTCACCCCAGTGAAATTGGCCCGCCCCAATTGCTCTGGCAGAAGGAGCATGCTATGGAGCCAGTCAGGAAAGGAATTTTAGTTGGTGGGGTCTAGAAAAAGAGCCTTTTCTGCCGTGGTTCCCGCCCTCTGGAACATTGTGCTGCTTGAGGTGAGATATGCCCCCACTCTCTTGGCCATCAGAAAGGGCCTGAAAATCTAGATCTGCTGATTGGCTTGGGGCCCACTCTGGAGTTGGTTAAGAAGAAGATCCCACTCTGTTTATGTATTGGTTCCTTTCTTATCCAGTTTTTTGTTAACTTTTAAATATTAATGTTTTTATCGTTTAACATTCTAATTGTTTTGTATTGCTGTTTTATGATGTGGTTAGCTGCCCAGAGTTGTTCAACAATGAGATGGGCAGCATAAACATTTAACAAATAGATAAGTTTTTTAAAAATGTACCTTTTCAAGCAGTTGATGGGATTCTTTAATTGATCAGTGGTTGGAAAATCAAGATAAGTAGCTCTTTTAGGGTACTAACATGCTCCAAATTAATTCTATTAAAGATTATCTGCTTACATATACCATATGTGGATAGGCATTTTTATGAAAGAAAGAATTACTCATAATCAGTATTAGATAACAAAATATTATTTTTTTAAATGCAGATATGTAATCTACAGGTCAGTTTGGTATAGTGATTAGAAGATTAGAAACAGGGAGACTGAGTTCTAGTCCATCACACTTTAGGCACAAAGCCAGATGCATGACTTTGAGCCAATCACATCTCTCAGCCCTGTAAAAAAGGCAATGGGAAAACCATTTCTGAAAATTCTAATAAGAAAACTGCAGGGACTTGTCCACTCAAAGGCACACACAAATACATTTGTAACTTATCACATTTAAACAACTACTTTAAAAATACATTGTTTGGCTATTATATTGACATATCAGCATTATAACCATGCAAATTTAAATTTTATTCAAAAAATTCCTCCTCAGTGAGGTTTTATTTTTTGCAACCAAGTTGAGTCCCCATCATGACAAGTCACTGAAGAGGGCTGCATCCTTTTTTGTATGTGAAATAATATTTTTTTTAAATGGGATTTAAACATATGTTCCTTATGTTTGCACTCTTAAATAATAGACATTTCAAGCAAAGATATAACTAAAAGTAGGCCTCATTGTGAGACTGCCTCATTTAATGACTTTATAGTTGCAACAGTGATGAAAAAGTAACTTTGTGACCAATCCTCTTATTTACAACCTTCACAGGTCTGTAAAACATAAGAAATTTGAAGTAAGATGATAAGCACAGTTGCAGTTTCATTTAGTGACTGCTTTGCTTAATGACAGTTGCTGGTCCCAATTATGGTTGCTAAATGAGGACTACCTAATGTCTATTAGTTCAGTAATCACCAATTCCTGGGTACAAACAACTTTTTAGATAGTATTTGGATCTCGAATCTGGCCATCATGACTCTATACTGAATCCAGAACTCTTCTATTGAACATATTAATTTGTGCCAATGATACAATCTTCCTTTATTAATAATGGACGAGTTGTAACAGTAAGCAACAAATAATTCTGTTGAAATAAATTATTTATTTTCATATCTGAACCATTCTGTCAAATATGAAAATAACTAATTTTTTTTATCATAACTACTGTAGATAAATATATAAATATATTCAAGTGAATGCTATGTAAAGAAAAAAAGAAAAAATACATAAAAATGCAAAGAAGCGCCTTATGGAGTATCAGCTATGTATATAGCACCTTCTAGTGGGCAGAAAAGGATACAGCTCCAACCAATCGAAATTCAGAGTAATTATCACAGTTCAAACTACTAAACCAATGACAGTGAGAATCTTTGTGATATGTAAACATGCCTATAGGAGAGAATAAACATTTTTAAAATAAAATTCTATTACTGTTCGCATAGTGAACTATGTCTAAAATTTTCATTCTCATCTCTCAAATATGTTCAAGTAATAGTTTTAAATAAAGGTACCATTATAGCAAGGGAATAATTTCTCCAGTCACAAATTGTATTACTGGTTTTATTTCAAATACTGAAATATAACAAAACTAGAAGGTCAGCTGGAGAAAACAAAACATATTCTAATTTTATTTTTATTTGAGAGTTTATATCAGTTTTGTAAAATAGTTTACAACACAATTGAAATATAACATTAATATTTAATAAATATATTTAATGGAATACAGTGTATATATTTCCCTAAATGGTAAAGCATAAAATGATGATTATAGGTATAGTGGTAACAATTTTTAAAAAAATTCCAAAGAAACATTACCCATTAATACTATCTCATATTTTAGATATCCTCTCCTGAACTTCTTAATTTCTTTTAGCTTGAATATTAATTGAGGAGAAATTCTCAATTAGTTGTCTACCCAGGAAGAGAATCTGATATCCTTTGTATGACACTAAAAGACTCTGTTATTGGGAGAATACACAGCAAGCCGATCATAAATGATCCAAGTGTGCAGTAGATTGAGATACAATCAGGTGATCTAAAGGTCTTTGTTTTGTTTAAAACTTCATCACAGACAAACAAGTTTGGATTCATTAATTTTTATCTTACTTGGTTAAATATTAGTAGAACTTAAAAACTCACCATAGTCTGGCTGAAAAATCTGCCTAATTAGAAGAAGAAACCATTCTTTTGTTAGGCCACCCATGTCAAGACCAGCTTCTCCTACAAATGTAACTTTTAATTTCTTTTTTAAATCATCTCGCTTCCTTGTGAGCTATTACAAACAAAACGGTGAACAGTTAAATCTATCATCTTATAAAATGAAACAAGGTAATAATGCTATTTTAACATTGTTTTGGAGAACAGGGGATATAAATGCAACATTTATAATACAAACTAACATTCAAATGTAAAGAAACAAATGTTAGTCAAGGTTCAGCTGATTAGGGATTTCAATAACCTTTCTACCCATTTCTATTTCTATTAATAGAAGTCATATTTTTACTTTATTCGGCACAGGTCATATACCTCTTTTACATATATTATAAAAATATTCAGAAAAAAACTGGAATAGATGTTTAATAGATTGAAAACTAAGCCTTACAAAGAGAATAATGGAATAGGATATGTTTAACTTTAAGAAAGATAATAGAGTGGGTACATTAGTGCTCATCAAGTTCTTGAACAAATATCATGCAAAAAAAAAAACCCAAGACTTGTTCTCTATTATTTTAGTATATGTGACATAATATTATTGGAAGACAGATTCTGGTTGAACTTTAAGATAAAAATCCTAATAAAAAAAGAGATTTAAGTGGAACAATTCCCAGGGAAGGAAATGATTTTCCCTTCCTTGGATCTTCTCAAGCAGAGGCTAGACAGGATGCTTTAATTTGGAACGCTGCATGTGGCATGGAGCTGGACATGAGGTCCTGAAGTGCCCCTTCAGGTTCTATGATACCGTGACTTACATGTTCTTTTCTCCTTCATTTACCTCCTCTCCTCAAATGCCAGAAGTAAGGACTTCTGCATTTATCACAGCATAGTTTACCATTACTTTTGAACTAGGAACTGTGGACAAATCAAAATGATTTACGACTTGGATATGGAAGGATCTGAACCCTTCGGGATGTTTCTTTCAACAGAAACCATTTTGCATACCTCATCCAACGAATCACTAACTAGGTGCATTCTTCTTACTTTCACATTTAGGAATAGCATATTCATATCAGGTCTCTGCCTCCGAGATACTTTATCCACAAGGCTTTGCTGTTCCAATCCAAAGAGGTTGTGAGAAGGAAAAAATAATGGTCATATATTATCCTCTATGAATTATGAAAGATACTATGATACTGTAAACTAATTTTTACAACCTAAATATTTAATACTAATGCCAATTATATATGTTTCTACCTGATCTTAATTATGAATTGTTAATATTCCATCAAATCTACATAGTTAACAAAATATATAGAAAAAGATATATCAAAGGCAATATTTGTTAGGTTAAGCAATAGGATATAATTGGAATAATTTTTGATACAGAAATGTAAGTATTATCAAATAACTATAAAAGTATGCATTCAATGACATAGGCATCTTTCTTCTGTGGATAGTTTTGATAGCAATTATAGTACTGATACAGAAAATTAACATATGCTCCACACTTAGCTTTCAGAATTTGCTAGCAATTAACTCCTCCTTACAATCCTTACGCCCACATATCTTATAACACATTGTAGGAAAGAGGGACACTGAAGTGAAGAAGAGTTACATCTATCTGTACATGTAAAAGTACAATTCTAATAACTGTAAAGTCATTCTACCCTGGCATTTAAAAAGAACATAACTCTTTTACAGTCTGTTCCATGATTGATTTAGGTAAATATCTTCCTTCTTTGTTATTACAAGTAGTTCATCATGCTTATACAGAGCATAAACATCCCAAATACATTTTTATAGATAATGATTTATTAACTCTATATGCTGCCCAACTCCTAGCGACTCTGCACAGTTAACTTAAAGCATACCTTAAACTGTATCCTATCAGAAGTCTAAATATACTTAGAGAAGTGACTGAATACAAAGTATTTAATATATAAAATATTATTTCAATTTTAATACACAATTTATTTAATAAATAATAATGCTTACCCGTGCAATATTTATCATTTGTTGTTCTGAATCCTTTTGAATTATAACTTTTTTTGCTGCTATAGAAATAATGAACGGATATTGACAGAAGGAAAACCTGAATGATAAAATATTACACATATGTGTACATATTTATATTGAAAGAAATTAATGGAAGAACATAGAATGAATTACAGTAGGTAAATATAGGTAATTCTTGACTTACGACCACAATTGAGCCCAAAATTTCTGTTGCTAAGTGAGACAGTTAAGTGAGTTTTGCCCCATTTTATGACTTTTCTTGCCATAGCTGTTCACTTCAGTTGTTAAGTTAGTAGCACAGTTGTTAAGTAAATCTGGCTTGCCCACTGACTTTGCTAGTCAGAAGGTCACACAAGGTGATCTCATGACCTCGGGACACTGCAACCGTCATAAATATGAGTCAGTTGCCAAGCATCTGAATTTTGATCAGGTGACCATGGGGATGCTGCAATGGTTGTATGAAAAATGGTCATAAGTCACTTTTTTCAATGACAATGTAACTTCGAACGATCACTAAATGAACAGTTAAGTCGAAGATTGCCAGTTTTAAAAAAGAAACTTACAAAAAAAATTATCTGCTTAACAGTTAATAATGCATACATGTTTAGCTAATTCAAGGGACACAGATACTGTGTTTATTGAGTAATGTAGTCTCTCATTTCATTTTCATAGGAAATCTTTCTATTGCTATTCCTCTAAGCTTATTTCTCTACCTGTTTTGTCTATTTATCTTCATTTGCACTTGGAAACTAGAAATAACACTAGAGAATAAGCATTACAGGCAGCTATAATAGCTACAGCTATAAATGACCCAAAAAGTGATCCTGGATATTCGATCTTTAACTAACCTCTGCTCAACAACTGAAATACTTTTTACATTCTACATAGCACATTAAAGTTTTAAGAACATTAACATTAAATTATTGTTAACATTCAATGTTTAGAGAACTACACACAACTATACACAGGTTGATAACCTGTGTATCACCTATAAAGTATTGTAAGATGCCTCTTTTTCAAACAAAAATTACTATTAAACCATTATTTTTAAAATAAATACTCCCTTACCTATGAGAATTTCCATAACACTGCCAGTTATGATAATCTTCCATGAGATCAATATGATCTAGTGTAGAATTATAAAAATCCGTATATGGAATAAGAGAAGGATTAGCTAGACTATTCGAAGCATCTGCAATGACATATTTAGTTATCAGTAACAATGTTTGGCAACCTTGTTTAAAACAATGAAATTAAGACTTGTAAAAAAGCAATAATATTCTTTGTTGCATCCCTTCTCTAATAGAAGGGATAAGTTTAAACTTTTAAAAGTATGAGTGGAACCAGAAAACTTTACATAAGACTACATACAGGTAGTCCTTGACTTACAACCACAATTGAGCCCAAAATTTCTGTTGCTAAGCAGGACAGTTGTAAAGTGAGGTAGCCCCATTTTATGGTCTTTTTTGCCATAGTTGTTAAGCATCTGTGGTTATCACTGCAGTTGTTAAATTAATCATGTGGTTGTTAAGCAAATTTGATTTCCCGCATTGACTTTGCTTGTTGGAAACCAGATGACAAGGTTACAAATGGGGATGCCACGACCCCAGGACGTCGCAACTGTCGTGAATATATGCCAGTTGCCAAGCACCTGGATTCTGATAACGTGGGATGCTGCAAAGATCATAAGTGTGGAAACTGGTCATAAGTCACCTTTTTCAGTGCCATTGTAACTTCAAACAGTCACTAAATGAATGGTTGTAAGTTGAGGACTACAGTATGTAATTCTGATCTGTTTAATATATTAGTAAAGAGGAACGCTTGAGCTGCTGCAGTATTCTTTTTTTAAGTAATAGTTTCACTTTTATATTCTTAGATAACTGAAACAGGATCATTGCTGTAATATAGTAGTTTAAAATGGTATTCTTTCATATATGTGTGTGTGTGTGTGTACAGTATCCCCTTCACTTTTGTCAATTTTATTATGCTGCAGCCTGATTCTGCAGTTGTTGAAATTCATTTTTTTTCTCAATCCAGTGGTGGGATTCAAATATGTGAACAACCGGTTCTCTGTGTGGATGCCGCTTCCAGAAGTCCATTCTGGGCTTGGGCAACAAAAAATTAGCTACCGGTTCTGTCAAAGTGGTGCGATCCGGCTGAATCTCACCACTGCATTAATCTACACTCATTACCCCATTATGACAAAGTGAAAACAGAATTTTAGAAATGTCTGTAAGTTTATTAAAAAGAAAAAACCTGAAATATCATATTGGCATAAGTATTCAGACCCTTTGCAACAACATGTGAAAATTAGCTGAGGTGCCTTCCATTTCTCTTGATTGTTGCTGATATGTTTCTACACCTTGACTGGAGCCTATCTGTGGTAAATTAAATTGATTGTACATGATTTGGAAAGGCACATACCTCTCTATAGAAGGCCTCACAGTGGACAATGCATACTGTAGCAGAGCAAAAGCCATGAGGTCAAAGGAACTGCCTGCAGAGCTCGGAGACAGGATTATTGCAAGGCGCAGATCTGGGGAAGGCTACAACAAAATTTCTGCTGCACTAAAGGTTCCTAAGAGCACAGTGGCCTCCATTATTTTCAAATAGAAGAAGTTTGGCACAACCAGGACTCTTCCAACAGCTGGTCACCTGGTCAAATTGAGCAATCGGGGAGAAAGGCCTTAGTAAGAGAGGTGATCAAGAACCCAAAGGTCACTCTGACTGAACTCCAGAGATTCTGTGTGGAGATGGGACAGAGTTCCAGAAGGACAATCATCACTGCAGCCCAGTGGTGGGATTCAGCTGGTTCACACCACTTCGGCAGAACCGGTAGCTAATTTTTTGTTGTTCAGGCCCAGAATGGACTTCCGGAAGTGGCATGCACACAGAGAACTGGTTGTTCACATATTTGAATCCCACCATTGCTGCAGCCCTCTACTGATCTGGGCTTTATGACAGAGTGGTGAGACAGAAGCCTCTCCTCAGTGCAAAACACATGAAAGCCTGTCTGGAGTTTGCAAAAAAGCACCTGAAGGATTCTCAGACTGTGAGGAACAAGATTCTCTGATCTGATGAAACCAAGGTTGAAGTCTTTGGCTTCAATTCTAAATGTTATGTCTGGAGGAAACCAGGATTGCTCATCACCTGCCCAATACCATCCCAACAGTGAAGCATGGTAGTGACAGTATCATGCTGTGGGGCTGTTTTTCCAGCAGCAGGGCCTGGGAGACTGTCAGGGTTGAGGGAAAGCTGAATGGAGCAAGGTACTGGGATATCCTCAATGAAAACCTGTTCCACAGCGATCAGGACCTCAGACTAGGCCGAAGGTTCACTTTCCAACATGACAACAATCCTAAGCACACAGCCAAGAAAACACACGAGTGGCTTAGGGACTCTGAATGTCAGAGTGGCCTGGCCAGAGCCCTGACTTAAACCCTATTGAACATCTCTGGAGGGACCTGAAAATGGCTGTCCACCAACGGTTGCCATCCAATCTGACTGAGCTTGAGAGGATTTGCAAGGAAGAATGGCAGAAAATCCCACAATCCAGGTGTGCAAAGCTTGTCACGTCATAGTCAAAAAGACTCGAGGCTGTAATTGCTGCCAGAGGTGCTTCAACAAAGTACTGAGTGAAGGGTCTGAATACTTATGCCAATGTGATATCTCAGTTTTTTCTTTTTAATAAATTTACAGAAATTTCTAAAATTCTGTTTTCATTTTGTCATTATGGGGTACTGAGCGTAGATTAATGAGAAAAAAATGAATTTTGACAACTGTAGAATCAGGCTGTAGCATAACAAAATTGACAAAAGTGAAGGGGGTCTGAATACTTTTTGAATGCTTTTATATATATATATATATATAAACAATAGCTGTAATCACAAATCCTTCAAGCCATTAAAAATACTACTATTATAACGTGGAATCTTTAAATATTTTCTCCTAAAGGTGATTAAAAATAATTATAAAATGCTGTACCATATAAAGGCTATACATAAATATTCTGTTGAAATGTTTTCTGCTATTATGTAATAGTGTTGGTTTAAAGAGAAAAACTAATTTTATACTAACATAATTTGTGATGATTTAATGCCTTATAGCTATGAAAAGACAGAAAATATTAACTGAATCTAAACAAACTTACTAAATAAAGACAAAACTTTGGTTGCTGATGGAATCCACCAGGTACACTTCTCCATAGGAGGCAAATCTTCAGGTTTTGCCGGAAACAGACGCAAAGAAATAAATTGTAGGATTCGCTCTATAATTTGCTTGATTCGCTTCTGTGACATCCTATAAAATATATAAATATTGTTTTTATAATAGCTTGAGTACTAATGGAATTCGTAGTTCTTACTTCTTAATAACATTCCACAAAATGTTTCTACAAAACATTCATGAGTAATACAAATATTCTGGAGAGAATGTATTCAGCAGAACTATTAACCCTTTCTATGAAAGATAATTACTTTTTCTAACCTATTATCGCCAATACAGCATGTAGTTGTAACTAGATAACTATAACTATATATTGGTGAATTTATGTCATTGAAATTGGTGGGTCCAGTGGAAAAGACACAGCACAGCATTTCCTTGTCCAGTTTTTTGAGAAAGTTAAGGTAACTCAGGGCAGTTTCTCATTGCACTGGATTGTGCAGATTAATACTTTTGTTGTAATAATGAATAAAGTTTAATTAATATAAAACATAATTTATGAGTTTATAATATGAGAAGCCTCAGCAAAATTTTCTTCAATAGTTGCTAGCATTTCAGGGTATTTTGACTATCGCACATAAATAATAGAATAGAATACTTTATTGGCCAAATGTGATTTGACACAAGGAATTTGTCTCCGGGGCATAAGCTCTCAGTGTACATACAATGAACAAGGTAATATAATCATAAGATACCAACAGGAGAAGATATTAGCAAAGATGAGAAGGACAATAGTAATACAGCCATACTACAGGGGTACATATCCTTAGACATAAGAGGTGTTCAGCAGAGTGGCACAAGGGGGAAAAACTATCTTTGTGTCTAGTTATTTTGGCATGCAATGCCCTATAGCAGCGTCCTGAGGGGAGGAGTTGAAACAGTTTATGTGAGGGGTCTGTAAATATTTTCTCAGCGCTTTCTGGCTTGTGCAGTATTCAGGTCCTCAGTGGAAGGCAGACTGGTTGCAATTGTTTTTTCTGCAGTCCTAACTATCTGTTGAAGTCTGTATCTGTCCTGTTTGGTTGCTGTACCAAATCAGACAGTTATAAAAATACAAATGACAGACTCAATCATTCCTCTGTAGAATTTTTATCAACAGCTGCTAGGGCAATAACTGAAAATAATAACTGAAAGCATAAAACCCATAATTTTAAACAACAGAAAATAGCTTACTTCTTAAACCAGTGAATTAGGTAGTGATGATCATCTTCAGTTAAGGCAGCAATCTGTCTTAGCAAGTGAGCAAAAATAACATATGTTGTTGTGTTACTAAACAGAGGATTCTGAAAAAGATTAAAAACACTTCATTAGTATACTGTAAAAAAACCTAAACTATCTATCTCCAAATTATAATAATATTACTGAAATAAGTGTAAGTTATTTTGATTGTTTCTGATAAAGTATAACTCAACTGGATTTTTATTGTCATGGAGCAACACATGGATTGTTTTATGATTATTTTTCTTTTAAAAAAGTAACATTTACTCTGACTTCTGGTGACCTCATCAATAAGTTCAATTTAGTGAAGTAACCATATAAGAACCCTAGAAGTTAAAAGGCTGCTTTTTCCCTTGCATTGAAAATAGACAGAGTACCGTATGATTCTGTCAGTGATTAATTGGTATACAAGCAACTGTACCCAACAGTGCTGCTGAGTTGTGATGGAGTTAAGCTATAAACACATGAGGCTATCCCAGTATTAATCATATCACTGGATAAAGCCAGTGATGAAGCCAATTTACTGATTTCAAAAGTGAATTATGGCACAGCAATAACCTTTTAAACACAGCAGTGCCAGACAGTTTGTTTTGTATCTGAACAAAATCCCATCAAGATAAAAGTAGCCTTCAGCTCCCCTCAATAAATTTCACTCAGGAAGATACGCTGAAGTGCTGACACACAAATAAATATGAATACATGTACTAGAATGTTTCAAACAGTAAGACTGATCTTTTCTTGCATTTGATGCTCATTATTGTTAGAATTATCTTTGTGCATAAGCACTGTAAAGATGCAAAGGGCAGGACTTTAGGAGATTACCAGGTTGAACCTGAGGGAGGGAGTCAAACACATCATCAGTCATGAGTCTCTGCATGCCCACAAGAGATCTAAGTCCAGCCCACCTTGAAGTCTTTTCTCTTCTTATCTCCCGTTAATTTCCCTTGACCATTAGTAGCTCAGATTCTTGTAGAGAGCTTAAGCTCTCAATAAATCTTTATACTCCTGATTTCCCCGGCACTTGACAAGGACTGGCATAATGAGTGCTAGGTAAAATAACATGACTTGCAACAGAAGAAGGCATACAAATCCCCTTGAATAAATACTCTTTTTTTTCTTACCTGTAGAAGTACAAAATATGCTCTGAGATCATCTTTTGTTTGTGGCCTGAAAGAACATGAATAAGTGAAAAATGAAAGGCACAATCTAAGTTTGTGAATGCATGCTCAACTGTATTTAAGTGAAATTGCAACTATTTTATACTAGCTAGACTACATAAATGATGTAATTATTTAATTTAAGAATAAATATAAAGGCGTATCACATAGATGTTAATAATCTCTGATTATGTGACAAAATTATCCCTAGTTACATATAAGACTTATAAAAGCATGGGATTTTTAATCAGAAAGGGAAAATGTTTTGCATTTGTTCATGTGAGTTTTTATTTATCAAACTCACATGTTAAAATTAATATATTAATAGGCTTGTAAATTGTGAAATGCAGAGAATAGAAATATGTCACAATTTTGTACAGAGACCTAATATTTATATCTGCTAATAGACTTATTGCAAAAATTGTAAGATCAACAATGCAACTACTTACAGAAGTGGTTAAATCTCAAATCAAAATAATGAACTAAGTACTAACGACTACATTTTCCAAAAGGCTTGTAAGCTAATCATCACTGGGCTTTATTGAATGTTCTGCTAGTTTATTTATTTATTAGATTTTTATTCTGCCTTTATGATTTTATAAATATCTCAAGAGAGGGAACATACATCATAGTTTTTTCTCTTTTTGCCCCACAACAATCCCATGAGGTGGGCTGAGCTGAGAGAGAGTAACTGGCCCAAAGTCACGTAGACGGCTTTCATGCCGAAGGCAGGAGCAGAACTCACAATCTCCTGGTTTTTAGGCCAGCACTTTAACCACTGCATCAAACTGGCTCTTATGTTATGTATTTAAAATTCCAATCTTGTGGAAATTAAAATGTCATGTGTTATAGATGTATATAAAAGTTAGTTGTATTTACCCTTTCCATTCATGCAATAAACCGTTAATTATTCCTTTTAGGACACACTTCTGGATATCTTGAGGCTAGAACAAATGAAAAAATAGCGAAATAACAACCCAAATAAATGTTTATCAATAACACAGTTGAAACAATAATTATCACTAAGTGGTCATATCACAACTGTAAAAATGAGAACTTAAAATATTTACATAAAATGTAATATATTTTTAAAGCATAATTCTGAAATGCAGATGAAATCTCAAAATGTAAAGTAACTTTCTTTAAAAATTACCGATTGGTGATCTTTTTTCTAAGTTCAATTTTTCTATTTGAAACTCACTGAATTGAGCTTGTGTCCTTTCCTTTCTTTATAGAGATATAAACTGATATTTGCTTTTATACAGTGGGGCGATCAATTTTATGGGATCTATCATCGCACAGGATCAAGCAATTTTTACAACTTTCTGTTTTGACAGTAAGTTATTGCTATATGTTCATATAATTCTTTAAATAGTTACGGCCATTTTCAAATGATGTTTCTGAGATAGATGATGATGACAAGATAGATAGACAGACAGACAGATTCTAGTTTTTAAAAGATATAGTTTCTATTTAATGGAAAAATCCCTTTGTGTTTTAAAACTTTACAAAATGTCTATTTTCCATTTCTAGGTTTATTTTAGGAAAAACATTTCATTGTAAAACATCAATTTCATTATGGTATAACCTGATTACAGCATAGCCAATAACATACTAAATCATAATTCTGAAAGTTAAGACTAAAGGGAAAAATGTATTTTACTCTGATGGAGAAAGAAGGTAATTTCTCCATTTTTTTTCAATCTGTTTATATTTTAGATGGCAAAGCTGGAGCATGTAAGACTAAATGACATTTAAATTAATGGAATGTGAGCAATGGGAAGCACAATCTCTGCATATTTAGTCATATATTCAACTTTGTTCCATGATATAGATGAATAGGACTTTAATAATAACAATAATAATAATAATAATAATAATAATAATAATAATAATAATAATAATAAAGTTGGAAGGGATCTTGGAGGTCATCTAGTCCAACCCCCTGCTCAGGCAGGAAACCCTATATCATTTCAGACAAATGGCTGTCCAGTCTCTTCTTAAAAACCTCCAGTGTTGGAGCATTCACTGCTTCTGGAGGCAGGTTGTTCCCCTGGTTAATTGTTCTAACTGTCAGGAAGTTTCTCCTTAGTTCTAGGTTGCTTCTCTCCTTGATTAGTTTCCATCCGTTGCTTCTTGTCCTGCCTTCAAGCGCTTTGGAGAATAGCTTGACTCCCTCTTCTTTGTGGCAGCCCCTGAGATATTGGAACACTGCTATCATGTCCCCCCTCATTCTTCTCTTCATTAAACTAGACATACCCAATTCCAGCAACTGTTCCTTATATGTTTTAGCCTCCAGTCCCCTAATCATCTTTGTTGCTCTTCTCTGTACTCTTTCTAGAGTCTCAACATCTTTTTTACATCGTGGTGACCAAAACTGGATGCAGTATTCCAAGTGTGGCCTTACCAAGGCATTGTAAAGTGGTATTAATACTTCACGTGATCTTAGACTTCCGGATCCGGTGGCAGCGCCCGCGGACGTGCAGAGAATTCGTTCTCTTGGCCGTCCGGTTTCCCCCCGCCGGTAGACCCTGGACAGGGTCGAAAGTCGCCCTGTAGGGGCGACCACCGTAGAGGAGGGCACTCGTTGATCTCGGAGGGAGCGGCGGCTCCCTCTGAGGTCCGAGAAAATCACCTTTGGGCCGACGGGGAAAAGATCGGCCAGTAACATGGCCGATCACTCAGCTGCTCCAGCCGAAAGTCACAGCAACATCTAAGCACAAAGAACCACCGTGGAAGATCCGGGTGAGAACTTTCCTTCCCTCTTGTTACCTTCCTTACTTCCCTATGAAAAGCTTTTAGAAACTACTCCCCTCCTTAAAAAAGCAGCGTTTGAACACTTGGGGGAAAAAAGTGACTTTGCTATTGTGTATTTGAGCTGTTGGAATCCGGGGGATCCTGGAAAAAAAAAAAAGAGAGAAGAAAAAAAGCCTTACTGTGACTTTTCCTCTTTGTTTGCTTGTTTTAAATTTAAGTGGAAATTTTAGGGAGGGGGGTGGAGTGTTTTTTCTTCCTCCCCCCCCTTCTGAACATTCTTATCCACTTTAAAAAGGGAAGAAAAAAAAACTGCCTTGGCTACTGGGATGTGGATTGGAGGGCTACATTGTATCTATCTTGGAAACTGGCGTGAAGCCCAGAAAGTCTTATCGTAACGTTGCCATGGTAGCTGAACTTTTGAACCTGGTACTACGCCCAGACACTGCTGTTTTCTTATTATAGAAAAAAAAAAAGGAGAGAAGGATGGAAGCTTATTCACAGCTCAATTATGGATTGATATTAGCAAAAATTTTGGAAACAAGGAAAGAACTAAAAGATCATTTTAGGACACTAAGGAATGAGGTCGGTTTAGAGCAAAAAACTGGATTTCAAACTCTAACTGAGCATGATATACAATTGGATTTACAATTTAATGAGATGGAAGATCTATATTTACAATCTACTGAAGAGGAAGATGTTACACTTTATACACAAAGGATGGAGACTTTTGAAGACCAAAAGCAGAACTTAATTGAAACATCTATAGATGTAAAAACAACAGAAATGGACTCTCTAATACGAGACATTAAAAATGCTGACAGTACATATAAACAACGAATAACCACCACACTGGCTAAGACTGAGTATATGGTGCAGACAATATTGGGAAAAAGAGAAGAAGACTATGATCAGACGCAACTGTGGGAAAATGTGTATAACCAAATACCAAGATGGGAGGAGCTGAAAGCCGTATTGTGGAAACCTGCTTGGCATAAAAAGAAAGCTAGAATTAGGTTTAAAATGAGTGTTAAAAATTTATTTGATGGGTAAAATGGTTTTTAAAGACTTTAAGTGAGCTAATATTTTTGAGATCTTTAAAGTTTAAGATTTTAGTCTGACCAATATTGATTTGAATTATGGATTTGATTATGGTCTGGAATAGTAACTATGGAAAACTGGAAAAGCGAAATTCAGGAGTTGTATTGAGACTGGTGAAATACTAATGATATCTTTACATGCAATGACTAAAGAATGGATTGATTTATAAAAATGTTTAGAATATAGGAAATAGAATATAGTGGAGAAATTTTAAAATATACTTATATATGTTTAACTTAGAAATAATTAGAAACAATTTAAGCTAATCCAAAATGGTTTGGAAACGTAAAGTTATATTCACTGATAAAATATGTATGTGAGATAGAATAAGAGATAGAACTTAATTGAGAAATATAAACTGAATATTTGGAATAATATGGTCTTTATTATATGGATACTCGAACCGTATTCTATATGTCTATGTAATGCTAGTTGGAATATGTTAATAGTTAATTAAGCTTAAAATGGGTGGAAATATCGTTGATAGTTTGGTTTTGTTTGTTTGTTCTTGCTCTTTTGATTGATAAAATAGAGAGGGAAGATTTAAAAAAGTGTAAATTGTTTATATATGATTGTATGTTCTATTTTGTTTTATGGAGTGCCCTATCTCCACGATGAGTCTTAAGCACTTGGCTGTAAAATTAAAAAAAATTCAATAAAACTTGTTATAGAAAAAAAATACTTCACGTGATCTTGATTCTATCCCTCTGTTAATGCAGCCTAGCACTGTGTTGGCTTTTTTGGCAGCTGCAGCACACTGCTGGCTCATATTTAAGTGAATGTCCACTAGGACTCTGAGATCCCTCTCACAGTTACTACTATTGAGCAAGGTACCACCTATACTATACCTGTATATTTGGGTTTTCTTCCCTAAATGGAGAACCTTACTTTTTTCACCATTGAATTTCATTTTGTTAGATAGCGCCCAATGTTCAAGTCTGTCCAGATCCTCCTATATCTTAAGCCTATCTTCTGGAGTGTTGGCTATTCCTGCCAGCTTGGTGTCGTCTGCAAATTTGATGAGTTCCCCATCTATCCCCTCGTCCAAATCGTTGATGAAGATGTTGAAGAGCACTGGGCCTAGAACAGAGCCCTGGGGCACCCCACTACACACTTCCCTCCATGTAGATGCGGTTCCATTGAGGACCACATGCTGAGTACGGCCGGTCAGCCAGCTATGACTCCATCTGGTGGTGATGCTGTCTAACCCACATTTTTCTATCTTATCAAGTAGTAGGTTGTGATCTACTTTATCAAATGCCTTACTGAAGTCCAAGTAAATTATATCCACAACATTCCTCTGGTTCACTAATTTTGTCACTTGGTCAAAGAATGCAGTAAGATTTGTCTGGCATGACCTGTTTTTGACAAACCCATGTTTGCTTTTAGTAATGACTTTGTTTGCCTCTAGGTGTTCGCTGATTCGTTGTTTTAGTCATACCTATTTCTCTGAATTGTACTTATTGAGCTATTAAATATTACAATTTAAAAATAATCATAGCTTTCTACATATCCTTAAGGAGTAAACAATTGTTAGTGGAATTTTACTTTTAAATGTTCCTCATATTTATAAATTACTAAAGTATTTAATATCCCAAGAGAATAATTTTGAATGTTACATTCTAGTAGTATCTACTTTTGAAGTTGGGTGGCAGCGACTATTTAAAATTTTTCCACTCTTATGTAGATAGTTTTAAATCAACAAAACATTTGTTGATCACTTTAGCATTTTCCTTTCAAAGTAATTATCTTTCTAGATTTTTATATACCCTATATTGCTATGAATATTGAACTTCACAAAAATTAGGTCTTACCCTTAAGTATTATTTATGAGATGGATCATGCTTATTTTCATGCATGATAATACTCTTTATTATTTTTGTTTTAGTTATATTATTGGGTCTAGACTAGTTTAGGACTATGCAAATATGTGATTAAAGGATGGGGGGGGGCAATTAGATTGAATCTCCAAATTAAATCAGATTTCAAAACTGTTTTCCTAAATTGAATTATAGTATCAAATACATAATTGGAAAGACTCTGAATTTATTTGGCTTTTTTGAGGAGGTGCACAGTGCCCTTTTTAAAATCAAATTGGCTCAATCCAAAGATTTGATTTTACTATAAAGTTAATTACAAATGGAAGTCCCATCAAATATTTCAAATGAATTTTGCCTATTTGGTATTCATGTGCTAGAAATCTCTATTCTTTCCCTGCTTCCTTATTTCCTCTCTTTTCCCCTCATAGTACAAAGCACTGTAAAAATGGTTGCAATTAATTTTGTCTATAACTCATGAACAATAATTCAGTGCTGGAGAAGATAGTATGTGATCTATACTGTCATGTAAACAGACTGAGTATTCTTCAATAGTCAGGTGAGTATTTGGAAAGAAGCTGAAAAAGGAATATAATTCACAAAGCACTGTGAATTAGCAGGTACAGTTCTTTTTAAAATATATACAGAAAACATATAATCCCCACCAACCATTTCCAAGAGAAGATAACATTTAATTTTCCCAGGCAATTTTTTACAGAAATGATTTTATCTCATATTAAAATGAATCATCTGTATCTCTTTGCCCATATGTGCACAATTTCACAGAACCAAAAGAAAGCAATATTTCTTCCAGCCCAAACAGATAATCTGCAGCTAAAGACTAGTAGTATCTATAACAATCCTGGGCTGTGAAAACCAATTAAAATTCAGAATATTTCAGTTTCAAAATATTATTTAGATATATTAAACATGATACAATGCTGTCCTGTTGCTACTGGAAAGTTATTTAGAACGATTCCCTGTTTAAAATGAATATATTTTCAAATTCATATTATCACTATCTTTCTTGTGTAAACTTATTTTATGGGTGCAGACTAAATTATGCAACTAAATTAAATAATTTATTTTTGAAAATAACATTACACTACAATATATAAAAATAAAATTAGCATTTATTATTTATAGTGTTCTGCAGTGATTATATTTCAAAGGCAAAAAGATGTTTCAGACCAAGTGGGGACATTCATGTAGTACTTATCTGTATGTCTTAAGATTAGATTTAATATCCATTTAAAAAACGAACAAACTGCTGTTTACAGCCTCATACAACCATGTTTTCAACTGTAATTTTAAAATGAATTAGGCAAATTCAAAGAGATTATAAATCCTGATAATTACTGAAGTGTACTTTAGAAATATTGACAGTTACAACAATTATATAAATCCAGAACCTACCCAATATCTAAAATAATAATTGAAAAAAATGAACTATAATATAAAGATATCATTATAATATTCTGTACAAAAATATAAAGATATCATTATAATATTCTGTACAAGATTACAAAGCAGAAAGCAAACCAGTAGTTGACTTACAGCTTGAAATAAGGTATCATATACTGTGTTCACAAATTTAGCATCAATTCCACACTCTTCAATGGAATTAAGAGGAGTTTCACTGTATTTCTGCAAATTGAAATAATAAACATAGATAACCTTCTCTAATGTATTTTCAACTTGTATTACAGCTATAATTCTTGGAATAATATTTATTTTTAAAAATGTCATAATTTAATGCTTTTATTCATTTTATAGCATTTGGGGAAACAAACAATGAGACAATACCCTTAAAACAAAAACTAATATAATAAAGTTTACATTGAAAAACAAATGAACAACAGTATCATAACACCTCACTTCAGCTTTGGCCAAAGGTATGGTGAAATAAAATTGCTGTGTTTGTGAAGTGTTATAGGTGTTTCTGTGAAAAATTGTGTTCCTAAATTGGGGGTAACTACTAAGAACCCCTGCCATCTTGTCCATATCACATACTTCAGATGACAGATGGGATTCCAGTGGATTCTTTTTTGATCATCACTTTGGGAGGCAGATTCCATTCTGGTAAGGGTTGCCTGATATAATCTAGTGCTGGGCCATGTAGGGCTTTAAGTATATGACCAGCACTATGAATCTTGCCTGGAAATCTACAGCAATAACCTCAAAATGGGTGTCATTTTGCTATAGTGGAACTGAACATCAGCTCTACATGCTGCATTTTGTACCAGCTGTACCTTCAGGGTTGTCTCTAAAGACAGCCACATATAAAGCATGTTGCAATAGTTCAACTTGATGTTTAAGTTATTGAGACACCAAGGTCTAAGTAGGACCACAACTAGTGTACTTCAGAAACTGGGTGACCCTCCCCATCCCCTCAGTCAAAATTTCTACCTATTCTTTAAGCAGGAAGTCTCCCAACTCTTGGAGTAACTCCTACAGTGTGGTCATCTGGAAACATGGCAGAGGAAAGTGGCTAGATTAAGACTTGCCTCCTGAATAGATGATTTATATTGTGGCTCTGAAAATGCTAATCTTTCAATTTGTATTATGAATATACTCCACCCTCAGTCTCTCTCTATTATATATTATGTTTTCACACATATATTTTTCTTTCTGGACTTCATACTTTCTGGTTTTCATTTACAGATGCAGTTGTAGTTTTCATACTATTTACAATATATATATTTCCAAAAACATAAAGCTTCAATTGAGAAAATGATTTAATCAATTTGAAGCAATACAAAAAAGTAATGCATTTCATGATATCAGTTTCTTTTAAAAACTTTTTTTCTTTAATCTATCCAGCTTCTATTTTAGTTTATTTGGTTTTAATTACATAATATTATAACTCATAACCTATATTTTACACTATTGGTAATTACTGTTTTTAAGTCAAACTGGCGAAAAAAGGAAAAAGTAGTGAAAACATTGCCAATTACCTTAAATGCAGTGTTAACTTCTGGAAAAGAATCAAATGTTTTTGAATAAAAGTCATAGATTTCTTTCCAGTCTCCTGTTAACTTAGCTTTTTCTATGTCATCCCTAAGAAAGTACAAAATGCAACATGTTATAAATTAATCTTTTACTGAATTTCTGTTCTGTATGTATATATATATATATTAAAATGATAGTAAGCATTATTATGTTTATTAATAAAAACAAAGGCTTAACCTCAAAGACCTGTATCTATTTTTGATTAATGCTGAATAATATAAAATACTTTACAAAGAATTTGCTCAAAAATAAATGAACAGGAACAACAGCTTAGTATTAGATAGATGAACAAACAGAATCTGAGTATGATCAGCACTTTTCCTGCAAGATGCATAGCCGGAAAACTGTACATTGCTTATTGTGAATTATTCTTGGTAAGTACAGGCTTCAGCAAATATTGCAAAAAGATAAGTTCACTGAGCAAAAACTAAAAGTAAGTTGTCAATGGAGTTCAAGAATCTGGGAAAGTTTTCCTCTAAAATGATAGTGAACTCTTGGCTAATCTGAGAGCTTGAGGTGGGGACCAAAAGAAATAAAGACCTTTCTAAGGGTAAGAAGTAAAAATGAAGATAAATGGACATGACCATGAAGTTGTAAATTACAAAACCTGTGATGTGTTTTTGCTGTTGCCTAAAAATCTAGCATAGATTTGTAGCAAATATAAGCTTTTGCATTCTTAATTAAAAGGACTATAACAGATAGAGAATAGATTTTGAAGCCAAACAAATGAAGCTCTACAAGTTGTCAGAGAAAGCCAGTCTTCATAAGGGAATCAAAGAAAGGAGCAGACCCAGTGGATTTCAATAACCAGAAATGATTTTTTTTAACAATAGTGGACCAGAAACAAGATATGTAAATACATATTCTTCAGTCCTGAGGCTCCATAGTAGCTTTTACGCCTTTGCAGAAGACTGCAAGTCTCCAGCAAAGTAATAAGAGAGTAGGATGAACAGCAGCATCTCCAGGAGCAGCAAGTGTAGAAGCCCTGAAGAATAGAATGGGTGCAACTATTACCTGCAAAGGACAACATAGAGAGAAATAATGGTTGATGTTTCCCTACCGTGAAGATAAAAAATTAATGTTTGGTAAAATTAACTGGCTTGTGAAGCTTACTATCTTGTAGGGATGAGATTAAATAACTGTGAAGACATTACTCCAGCCATACTGAGAACGGTGAGGCATTGAGGAGACCGGAGTGAAAGTAACAGCTCGTTTATTCAATCAACACAGAAGTGGCTCTAACAGCCACTTGACTCTTATTTATACGGACCGCCGCTAGGCGGCAGCCAATGAATTTAAACCATACATTCCCGCCTAAACACAGGCTTGCAATATACAAGTACAGACAGTTAAAGATTTGAACTGAACATCAATAGTTAACCGTTTCATAACAACCCAATGAAATTGGGTTAATACACAACACCCCTTCCCCCTAGATGAGTCACACATCAAGAAAATGTACATAGTCTTGTAAATAGGCAGGCAGCTTCCGCGACCGTGCTGATGGTTTCCGGTCTACCAGCCCTCCTTACTGACTGGGTAGACCAGGGCTCTTCAACCCGCTCGCTTTGGGTAGACCGGTGTCTCTTTGGCTGGACTGGCCGGGTAGACCAGTGTTCGTGTCTCTGAACGGAGCAGTTCCGGAAAGACTGGGGAACAAGTCCGCAAGCAAGTTCTGTTCTGTGGGCATGGTTCCTCCAGTCTGTGGTGACTCAACCAAGGTTAAGTCATCCTGCATTTCTTTGTGAGTCTTGTAAGACCCCGGAGACTCAGGTGCGTCACAGCTGACAGGCAGCTCCCGGCTTTCCTCTGTCGGTGGCCAGGGTCTGATTAGCCTGCCGCTGACGCAGTTGATCGATGTAGTGACGCAACACTCGATCGTCTTCCAGGACCACTTCATATGACAGTGGCCCTGACACCTTGCAAACCACAGCTACCACCCACGGTGCCCCTTGTCCATAGTTCCTTGCCCAAACTTGGTCACCAACTTGCAAATTCCTCGGGAGTTTGGGCTGTGCTGTTTCTTTTTTTTTAAAACAAGTTTTATTAATTTTCCAATTTTACAAAGCTCCAGGTGATAGGGAAGCAACATGGTGATTGGGTAGTCCATAATCAAATAACAAGCTCTTTCATGCACATATCAGGTTACATCATCAAAAATTTCCTCTCTATTTCCCTTAGTTATTGTATCACATTGAAATTAATACATCGCTAGTTATAGCTCAGTCGGTTAAGAGATTTATCAATATATTTCAACTTATACGCCTTCATATCCTGTTTTGAATTTTACCTAATTTCAGTTACAGTATTCCAATTAGCTTAATATCCAAAGTCTTTAGATTTTGGGTAACCCAAAGTTCCTTTAGTTCATTACAGAATAATTGTCATATCTAAAATACATTTATTATTTACTCAGATAGATTCTTACTTTATTTCACAAAGATATTCCATTTCTCATCCTAATACTTCATCACTTACTAATAAGATAACCGTTATCATCTCAGTCCAACTTCTATATTATAATCCAAGATTATTATTCTAGTGACTATTTTTTTTTATTTTCCTTATAGATCTAAATCCTAAATATTAAATCAATTAGTATCTTTTAAAATCTCCTTAGGCCATTAAGTAAGATTTTAATCTCTTCCATTATAGGTCACATAAAAAAACCATTTTTTAAGTCTAACTCTAGCTTTCTTTTTGTGCCAAGCAGGCTTCCATAGCAGTGCCTCTAGCTCCTCAAGTGGATCTCCCTTCATTCCTACACATGTCGTTTGAATCAAGGGAGACCATCCAATTATCAATTTTTCAAAGGAGCTGGCCCCTTCATAATCTCCAATAGTTCAAATCTCCATATTTGGCTCAATACATCTGTCGTCAGTTCAGTCTGGTCCTCTTCTTCCGGTTTCAGCTGGTTTAAGTAGAAAGTTGTGTTCAATGTTGTAATTGTTGTTTGGTTGTCTGGTTTTTCTGGGTTCTCAGTGTGCTGTACATGTAGGTCCTCAGCACCTTCCATCTCAGTGTTGCTTTCTTCAATTTCTGATGCTGTTAAAGTTGCAGGTTTTTTGATTAAGATCAAAGTGTGGGTATCAGGATTCTCAGTAGGTTGTAGCTGGTATTTTTTGAAATCCATTTTAATATTGATTCCTTCCTCTTCTGTTGCCTTTTGGATTGTAGGTTCATCGGTTGGAATCTGGGCTGCATTTTGTAGCTTTGAGGTGGCACCTTTATTTTTCAGTCTGGAATTCATTAGCTCAGTAGCCTCAAGGATTTTTTCAAGTATCAGTTTGTAGTTAAGTTGTGGGTAGTGTTCCTCCATTTCTATGGTGTTTACAGATAGTCCTTTAGTGGAGGCTATTTTTAATAAGAGTCAATAAGTGTCCACCTCCACTATAGAAAATTGTTTTCACCACCCAGCTGTTTCAAGTTATTTTTTTTGATAGTGTCAAGGCCAAATCTTAGTCTCACAGGTCTCCCAGTCAAAAAGAAATTCACTTGCTGTACCACATTTCACCACAAGATGTCCCCGGTGACATGTAAAGTCTTTCCCAAACTCAAGTTAGGCTTTTATCCAGTTTAAAAAATATTCTCCCCCCCCCCCCAGCTTAATAGATAAGTAAAGTAATGGGTCCCTGTAAGAATAGGAATCTTTTGGGATCCCAAATATCCCTAAGTTACAAGTCCAATTGTTTAGTTGTTTAGTTTAGTTGTTCTTTTTTTTTTATAGCTTTATGTTCCCAGAGTAGGCAGGAACCGCCAAGTTAGAAAGGGGGAAAAAGTCAAAGGCTTTTACAGGAGAGTGGTTAGGATGCAAGAAAGGTAAGGTAAGGTCTCACCCAATTCCTCCGCGTTGCTTTCGTCATGCTTGGTAGTGCTTTTGGCTGGTACGATCGGCCATGTTAATGGCCGATCTTTTCTTCATCGGTCCAGAGGAGCTGCCTCGGATCAAACGGAAGGGCTACCGCCCTTCCGCGATCTGTCGAGGGTCCTCCTCAGCGGTGGTCGCCCCTCCAGGGTGACTTTCGACCCTTTTCAGGGTCTTCCGACAGAGGGAAACTGGATGGCGGAAAGAGCGCTCTCCCTGCACGTCCGCTGGTGCCGCGATCACAAACTGGAAGCCGGGCTGTGCTGTTTCTGTTGCAACTCGGTCTGGATGGAGCCTCCATCCACATCTCAGTTCCGCTGGGCTGCGACCCATTGATGTGCAAAGAGTTGCATGCTGGCAGAGCAGAAAGTCTGCCAGCCGATGATGCCAATCCCCAGATGCAATTCTTTTAAGTGACTCCTTGGTCGTCCTGACCATGCGTTCTGCTTGGCCATTTGAGACCGGGTGAAAAGGGGCTGAGGTAGCATGTCTAATCATGTTAGTCCTTAAGAAGGACTGAAACTCAGCAGCAGTAAATTGTGCCCCATTATCTGACACAATTATATCAGATAAGCCATGCGTGGCAAAGATTCTGCGCAGTTCCTGGATGGTCCTGGCAGTAGTCATAGTAGGGACAGGTGGTACCTCAAGCCACTTGGAGTAACTGTCCACTACAATGAGGAACACCTGTCCTTGGAAGGGTCCTGCATAGTCTATGTGAATCCTAGACCAGGGGGTTTGCGTGGTCTCCCAGTGATGTACTGGGGCTTGAGGCATTTCAGGTCTGGTCTGCTGGCAAACCTGGCATCCTTTCACTTGAGCCTCTATCTCCTTATCCAACCCTGGCCACCACAGGTAGCTTCTCGCGAGTGCCTTCATCCTGACTATTCCAGGATGTCCCTCATGCAGAGATTCTAAGACTCTTACTCTTAATGTGTGTGGGACTATAACCCGACTTCCCCATAGAATACAGCCTTCGTATGCTGATAGCTCATCTTGTCTTCTGATGAAGCTGTGAAATTCTGTCCTCGGACTGGCTTCAGGTCACCCCCTCAGCACCCAGTTCAAAACATGATTCAGTGTTTTGTCAGTGGCTGTTTCAGCAGCCACATCCCCCTGCGTGAAGGGGAGACTCTGGCAGATCCTGGATTGCCAGGATGCGTGTAGCAGGTGCAGGGTCTGGTTCTGAATTAGGCAGAGGCAACTTGCTGAGTGCGTCAGCGTGGCCCATTTCCTTGCCTGGCTTATGGACTAGCCTGTAATTGTAGGCTGCCATAAAGATTGACCACCTCAGCATCCTAGGAGAAAGGATCTGAGGGGTTTGCTTGTCTGCAGTAAACAGACCTAGAAGGGGCTTGTGGTCTGTAAAGACCGTAAATGGGCGACCATAAAGGAAATCGTGGAATTTCTTTATTCCTGCTACTATGGCTAATGCCTCCTTATCAATTTGTGCATAATTTCTTTCTGCAGGGGAAAGTGTCCTTGAATAATATGCTATGGGAGCTTGCCTCCCGTCAGCCATTAAATGGTTCAAAACTGCTCCTATCCCGTATGATGAAGCATCACATGCAATACTGATAGGCAGTTTTTCATTGAAGTGTGTTAACACAGAGTCTGAAGACAGCAATGATTTGACTGCTTTGAAACTATTTTCGTGGGCGCTAGTCCATTGCCATGGTGCCCTTTTATCCAGGAGCCTATGTAGAGGCTCAGCTAATGCAGCCTTATGAGGAAGGAATGCATGATAGAAATTAAGCAACCCTAAAAATGCCTGCAACTCCCCCTTTGACTTAGGTCTGGGAGCCAGCTGAATAGCCTTAAGCTTTGAGTCAGCGGGATGGATTCCAGCAGCATCAATTCGGAATCCAAGGAACTCTGTAGAGCTCACACCTATTTGACATTTGTCTCTTTTGAGCTTCAGCCCGCTTTGCGGAAGCGCTGAAGAACAGCCCTGAGACGTTCTGCTAATATTTCTGCTGATTTCCCAGCAATTAGAATGTCAAAATAAGGACACGCACCTGGAATGTTTTTGAGTGTGCGTTCCATCACGCTCTGAAAAAGCCCAGGGGCAACGCTCACCCCAAACTCCAGGCGACGAACCTTGAATGCCCCTCTATGGGTAACTATTGTTTGTGCCTCTGCAGTGGCATCATCCACAGACAGTTGCTGATATGCCTGTGCCAGGTCCAGCTTTGCGAATAAGCGACCTCCCTGCAATGATGCCAGGATATGGCTAACTACAGGTACCGGGTACGCATGCTGCTGAAGTGCCTTATTAATGGTGCACTTATAATCAGCGCAGATGCGCACATCACCATTTGCCTTGACGAGTGTGACAATGGGGGTTTCCCACCTACTGCTATCTACCGGTTGCAGCTCACCTTGCTGCACTAACTTATCTATCTCTGCATCTATCTTGGGTTTGAGGGCAAAAGGCACTCTGCGAGGCTTAATCCTGATTGGCGTTATGGTTGGATCAAGGTGGAGGGAGATTGGAGCCCCTTTGTACTTGCCCAAACTGGGGCTGAATACATCGGCGAATTCCTGGCAGACAGCTGCCAGATCAGCTGTTTGAGTTCTGTTGATGCCAGTCATATGGATGCCCAGGGCATCAAACCAGTCTAGGCCGATCAGACTTGTGCGCTGGCCTTTGACCACTACGATGTTGAGGGGATCCTCAAACTCTTTGATTTTTACTTTCAATGTAGCTTCGCCTTTAACCGCTACGCGGGAGTTTTGAAAATCTGTTAACACTAGATCTGACGGCTTGAGTCTGACTCGTTTCCCGCCATGTCTGCAGACGTAATTGAAAGTTTTGTAGGAGATTATGGACAGGGCTGACCCTGTGTCCAGTTCCTTGTAACCTGACTGAGTCTGAGCTTTTCTTTGAGGGGGCGATGGGCTCCTGTTCTAAAAATGCCCCTCCTTCCGGAGCAATATCCTACTCTGTTTTGCCCCGGGGCCTCTTTACCTCTCCTGGGGAAGTCTTCAGGTGGAGATTCCCTCTGGCAACTTTTGCAGAAGATGGTGATGTGGCCCTGTTTGCCACATGCTCGGCACACAGCCGTACGAAACCTGCACTCTGAGTGCTGGTGCTGACCTCCGCAGCCAGCACAGCTAGGGAAGAAGGCTGCCTTGTCAATTGGCCGCTGCCTTCTTCCTGGAAGCTTCTGTACCCAGTCGATCTCAACGTCCTCGTCCGGGTCGTCTGTTCTCTCAGCATCTTCATGGTGAACAGCTATCTGGCTGGAGGGAGTCTTTGGGGGTCGTAAAGCCTTTACTGCCCCACCTGCGGCTTCTTCTGCCATTACTTCTTTCAAAGCATCTTGGAACGTCAAGGTTTCTTTTGCAAACAGCTTCTGCTGTAAGTCTCTGCTTCTCAGGCCACATACCAGTCGGTCCCTGAGTCTGTCTTCCAGATCTGGGAATTCGCAGAGTCTGGAGGCTTGTCTTAGGGCAGCCATGAATTTAGCTGCTGTCTCATCAGGTTGCTGATCTCTCTGCTCGAACGCGTGCCTCCACGCTATGATGGATAGCCGGGGTTCCAAGTGTTCTTTGAGTCTTCTTTTCAAGTCAGCGTAGGTGACTGACTCTAAACTGGCTGGTGCGATTAGATTTTCGGCTATGTCAAAAGTCGCCTGGCCGCATACGCAAAGCAATGTTGCAGCCTTTAGTCCGTCTTCCCTGACCTTGTTTGCTCTCAGGTAATTTTCGACTCGTGAGATGTAAGAGCTCCATTGCTCTGGGTGCAATACATCGAATTCAGATATCTTGCCAACCTTGGCTATAGCTGACTGTTGCTGAGTCTTTCAATGCCTTATGCTGCTAAGGGCTTCTGTGCGAATCCTAAGGATGGATCCCTTAGGATAGTGATGCCTCCAGCGTGGCTGGCTGGCAGGCAGAAAAGGGGAAACGCTGTTCCTGCCAGGGCGCTGATGCCTGATCTTACCCCCTTAGTGACTCTTGGCTCTTAGACCTTCAGCTCTTTCTTCCTTAGCAGCATCTCCCATCCTCATCGCCACTGTTGTATACTGGGAACGATGAGGCATTGAGGAGACCGGAGTGAAAGTAACAGCTCGTTTATTCAATCAACACAGAAGCGGCTCTAACAGCCGCTTGACTCTTATTTATACGGACCACCGCTAGGCGGCAGCCAATGAGTTTAAACCATACATTCCCGCCTAAACGCAGGCTTGCAATATACAAGTACAGACAGTTAAGGATTTGAATTGAACATCAATAGTTAACCGTTTTATAACAGCCCAATGAAATTGGGTTAATACACAACACCAGGTATCCACATGGGAACAACAGATGATCACACTGCTGAATATGAGTTAGCAGCCCAACATGATTGCTAAAGGCAGATGTAATTTTGATTGTATCAACAGAAGTCTAGTTTGCAAACCACAGAAAGCCAATTTGGTCTAGTGGTTAAGGCACCAGTATAGAAAGCGGGAGATCATAATTCCAGGTCCTGCCATAGCCATGAAAGCTAGTTGGGTGGCTTTGGGCCAATCATTCTCATTATGGGAAAACTAGGAGGAGGAAAGTATATTTGATACATTTGCTGCTTTGAGTTATTTGTAAAAATAATAAAGGCAGGATACATATAGATAAATAGTTCTACTGTACAGCAGGGTCCCCAACCTGTGGGCTGTGGCCCATTACCAGGACGTGGCCTATTTGCAACCGGGCCACATGAGTGGTGGGTTGCAGTCCCACTCACACTCACGGCGGGTGCCAGCGCTCGTGGCCCCACTCATGCAAGTGGCAGGTGCTGGTATATGTAGCCCCACTTGTGAGAGCTGTGGTCACCAGTGCTCGCAGCCCCATTTGCGCTCGTGGCTGGTACGTGCACACTGCACACACGCGCACTCCTGCCCCTCACACAAAACTATCCCCTCTTCCCCCAGTTCCCCCCTCCCCCCACTACCAACCTGGAAAGGTTGGGGAATGCTATTGGTGAGTCCTTCTTTTGAGTTTCTGGGCATTTGTTTTTATAAAAGATTCAGAGAAAACAAAGTAGATGCAGAAGTTAAGAAGAAGAAGAGGAAACTGGAACTGGATATGTTTAGCCTTGAGAAAAAATGACTTTCCAACATGTTTCTTTAGCACAAGCCTGTATGAATATGTACAGTATTTAAAAAAAACCTCTATGCCTAAGTGAAAAAGTAAGCACTAGTTTAGTCAGAAATTTCACGTAATATTTTAAAGTGAATATAAATTACAGTAATTTCTGTAATAATTGGTCTATTACTCACAAAGTCCTCACTAAGTAATAGTAACAATAATTACCTTAAGCAGACCATACATCGGTAAGTTGAACTTAGTTGTATATCAAATAAGTAACAACATTACTTACCAAAATTCTTTCATAGTTTTTGTTTGGATGAGACAGGAGGGTTCCAGTGGGATTGAAACATTCATTTCTACCGGAAGTATATCCACTGAGGTACGGTGTTTTTGCCTAACACCAAGGCCAAGGGACTTTTCTTTTGCTAATTTAAAAATAAAAGAGAAAAAGATGAAAAAAAATCAGTATTACAATACTCAAGTAAATAGCACGTGAAAGCAGCTATCTAAACTAGTGCAATCTTGAGTAAATATTATTAAAATATGTATTTTCAGTTGGAATTTTTATTTAAGACTAAAACTAGATTATCCTAAGAACTAATCACATATTTCTAGAAGCCATAAAATATATAATTTTTATACACCCATATTGAATTTGAAGTAGCACTGGCAGAAAAGAAGTTATGAAATTTACTTCTGAGAGACTCTGGAAAGATATTTAAGAAAGGATGTTGCTCCTTTTCCTAGCCTCTAAGCTACCTCATAACTCTCCTTCATTTCAGAACTTCCCTGAAATGGGTCTAGAACTCTGCTGGGGAAGAAAACCAGTATCTTTTCATAATAAACAGTTCATATAAACATATTTTCAGAGTTAAAAAAACAGTATAAGAATAATACCATTTAATTAAAATAATATATTCACAATCTTATAAATGTTCTAATAATTTTTCTATTGGCATTGCTAAAAGGTTCACCTCTTACATAAGAAGACAATAGGATTTAGAGTTCAATTATCTAGAGATCATTTGATTGAATTATTTACATGTAAATAAGAACTAGAAGAGAGCAATAATATGCAACTACTTCCAGTCATAATTCCTTATAGTATTCAAAGTCAGGAAAATTTAATTTCTGTAGAATTTGAGATCAAGCTGAATCCAGTTTTGATCATGTCATGTTTTCAAGGAATAAAAATAAAAGTTCTTCTAATTCAGGTATCATATGGAACACACCTTTCAGATTTTAAAGATTATAAAACAAAAAGCTTTAGGAAATAACTCGAGAGAGATACAAGAGTTGCAAATGAATGCTAAATCTGATTTAATGATCACATAAATACAGGCTGCTCAACTAACAAATATATGAACACAACGATCAAACTGTATTTCAATATAATTGCAGAATTCCACACTGGAAATAATACATTTTGACATAAAAGTGGAATGAGTGAAATCTCTTATTAACACCCAAGAATGTTTGTTTATTTGTGTCAGAAGCATCACAATTATAATAAGGCATACTATAGGACATAACATTTAAAATATAATCCTATAGCCCTCATGAAAGAAACCTCTCCGAAGAATGTGTGCTGTTAACACATTCAGGCATCTCCTGGACAACAGCTTATAGCTGGCTAATCCTTTCAATCTAGAAGCATCTGTAGCATAGTAAGGTGCTCATTTCCACCTGTGCCACCCAAGAATGAGCAAACTATATAACTGTACTTTAAATATGCAATCTGATCGTTAAAAGCATTATTAGCTCCAATAATTCCAGAAAATGATATTATAAGATGGCAAATGCTAGACAGGGATCAATCACATATTCCTCTCCAAGCTAGTTAATAAATTTTCAGTGCTTATCAGTTGTATGGTCTTGAGATATGGCTCGGATTTCTAGACTCCTTTGTATTGTTAATTGAAAGACTGTAAAAAGGTGGAGATTGGTTAAGAAGGAGGGAAAAATAAATATTACGTGTATATACAATGTAAAAACCCATTTATAGCAAAGTAGAGTCTATACAGGTAATCCTTGATTCATAGCTGTAACTGGGGCAGGAATTTCTGTCATAAGATGTTGTGGTTATAATTTGAGTCAAACTCAATTTTATATTGTTAAGCAAATCCAGATTCCCCAATGAGCATTTTTTTTCCTGAAATCAACAAAAAAGACTGCAAATCACAATCATATCACTGTAGAATGCTGCAACAGGTCATAAATGCAAGTCAGTTGCCAGATGCCTGAATTATGATCATATGATCATGGGGATAATGTGATGGTCATAAATGTGAATATATGCCATAAGTCACTTTTTCCAAGGACATCATAACTTTGAACTGTTGTTAAACAAATGGTCATAAATTGAAGACTACCTGTAACTGCTAACTGATGATTTGCTTTCTGTGCATTACTGATGAAAACAGCTAATGTACCTGGAAAAATGGTAAAATGCAAGATGATTGGAGGAGAGCTATCTTTAAAAAGCGGATTTTGTGTGGTGATAACTCAACTTTCATTTTCCCTAATTCTCTTTACAAATAGGAAAATTGTATGTTTAATTCCAGCCCTTAACTTTACTTTGTGATAAGTTCATATATAATATTTAAATCACTTGTAACTTGCAATAAAATTTAAGACACTTTTTTCTCCTACATCCCTCGAGATTCTGAGAGAATTCATTTTATTTTAAGTGTGTGATCTTGACAGAGGCAATTTGAATGTGTGTATGGAGTATATATAGAAAGGTCCAAATAGTCAACATCAAATATAGCATTCAGATAATTTTTATTCTGCAGTTAAGCATAGGCATCCATATAGATGAAACATGTTTCGCAGTCTTGTGATGCAACTCTGCTCTTTCATACTTGCTTTGATTATTACATTTTGCTTCATCCATTTAGCCTGTGCATCTAAAGTTCCTATTTATTAAAATGTTAAATCCTTTAAACGTGGGTATGTGAAGGATAACACTCAGAAACCACTTTGTAAATGTGCTATAAAATAATTACTAAGTTCCAACATTTTGCATATTCTCATCTGTTTGCTTATTCATTCATAATTCTTTTGTTTATAAAGACAGATTCGACTCCAGTTATTCTTATATGTAATTTTAAAAAGACTTTCTTAAACATACTAACAATTACGAAATAGTTTTTGCAATCAAAAACTTTGGAAGAACAAATAATGTTTAAAAACATAATTAAGCAGGTGGCAGGTTACTATTATTACTATTCATTAACTTACATGTGCAAACTGAATACCATCTGTGTTAAAATTCATTCCAGTTATTGCATCCTACAATCCCTACTGAGCTGTTATAATTATACTTACTAGACGGTTGTTTCTTACTGTGCTGTGTCACATTAATACTTCACACAAAGACAGTTATACAAAAAGTACTGAAAGCATTGTCATAACACAAATAAAAAGAACAACATCTTCAAATACCAAGTATCACCTTCAGCTAGAAATGACTAAATAATTAAATATTTTATTCTCTCACCATTTTTTATATCAGTAATAACTAATTGTTCAGGTGAATTTTCATTTACAGAATCTTCTTTCTTTTGGCTGATAGTTGAAATGAAATTGCTGAAAGGAGAAATATCATTTTTGTGTCCTCTCTCCACTCCCTGAAATTAGGAAAAATAAACAAAGTGCTTGACAATGTATTTTGACAAGGTTCCAGTTCATAGAACATTACTTTTTCTTATTAGCAACACAGTGGCAATGGTTTAGAAAAAAGGAACACATTAAAAACTATTTTCCATATTTAAAAACAATACAACTTGGAATGCAATACAAAAAATCTATATTTCATTGATAAATGAGAATTTAAATATGTAAGTCAGTGCTACATATTTAATATTGTTTGATTTCAAAATGAATGTGGAGCTAGGGCTGTTTTGTTACTTGGCATAAATCCAAAACTTGACATAAAATGCATGATGAAGGCTGTTTCAAAGTTAACGTGAGATTGGGGTGGGGAGAAGACTAATTTTAATTCTATTACTCTAAGAAATAAATATAAGCTGCTAGAAGACCTCCTGGATTGGAGTGGCATATAAATCCCACTGAATGAAATTATGAATGATGGAAAGGCAGAGTAACTCACTACCTGCCAAAAAGATGTATAAATTTTTAAGCAACATGTTTCATATAATGGTTTGATAGGAAAAATAATGGAACAACTGTTGTAATAGGTTGCTGTCTGCAGCCTTTTGAATAGATGCTAAAACTGTGAAAGGTGAACAGAAAGACTGTATGAATATATTTTATTATTTTCACCCACATTCCATCAATAAATTTATCCAATTTTCCACTTGTCTCATTTCCCATACCATGTTCCCTTCATTTCTTTACAGAATATGCAGAATATTCATATGGATTCCATCATAGGAAACACCGTACAGGTAGTCCTCAACTTACAATAGTTTGTTTAGTGACCATTCAAAGTTACAATGGCATTGAAAAACGTGACTTATGATCATTTTTCACATTTATGACTGTTGCAGCATCCCCATGTTCATGTGATCAAAATTCAGATGCTTGGCAACTAACTCATATTTATGATGATTGCAGTATCCTGGGGTCATAAGATCATCTTTTGCAACCTTCTGACAAGCAAAGTCAATGGGCTATCCATTCTTCCCATCTTCCCTTCCCTTCCCTTCCCTTCCTTCCTTTCTTCCCATTCTTGTAAGCAATACTCCCAATCTCCAATCTTTTAGTCCTGTCGATGAGTTGTGTGTGTGTGTGTGTGTGTGTGCATGTGCGTGTTGCGGAGTTAAGGAAACTGACAGATGGTAGTTGCATTCAAACTCCATGGACAAAGGATTGTTTGGCATGGTAAGCAGATGCTATACTAAAAAGGAAAACAGTGACATAAAAATACTTCTAAGCATATTTCCAAGCATACTGTATTTGACATAGTTCACTTACTCATACAGTCTAGCTTTGTTGTATATCACATTCTTTTGGTGCAAAATATAGAAAACTATGGATACTTAATATAGAAAGTAGGGAATATATTTCTTGCACCAATTTCTATGACATTTGGCAGTCTTTATCACATTATGGTATTCAAACTATTCGCCACCCTCTTTGATATTTTTTGAGCTGCAAATCTAGTTGTAAGGCTCTTTACATAGCCCCACTTTAAGTATGGAGGAAAATGTTTTAAATGTTAAGATTTTTTTTTTATTTTTTTTAACAAAATAATTTTTATTGAATACAAAAAAAAAAGATTAAAAAACATTGAACATAGTGTATCATCTTTGACATACATCTTTGTCTAAACATTCCTTATTATACACATACTTTATACATTTCAGATATTCTTCCTCTATTTACATCCCTTCTAATGACCTTCCTTCTTTTTTTTCCTTCCATTTGTAAAATTTATTCCAGCTTAAATAGTATTCTGTTTCCTCCTGATTTTTTAATTCTTTAGTCATCTTATCCAATTCTGCGCAATACAAAATTTTCCTTATTAACGCATCTCCACTTGGCACTTCATTTGTTTTCCAATTTTGGGCAAACAAAATTCTTGCCGCCGTTATTACATGAATAATTAGGTATATATCATCTTTGTTTATATTTTTTTCTAATATGCCAAGTAGTAGCATCTCTGGTTTATATTGAGTTTTTTGACCCGTCATTTCTGTTATCCAATTCCAAACCCTCTGCCAATAAACCTGTACCTCTTTGCAAGCCCACCAAACATGAAAAAAAGTACCCTTTTCCCTTTTACACTTCCAACAAAGTAGTGGGTAGCCACTATACATTTTTGTGAGCCTAGCCGGTGGCAGGTGCCATCTAAAGAGCATCTTATAGAGATTTTCCTTATAAGTTGTTGCCAATGTAATTTTGCAATTACGTTCCCAGATTTGCTGCCATTGGTCCATGTTTATAGCGTGCCCCAAATCTATTGCCCAGGTAACCATTGTTTCTTTAACTTGTTCTTCAAATAATTTATATTCTAACATATATTTATATATTTTTTTGATTTGTTTTTTCTCCGAGCCTAATAATATTTTATCAAGCCCCGTATCTTGTCTATTAATTCCCCATTCTTTCTTGTCTTTCACGTATCTTGCTTGTATCTGAAGGTAAGACCACCATTCCAAAGCAATCCCCTGTTGTCTCAACTCTTGCCTTTGCTTTAGATATCCTTTCTCTGACAGGATATCTTTGTATATGATAACCCTATCTTGCCTATAAAGGTTGGGGTATATAACTGCTTCTAATGGTGAGAACCAGCCTGGGAGTTTTGTATAGTATTGGCATTTAACTATATTCCAGCTTTTTATTAGTTCTTGCCGGACTTTATGCCTCAGGAAGTATTGATGGTTCCTACTTTTATCTGTCCATAGGTGGGCATGCCAGCCCTGCTGGAGATCGTGCCCCTCTAATAGTAAACATCTTTTATTTTCCAATGTTATCCAATCCCTGATCCACGTCAGGGCTGCCGCTTGGTAGTATAACTCCCAATCCGGGAAGCCTAATCCCCCTCTCTCTTTAGCATCCTGTAGAGACTTTTGCTTTATCCTCGCCTTCCTTCCTTGCCACACAAAATCTAAAGTTAACTTATTCAACTCTTTAAAGAATTTTTTATCTAATTGGATTGGAATATTTTGGAATAGAAAGATAATTTTGGGTAAAATATTCATTTTCACCACTGAGATTCTTCCTAGAAATGAAAGATGTAGATTTCTCCAGCGGTCTAGGTCAACTTTTATACGTTTAACTAATTTTCCGTAGTTATCCTCTCTAATTGATGAGCAACGTGCTGACATAACAATGCCCAAATATTTTATTTTAGTAACTACTTGTATTCCTAATTTTTCCCCAAGATTTTCTTTTTGCGTGTTAGTCATATTTTTTGCTATGATCTTTGTTTTATTTCTATTTATTTTCAAGCCTGCCACCTCTCCATATTCCTCCAATAGTTCAAAAAGCTTCTGACCTGATTGCACGGGATCTTCCAAAATAAATACTAAATCATCGGCATATGCTTGGAGTTTATATTTTTCCTTTTTAATCTCAAGCCCTTTAATTTGCTCTTCTTGCCTTACAGTCCTAGCTAAAATCTCCAATGTATATATAAACAATAATGGCGAGAGAGGACACCCTTGTCTTGTACCTTTCTGAATATTGAATTTATTGGTGGCCTCACCGTTTATTATAATCTGGGCATTCTGTTCGGAATATATTGCAGCTATAACATTTAAAAAATTTTCTCCAACATCCATTAATTTCAGTTGTTGGATCAGAAATAGCCAATTAACATTATCAAATGCCTTCTGTGCGTCCAAAAATAAGAGTGCCATTTGGCAATCGCTATGTGATTCGTAGTATTCCAATATGTCTAAAATTGTCCTTATATTCCGCTTAGTCTGCCTATTTGGGAGGAAACCATTTTGGTCACTATGTATGAAGTCAATTAAATAATTTTTAAATCTCTCTGCCATTATTGATGCGAAGATCTTATAATCAACGTTTAGTAGGGAGATAGGTCTATAATTTTGTATCTGTGTTCTTTCTACATCTTCTTTTGGTATTAGTACTATATTTGCCTCTAACCAGGATTTAGGTATTTTCGCCTCAGTTAAAACATCATTGAAAACTTCTAATAGGTGTTCATTAAGTACATTTTGGTGTTCTTTATATAATTCCGCTGGTATTCCATCTGGGCCGGCCGCTTTATTAATTTTTTGTTTACTTATAGCCGTAGTTATTTCAATCATACTTATTTCCTCATTTAACATTATTTTTTTTTCCTCTGGTATCTTCGGTGTATCTGTCTTTTCCAAATAGTCTATTATCTTTTCTACACTTTGTCCCTCACTCCTCTTATATAAATTTTCATAATATCTTTGAGCAATTCCCCTTTTAATTATCTCATCATGTTGAATCTCTCCTTCCTCATCTTGCAAATTAACAATCTGTTGCTTCTCTTTCTGCCTTCTCAGTTTATACGCCAACCATCTTCCAGGTTTATTCGCGTGTTCAAAATTATTTTGCTTGGCAGCCTTAAGTTGTTGTGCTAACTTTTCCGAGTCTTCTATACAAAGTTTATGTTTAATTAATTCCATTTTACTTTTCAAACTTTTATTATTTAGGTCACCCTGATATTGTGTTTCAGCCTGCTTATATTCTTCTTCCAGTCTTATCCTGTGTTGTTTTTTTTCCTTATTTCTCTTGGCCATATATGAGATTGCAACTCCCCTCATGTATGCTTTAGCTGTATCCCAAGTATTCTGCAAAGATGTATCCCCATTCTTATTCGTTTGAAAGAAAAAGTGCATTTCTTTCTCCATCTTTTCCTTAAACTCTTTTTCTCTAATAATCACTCTTTGAAGAGTCCATCTTGGCCGGCTCCGTTGCCCTTTCCAGCAACAACTTATAGGATTATGGTCCGCCCAAAGACTAGGTTCTATATTAATTCCTTGAATTTCCGAATCTAATTTTTTTGAAAGCCATAACATATCAATCCTGGTCCACGAGTTATGTCTATTAGAGTAATATGTATATTCCCTTTTGTCTATATTTCTTTCCCTCCAAGCATCTTGCAAATTAAGGTCTGTGCACATCTCAAAAAAAGTTCTGGGAAGTATTTTTTTGTTTCCTTTCCTTGCCCCATTACTTTTATGGTCTTTTGTTCTATCTACTATGGCATTGAAATCTCCAATCATACAAAACCCATCTCCCTCTAAGTCGCTAAGCTTGCTGTGTAGTTCCTTAAAAAAAGATACTTGGGCTCCGTTTGGTGCGTAAACTACGACAATTATTATATATTTTTTGTTTAGATTAGCCTCCACTATCAAGATCCTTCCCTCTTTGTCCTTATAGATTTGTTTGGAAGCTATCTCCTGTCTAACATACAGTGCAATTCCTCTTTTTTTTTTCCTCATCTAGTGAGATGTATAGTCTTCCTAATTTAGGTTGCTCTAATAGATACTTTTGATCATTTTTTATATGAACCTCTTGTAATGTAATGACATCCGCATTTAATTTAATAAGTTTACTAAAAACTTTCCGCCGTTTTACTGGTGAATTCAAACCCCTAATATTCGTTGACCATATCCTATACTCCTCTCCCATTAACTTGTTTCTGTCGTGCCTTAGTGCTTCGAGTAATCCTTATTTCCTTCGACTCCTCAAGGCTTCTCCCCTGTTGTCCTAATCCATCTTGTCTTCCTCCCCCTTTTACTTCCTCTATACCCTGCTCTGTCCCTCTTTTATCCATCATTCGTTCACCTTCTCCTTTTTCAACCATCGCATTTCCTTCTCCATGATCTCCCAGCTCTTCCTCTGAGATACAGTATTGTCTATAAAAGTCTTCAGCTTTCTCCAACGTATCCAACCTGAATCTCTTCTCCTGCCAAGTCACGATAATCCCCTCTGGTGTTAGCCATCTGAAGTTCACATTACTTTGGTGCAACCTGGACGTCAAAAATTGATAGTTCTTCCGTAGGTCTCTCATTCTTTTAGGTATTTGTTTTAGCACTATAATTTGTTTCCCTCTGTACTCCAGCTGTTCATCACGTGTCTTGTATAATATTTCATCTCTAATTGTCTTTTTTATAAATTTCACGTGAACTTCTCTAGGCAAATTATATCTTCTCCCATAATTTGTCTGCACCCTATATGTCTCGTCCATTGCAGCAATCATCTTCTCTTTATTTATCCCAAGAGCTCCCATCAGTAGGTCTGCCATCTTATCCTGAAGGTCTTCCCCTCTCTCCTCAATGACGTTTTGGAATCTGAGATAATGAGCTGCCTTTTCCGCTTCCATTAGCGTCACCGCTGTCACTAATTCTTTGTTAGCCAAAGTTAGATTTTTATTTATCTCTTCAACCTTCTTCTCCTCATTATCCATTCTTTGTTCTACTTCCAATAGTTTCTGTTCATTTTTTACGTATTTGCTGTTGGAAGGCCTCAAATCTTCCATCCATTGCCTGAATCTTCTCTTTCATTTCTCCTGTATCGTTCCTTACCCCTTCTAACTCCTTCTTGATTTCCTCATGATTCTTAAACATGGCTTCCTGCATTGCCTGCATCATTACCTGAAGGTCTTTAAATGAGTTAGAACGCTCCTTTTGAAGCATATCATCTAACAATTTCTGACTCATGGGGCTAGAACTTTGTATTGTTTTTTTTTTTCCCCGCCAATCTTAATCAGATTTGGATTACTTGCCATTTTTTGTAAACTTTTCCACAACTTACTGTTCCTCCAAAATAACCACTTTTCACTTCCCTCTTTTTTTCCTTCCACTTTTTGTCACTATCGTGGTCTGTAAATATAACTCTGTCAATATATTTCACGTTCTAGTACCACAGTACCAAATGTTAGTTTTAAGCTTCCCCAATTTTTGTTCTAACTTGTGAGGTTATAGTTTAATAGTCCAATATTCCCTTCAGTCTCTCTTAAGTTTCCCTTCTCTTGGCAATCTTCTTTCAGAAACTGCCAATCATTGTCCCAATCCAGTTCCTTCTGTCAATCACTGTTCCTTCCCAGAGAAGCCACCTTTCATCAGCCGATCCACTCCAAGGTCAAAATCAAAACCAGAAAGTCAAAACTCTCAAACAGATCTTCGGCAACAATTAAGATAAAAAAAAAAAAGTCACTGTCCCTTTAAGAAAAACTCTGAGTCTCGAAAACGTGCCTCCTGGCATCCTCCTAATGGGGCCTTTTCCGGCCTCTCTTCTTATCACTTTCACTCGCCGCCAGCTCACCGCTACTCCAACATTCTTTTGCCAGGCTTTCGTTTCTTTGCAACCCCTTTAATTGCGTCTTCCAAGTCTACTCACAAAGGTTTCAGGAAAAACAATCAAATCAAATCTGATACACCGTCGTTCCGCTGTTTCTTCGCTAGCTCCGTCCAGCTGTCATGTCATTCAGCGGCCATTACTGGTCGCCTTCTTCCCGGTCCGCTCGGTTCTGGGTTTCACCCACTTCCCGACGTCAGTCGCCACCAACGACAGAGCAGCAGGTCGCCCACACCTTCTGCCGTCCCTACGAGGCTTCTCTCGGCTCGAAAGAGCCCCACGAGCCTGGGATAAGCAATTGGAGATGCTGGAGAGATCGTTCGCACCTCCGCTCGCTCTGACAGCTGGCTCCGCCCCCCCCTTAAGATTTGTTTTTCAGAGCTGGATAACATTGAAACAATTCAGACAGATATTAATATTTCCAAGTTGCAATAGTTGAATTAATGTTTTGTTAACAGTTATATCAGTCTTTCCTCCAGGAGCTTAAGTCCATTTACATCAAGACCTCTCCTTACTTTGACAACAATGTTCTTATGATGTAGGATTGGATTGAGAATAACCGGCCCAAAGTCATTAAGTAGGCTTTTGTGGCTGAGAATGGCTTGAACCTGACTCTAGCTGTGCTAGTCTAGTATCTTAACCAGTATGCCACAGGCTCTTTCCTCTCTTCAGGCCAGTTTTTTCACACAAAAAAAGGTCCTTTTTGCCTCATATCATTATAATAAATATTTGTTATGGACAATTAAAAATAAAAACCAATAATTTTTGGAAAGCAAAAATTTTAATTGTTTGTGCCTTTTCCCTTCCAGAGAATGGGTGGCTGCAGACTGAATCAGATTTCCATGGGAGACTGTAGATTTATCTTCAAAAAGAATGCAGTGGCCTTTGTAGCCATAATATTTATTTATAGGTAATGAAATAGAAGTAAAAGCTTGATTTACATTTTCTCTCCTCCCCCAAATTAAAATGTAAATGAACATTTTCAACTTTGAAATAATTTTAGATATGTTTCAGTTACCAGCTATGGACTGCAAAAATTCAGATGACCACTATATTGCTGCTAAGACTGTACAAGATTGCCTGGATTTTTGGCAATGAGATCTGGTAATGCTGAAGTTCATGTATCAAGAAAATGTGAAAATAGATAGGGTGCTTATAAGCAGTAAGCTATCTGAAGGTTAGATATGCCAGAAAAAGATATGTGAATATTCCCAAAAGAAACCATGCCTTAATAAATGTTGTTTTTGAATTTAAAAAAACCCAGTACATTCCATGTGCTAAAAATGTACATTTCTTTAAAAGCATTAGAGGAGTCCATAATGCTCTCTTTGTGCACTGTTATTTCAGTCATTACTCTAAAGAAAAAGAAATGACAGAAGCTAAAGTGTGGGAGGGAAGGGTGGAGTAATTATGAATGAACAATATATTTTTAATACTAAATGCTATTCAGATTTTACAAACAGCTTGAATGGGAACTAAAATTATAGTATTAGAGATAAAAGCAGAAAGGTGGGCAATGAGGCACCAATTTTGAATGCGCAGTAACACTTTGAAACCACCTCAGTTATGATCTGATAGAACTGGAGGACGTTTTTAATAATCCAAGCGGATAGGGGAAGGGGGAAACAAATAGGGGTAGGGAGCATGGATAAGATATACATAATTGGAACCTATCCAAGCAACAAGTTATTTAAACTTGTGATACGCAGGTACTAATCATAGAAGCTCAGTTCACTAAATACCTAAATGATAATTTTCAGTTAGTAAAGGCTAATGGTTAAGATGCTGGGTTGAAGAAGAAACCCAGGTTCTGGTCTACTCTCAGTCATGGAAGCTTATTGGGGGAGGACTTTTGGCAATCACTCTCTCAGCCCTAACTATTTCACAAGAACGGTGTTGTGGGGAAATGGGGTGAGGTAGTAATATGCATAGGGGTAGTCCTCAACATATGGCCGTAATGGAACTTGCCCATTGCTGTTGTATGTTGCAAAACAGGTCAGTCATGTGACCCATACGATTTTATAACCTTTTTGTGGTTATTAGGTGAATCACCATGGCCATTAAGTGAACCAATTGTTTGTGTGGTATTGCCAAAACCCAGAACAAAGTATTGGGTTTTGACAAAACCATTGTAAAACATGATCATGTAACCATGGGACACAGCAAATATGGTTGTACTGCAGAGCACCTGAAGTTCACTCATGTGAGGGGGTTCAACTTTGGAACTTTGAATCTAGGTCATTAGTCATCTTTTTCGGGTCTAGCATAACTTTGAATGGCTGCTAAATGACCAGCTCTAAATTGTGGACTACCTATAGTGCCTTAAATTCTTGTATAGATAGTACTCAAATTATACCCCTTCATTTAGTGACTATTCAAAGTTACAATGACTTATGGTTGACTTATGACCATTTTTCACACTCACAACAATTGAAGCATCCCCATGGTCATGTGATCAAAATTCAAACACTTGGCAACTGGCATGTATTTATGACAGTTATACTGCCCCACCTTTTGTGACCTTCTGACAAGCAAAATCAATGGGGAAACCAGATTAACTTAACAGCTGTGTTACTAACTTAACAACTGCAGTGATTCTTTTAACAACTGTGGCAAGAAATGTCATGACATGGGGCAAAACTCACTATAATGATCATGTGACATACTTAGTCAAAACATAATAAGACATTACATGGTTTAATGTAATATGAAGTCATTGGGATACTCTTAACACAGGAGTTTTGAAACTTTACTATATATGGAACTCTAGGAATCCATGAAAATCTAAGAGAATGTCACTTAAACACAACTAATCACTAGAGCTTTGCCTCCTATTCAGGAGTTCTGGTTTGTACATCCTGAAAAACTTTGAAAATTCCTAATATACTCTGAACATTGCCATAATTGAAATAGAAGATTCATTGACCTCACCCTAGGAAGACATAAATTCCTAGAGCAAGGAAGTACTATTTTTTATTGCAAATGATAAGTTAAAATGATTAAAAGCAGTATCTCTGCATTCCATAGATATAAAAATAAAATAAAATAAAATGCAGACTTGCAGCACAAAAACCCACATTATAAAAACATTAAACCGTTTTATAAACATTCATCTAAACTTTTAACTTATATAATACCTTTTGTTTTTTCTAGTTACAGTATGGACAATTTCAACTGTTAAGCCACTAAAACTTTGATTATCTTTATTGTCCCCAGATTTGGCAAGTATTACAGACATATCTTAAAGCAGGGCTCCCCAACCTATGGTCCGCGGCCCGATGGCCACCGGGCCCTGGGAATAACTGGTGAGCCCCACCCCACTCACAGTAGCATCGCTGCGCAGGTACTAGCGGCCCCATGTGTGCATGCGTGGGGACGCTAGGTCTGCCGCCAGCGTGCCATGGGTGCCGGCGGTGTTTGTGCATGCACACGCATGCCAGTGTTCGTGCCATGGGTGCGCGCAGCCCGTTTGTGCATGCACACGGGCGTCAGCGTGCCCTGAGTGTGTGCGGCCCACTTGCACATGTACACACCCACTAGCACCACCGGTGTGCGTGCGCCCATTTGTGCACGTGTGTGCCAGCCGCGTGTGTGCACATTTCACTGCTGCTCCCTTTCCTTCCGGGCCGCCAAGCCAGAAAGTTTGGGGAACTCTGTCTTAAAGAATTAACAGCAGTAAAGTCTAGAAATTTGCCCTTAGAGAACTTAAATCTGAGATTCACAGATAACTAGTTTACTATAGCACAACACTCCACATTTTTCTGTGCTCCCATACAAGCCTACAGATAATGGTTAGTGGTTAGTGACCATTTGAAGTTATGATGAATCTCTCCTGGGCTACTTATCACACAGTTCTGAAGTTCCAAAAGTTGCCCCCCCAACAGTCAGGTGACCTCATGTCAGACTCTTGGCATTTGTACTGCATTTATAGTTGTTTGCAGCATCCAGCATTTACAGGACCATGTTTTACAACATTTTTTCCACGAACGTTTTGCAGTTTTTGGCAAAAACGACCCCTAGTAAACAATGGACTTACTTTATGACTACAAAGTTTGCTTTATCACCTGAAGGTCATTTTTTATGACCATGGTGTTCATTTAATGACTGCCACAAAAAGGTTGTAAAATTGGATCAGTCTCGGGCTGATCCTCTTTATGTCTGTGATGACTTACGACCATAATGGACATTGAGGACTACATGTATCATATTTCAATTTGAGTTAGGACGCCCACTTGCAGAATGCCAAGGTAGCAGAGTGAATATTTTTCCATTTTTAGAATTTTAAAAATTATTTGAAATAAAGGAGATGCAATACTTCCTTTTTCTATATTTGTTTAATATGTTTTATAAGCACTGACGCTTGCTACCAAAATATCATTGTGTTCTTTAATCTCCATCTGTTCCTCTCCCTGGATATGCTGAAGCATTTATTTAACATAGTTGTAATTTTTACACATTTTTATAGTTTCTGCTTTTGATAATTCTACCCAAACCATTCAAGAAAATAAATTTAGTATCGATGAGTATTTCAATACATCTCTATTAAAATTGATTGTCATATCTCATGTTATAAATAAATTTCTGAGCATTTACTAAAGAAGTCAATATTGACTTCAGTTTTATGTATTTGATATATGATTTGCAAAATGCAAAGCAGTATAACAATTGAAATATGCAATAAATCAAACTGATGGCATTTAAATAAGATGTCTGCCCAATACAGGTAGTCCTTGACTTACAACCACAGTTGGAACCAGATCTTTGATCACTAAGCAATTGTTAAGCAAGTCATTATACAACCATATCTGATTTTACAACAATTTTTACCGTGGTCATTAAGTGAATCCAGCTTCCCCCACTGACTTTACTTGTCAGAAGTCAGCTGGAAAAATCAAGAATTGCAATCACATGACCACGGTGTGAGAATTGGTGTAAATGAGAGCCCAAATTAATTATGTGGCTCTGGAGCTGGTGCAAGTCATAAATTTGAGGACAGATCGTAAGTTACTATTTTCAATGCCATCATAACTTTGAACCAACATTAAACAAATGGTTATTATCAAATACACTATTAGTTTCTGTGTTGATATTGATAAAAGACTATTTTCTTCTAAATAAGGCAGGGAATAGGCTCATAGAGGAAATTAATCCCTCTCTTTTTTGCTATTGGAGGGAAGGTTAATCTGGAATCTTTCATATGTTCAAAAATGTCAGGATAGGTTTGAAGATGTTGCATTATCATTATTACCATTATCATTGCCATGGTAATATCTATTATTCTGCTCAGTCTGGCCTTATTCTTGCCATCACCTCTACTAGGTGCATTTTGGCATACTTTGTAAATAGAACAACCCTGTCAAAACTATTAATTGCATTCCTATCAAAAGTCATTTCCCTGCTGTAATGAAAAGGAAACATTTCTGTCTGCTAATTTATTATCTTTCCTCACCAATAGGTACATTTTCCTTCAAACTTAACATTCTTTAAATGAAATTACCTGGCTTTCTTAGTGAAAACAGAGCTAAGATTCTTCATAATGTTAATGATGGAACAGTACTATCAGCTTTGATGGGACCCCTTTCTTTCACCCATTTTTTATACTGGATGCCTCTAAATTCCCTGAAGGAGTGCTGGATTAACAATGGTTTAGAATAAACCTCCCATTCCAGTCTCTTAGATCTGGCCTATAGTTTACTAACCAGAAAGTGTTCTAATCAAATGTGCTTGTATGGTGATAAGCATCTATCTGAAATTGTTGAAATCCCATGATATTGAAGCAAGAACTGTAAATGAAATACCACATATGTAATTCTGCATCTGTTTCAGCTATATCAATAGTGACTACCAAAAGAATATAGAAAAATACATAATATAGTGTAACAAATGTCTCACATGAACTGGACTTCATATCTTTTCAAAGCTGGCCCTTAGAATTTTAGATTGACCACATTCAAAGAATGTTCTTTTTTACATGTATTTTAGGTTTACTGGTTTATATCAGTCTCTGATATTTGATTTTGATACTGAAATTTGGAATGGTGCATCTAACTTTGTCAATGAATTAGTTATAAGTCAACCATATTATCTCCACATGAATTATATTTTAATGTTATTAAAAGTTTTAACAAGGAATATAAGCTTAATAAAAAGTAATATAAAATAAGAAAAGAAAAAGACAGAAATCAGAAAATCTATACTTTTGTCTACACTTTTAAATTCAAGAATTTTCTAAACACAGTATAATTGGTTCAGTGTTAGTTAGAAATATTAGTTCATCTGAGGATGTTCAGTATTTGATGAAATAACTAGTGATTCGCTTCCTCTGCTGCCTTTCCAGACAGCAAACTGAGTATTTTTCTGAGAGAAAGGCTTAAAGTAGAAAGAAGCTCACAAATAAATCCAGAAAAAAAGGAAGATAGTTGTTTTAAATATTCAACCTCACGTGAACTAATTTACCCATTAAGATATAAAGTTTTTTTTCTTTTATTTCTGTGCTAGTTAGAACTGGCAAATACAGTTTGCAAATACATCATGCAGTTGTTGCCATGTTTAAAATGCCTTTCTACCTTCCATCTGTTATAAGGACACTTGTTCTTAGCAATATAGCACCATATTAAGCTACTGATGATTGAAGGCTTTTTCCATTGCTATGTCTATAATATTCAGCACAATGAATTGAATATGAGTGACTACGACATTGTTAATCAAGATCTCTACTTCAGATCATTTCATATTATTACGTTTTTTTTAATCATTTAACATTGGATTTAGGATGAATGCTTTCCCCCACTATAGTATGAGTATTTTTTCCACTATGGAGATGCTTATGCAGTCTTTTAAAAACAGTAACACGTTTTGTGTAACAAGTACCTTTCTTCCTTCCATCTGTAACATAAGTGTCAAAATACAACTTGCCGTTACATCCATCAGTCATAAGAAAATTGCCTGGCTTGCTTTTTGCAAATATTTCTTACTATAGTCCTTAATTTTATTAACCATTTTCTGGCTATGGTAAAATATAGCTTTTGAAAGGTAGCACAGATGCTTGGTGTCAGAGCAGCAGTTGTGGAGATGAAACAAAGTACACCGGAGCTCTATTCCTTTTCAAAATAAGGCTACAGTGGCTTGTTGATACTTTCCAAGCAAAAATACCACTGCGAATCCTGTAAGCAGGAAAAATGCATTTCTAAATCCAAGCCTCAGTGATTAGCAGATACTTATATTGAGGTACTGCTGAGCAGTTGTCTCACTGATACTTTGAATACTTCCTATTTCTTCTCAGAATAAATTAGATGGAAGCGGAAATAGGCAGGAATTAATAATGCATTCCTCCAATTTTCTATTTGTGCTGTAGCTGTAACTAGGCAGCTTTTGTAAGAAAGGAGGTAGTTGGGCAAGAGACTGGTTGACTTGGAGAAATTATTTTTTAAAATGCAGATATTTTTAAATTTGTATTATTTGCTGATTTGTATTCTTTGCTTTTATCCTGGTAATTCAGAAAAAAATCACAAGTGCTTTCTATAGTTTCAAATGTAACAGTACTTTGGTACTGTTATTCCTCATACCTTCAGCTATTAGAACTGTTTTGTCTGATTTTATTGAGAAGCGGGGGGAGGGGCTAGAAATCAGAACAAATGACTATGGTGGAAAATAACAGCCTATGTTTAACTTTTTTTAAGAACAGTAATTCCCCTGCTGTTTTCATGACAGGCATGCATCTTCCCATGGAACATAAACAAATATACTACCAGTATCAGGCTAATACATGATGCAACACACAGTAGTTCCAGATGATAGTTTCTTACTCTTGCATAACCTCCTGCCCTCTGCATTAAAACAACAAAAAGCAAGTTCAGAAAGGACACTGATTTGTTAATGGGCTAGATTAATTCTGAATAATGTGAATATTATAAACTGATCCTTAACACCATAATATCAGGGAGCTATCACTAGCCTGGTACTCTCCATGGTGACTGGCAGATGATAGTACTCAACTCACAAATCTGGAAGACACCAGATTGCAAAAGAAGACATAAATGATAAGTTATTTATGCAAACATTTGTTTTATAGCAGTCCTCTGAGTTTGGTACTATAAATGAATTTAGATAAACTTGCGGAATCAGGCTACATTTGTTTGCTGGAGAAGTGATGGGAATCATTGTGTGCTCTGCATGAGGAATAAACCAGGTGCCCGTTAAATTTAATATCCAACACTTGTTTAGCAGTTTTGGCAACTAGGTTTTTGAAGTTGTTCCTGCAACTTACTTCCTGCTCCAACCCTTCTAAATTACCTTTCCTTGATATTTATTCATGGGACAAAAAATAAGAAAAATCCACATAAATATCACAAAGAGGTACTCAACTTAGCCTAATCCACAACCTTAAAAAAACAAAAAACACCTTGAGTTGATTTGCCCTTTCTGCTTAGATTGGATACTTAGTTTCTAATGACAGCTGAAGGAACTGGAAAACTATGGCCAGACCAGAAGATCCAAATTTAAGGACTGAACTCTCTGCCTAGCAGAAGACCCAACTTGGGCCCATCCATTTGTCGGAAAATAACCCATTTCCCTCCTTGTATTATAGCCACTTTATGGGTGAATATGTTATCGTACTCGATTCATGGTAAGGTTTAATAAACATGCTTTTAGCTTCAATCCGGAAAACCCCAACTGCCCTTAAACAGGGACAAAAAACCCCCATCAAATAATGTATCTTTGCATGCAGTCCCCTTGGGACAAGGCGGCATCTCCGAAAGAGGGAAGCCTCGTGGAGCAGGCAAGCAGGGGCCGATCCTTACCCCAGAAGCCGACCTCGATTCAGGCAGGTGAGGAGCCAGTTCCTCGCCTTCTCCCACTCCGAGTTTCCCCTCTTCTTCTTCCTCCTCCTCCTCCTCAGCTGCCATCCCCTCTTCCGGCGGCTGGGATCCCATCGCCTCCGCCGATGGGGGATCCGCGCTTTCCTCTTTTACGTCGCAACCCAGCATGAGGCGTTTGTCGCCGACCGCGGGCAGGAGATCCGAGGCAGTAGCTGCGGCGGAAGGCGGCGGCTTGGCCAGCGCCATGGCTCCCTCCGCTCTTCGTTTCTTTCTCTCTCGGTCTCTCTTCTCCCTTCCCGTCAGCCGGCTCTGGGGCTGCCTGCCATCCTCTCCTTGCTCGGCTCCGCTCTGCCCAGCTCGCCTCCGCCTCCCTCGCCCGCCGTTACCTCAGGCAACCTCCTCGCTAGTCCGGAGGCGGCCACTGGAGCGGGGCTTTAACGCCTCGCCCCCTCCCTTATCTTATCCTTCTCTCCCCCCCTCCCCGCCAAAGAGAGAGAGAGAACTTCAATCTGCGCGTGCCGCTTCTTCCCTGTCCCGCCAAAAGCGCCCGAGCAGAGCGACGGCGCTCCGTCCCAACCGCCCCAGGACTAGCGCCGCGGAGATGCCCGCAGCGCCTCGCTCGCTCCTCCGCAGTCTGAAGAGGGCCTGACTAGGCGTTCCCTGCCCGGAGCGGAGAGGAGGCGGCCGTGGCGGGGATTTTAGCGCGCGGGTCCAAGCAGCCCCGCGCTGGTCCAAACAGCGAAGGGAGAGGCGAGACGTGGCAGCAGCAGCACCAGCCCCGGCGAGCGCTTGCCGCCTTCCCTCATTGCTTCCCCACCGGCGGTGAGGGAGGACCCGTCAGTTGAACAGCCAGACTGCGGCGGTTCCTCTCGCCTGCCTCGCCCGCGACTCGGGCAGACCTCCTTCGTCCACACTTCCCCACCCTTTCCCGTTTCACTGCGCTTCGAAAACGGAGCCCGCCATGTTGATCTGAAGGCCGGGTGTGTGGGAGAAAGTCGCCCCCGGTTACGAAAACTCCGTATTTTGCCAGGGAAGCGCGGAGAGGCTTCCCGAGCTAGAGTGAGACAAGGGAGCTCTCATTACGCAACTGCCGCAATTCAGAGTGTTTTTTTTTTTTTTGAATCGCACTGTTTGACGTCACGTATAGCGAAGGCGGACGACAGGTTGCTAGTTTTAGCGGGGGGGGGGGGGATGCGCCCGGTTCCTTAAGCTAGGCGGGTAAAACCTCAATAAGGTCATCAGTTGTCCTTCTGCCTTCCTCTTCGTCTTACTTTCTCCTCTCCCTTTAGGTTTTAGTAGGGACCTGCTTTTGCTTTGCATACACGAGGGCTACCAAAATCCGGATGGCCACTAGATGACTGCATGGCTTTGGGTCACCTAGTGGTCGCCCGGATCTGACCGTCCTATTTAACATGGTTTGATGGGGCCATGGAACGATTCCATTTTTTAAAAAAAGGATGATGAATGTACTTTTATTATTTGTATATACAATACATATCTTTGAGACCTCTTATGAAAGTATATAAATATTTTAATTTGGTTTTATAGGGTTCACCTTTTACAAAACGGAAGATGCTTAAAATGGCAACTACTGTAGCACATTTTAAATTTTAGCACATCTTAAAAGAGTTACCAAGTACGTTCATTTTCGTAGAGTACAAGTTTAAAAGTGCAGTTTCACCTCAAATCCAGTAGCTGCACTATGCAGTTAATAGAAGTAAACTTATTTTTTTTAATAACTTAGATTTTTTTACACTATAAAAATTAAAAAATGAATAGTAAAAAAAATAAGTAAAATAGTAAAAAAATATTGCAGTAAAAAGCATTTAGTGATTTTTTTTTTTAAAAAATGCTTCTGTTAACGATGTTGGAAATATGTAAAACTTGCTCTCATTTTGCTCAGATCAGGTCAGGATGGCAAAGAACATTCCAGATTACTAAAAGCTGCACAGATAGAGAAATGAACTGTTAGACATTTAAGCATGAATAAGTTTTGGATGTAAATTAGAAATTACAGATTTCATATTTTTGAGCTCAGAACAAAGCATCCCATGTTCCAGACTTTTGTACTAACTTGAGGACAAAATGGAATGTTTTGTTTCAGTTATTTTAAGCATTCTGGTGCTGCATGACTGATTTATTTTTAAATAATATTCTTCCAAGCCATGAAGTCTTAGTACACTAGACAATAAAATGGCAGTCATCATTTCCATCCCTGTTGCCCCTGTCTGGAACTGATTAAGTGGGAGAGCGATACAATAGGTGTGAAAACCAGTAAAGCATATACATACTGCTTTTAATGTATTGTTATTCTTGCATGTTCTCCTGTTGCTTTCCTTTGGGCAACTTTTTGCAGCTGTTTGCAAAAAAGTACTGTAATCTTTATTATTTATTTTATAGGAATTTTAGTGCTGAATTTTTTTTTAAATTATCCTCTTGAAGAATTTGTGTGTGATAAGAAGCATTCATTATAGTAGACCATTATCTCAATTAACTTTGTCAGACCTGGTAATAAATAAGTCTCCAAAAACCCATTCCTGCATGTTGTAAAAACAGAGGCCTCATAGACTTTAATAAATTGCTTTATTGCAGTCAAAGAAATAATTCATATAATGTACAAAACATAAACCTATTGAAGAGCACAAGATCAAATTCCAAATGTCTGTCCATCCCAGGGTTTAAGTGCTAAGAGTTTTCTACCTACTTTTTCAGAGGATCTTTGGTTTTGAGATATTGGCTGTCATCTTTGCAACTTGTAGACATCTGTTCTATGTTTACACAAGAGTTCAGTCTGGCCTTGTATTCATTGCTTCTGTTCTTGCCAGGACAATACACTACAGATCAAGAAGCTTATTTCAGTTCCAGCTGTTTTCCAGCTGTTACTATGGAACTTTTAAGTTCCATATAAACACAATTAGGGGAATCTGCAGCAATAGTTACTGGCTTCAAAATGGTGGTTATTACCAGACAATAGAAAGCAAAGAAATCCCTGTGGATTTTACTCCATTAGTCGTTGCTGACTATAGGGGGCTGTGCTCATATCTGTTTTAAGGTCATTCATTCAGCACTGTCCGAAAACATTTCCACCATCCTGTGGCCAGCATGATGTTGCGGAGTGCTGTTACCTTCCCACCTATTTATCTACTTGCATTTGCATGCTTTCAAACTGCTAGGTTGGCAGGAGGCAGGCACGTGGTGTTTAGGTCTCGAACCTGGGCTGCCGGCTTTCCAGCCAACAAGCCCAGCGTCTTAACCACTGAGTCACCATGTTGCCCAGACAATAGAAGCCATGCTCCCTTTGACACGCATGCAATGCATGTGACACATTAAAAAGAAGCAGGGCTTTGATTACCAAGTTGTATCTGTTATTTTGAAGTCAGTGATCATCAGTGCCAATGCCGCTGCCAATGCCAATACTCCCTCCAGAAGTTCTGATGGATCATATATTTACAAAGTCTTAGTATGGCCATACTTGGAATACCACATCCAGTTTTGGTCACCACAATATAAAAAAAGATGTTGAAACTCTGGAAAGAGTGCAGAGGAAAGCAACAAAGATGATTATTTGCATTTTTAGCTATCAGAGGAATGTCATCAGCAAAGCACAGGACATTGATGTTTCTTCCCCAAAATTTTAAAGCAATGCTGATTTTCAAATCTTGCTTCCCTAAATGTGTATTCAGCCTGTTGGTCGAATACTGTAAATAACAGAGAGTATACAGCGTTTCCCCCCACTTCTGTTGCTGAAACTAGAGTCAATCTATTTTACCATATTCTCCCAGATAGTGGTTTTCTGTCTAATACATAGGTTCTGCATGAGGACAAGGAGGAGTTCTGGTATTCCCACTTTCCTAAAGACTTTCCATGACTTGATATGGTCAATACAATTGAAGGCTTTTCTATAATCAGTGTAGCATATTTATTTATTTTTGGAATTGTTTGACTTTCTCAATTATCTAGTGTTCATCAGTCATAACATGATGTTGTTGATGATGATGATGACAATGATAATTCCAATATCTTCCTAGATTGCTATTTCCTGGTGTATGTGCCTGCTTGCTTTAACTAGGCAGCTGGAATGACATTTATGCCTTGGGTATATGCTGTTCACTCCCCCTTCCCGTAACCCCCCCCCCCCCGAGATTACATGGCAGGCTATAAAACCTTGCCTACTGATTTATTATTTGTTCACGTTTCTGGCTGGCTTCCTATGTCTATCTTAATAATACCTTTCAGTTGTTTATTGACATGCATTGTAGATTTGGGAACTTTCAAATCCTTCCCCAGTAATATTAATAATTTAGGGGTTTCAAACACTTTCAGCTCCAAGTAATCTTTTACTGAGTGAATTGGTTTTAGGAAATCCAAATTATTTTTGCAACACATCAGATGGTTTAAAGCTTGATTGACAATTGGCAGATCTAAAGTATTAATAGCATTTTTTGCTCAGGGACATCAGAAGGAAATTTTTCCAGCAAAGTTTAGGCTGGGATCCCTGAAAGGCCCTCATTGTAAAAAGACCATATTCATTTCATGAACCTTAATTGGTTAGGGTTGTAATTATCAGAAGAAATTAGATGCAGAAACCAAAACACCAGGAGAAACAATATATATTTTAAAATATGATCTTTAATCTAAATGTTTCCTGGGAAAAGAGGAGGACATGTTATCTAACCGTGTGTGTGTGTGTGTGTGTGTGTGTGTGTGTGTGTGTGTGTGTGTGTGAGAGAGAGAGAGAGAGAGAGAGAGAGAGAGAGAGAGAGAGAGAGAATGCAAATACTGATCCAAACCTTTTTTACATATCACTTTGGTTTATTTTTTACATGGCAAAGATGTCTAAATCCAAATACTTTGTATGATTAGAAAAAGAAAACAAATGTGAGTTAATAAAATTAACTCTGCAACTTCTTAAAAGAATCATAGATGGATATATTTAATTTTGTATGGTTTGGGGAAGAAAGATTAGAACTAACACTTCAGGTAACAGGATTCTATTCTTCTTCATGCCATCAAGTGGCAGTCATAGACTACAGTATGCTACAGAAACTCCACTCACTTCATTGGGTGACAGAAAATGCATTTTTCAACAAATGCATCTAGAAGGCTACAGTTGCCCTTGTAAATGTGACATAAAACTGTGATCAGGTTTAAAAGCATTTTTTTTCTGGGAGTTGAGGCTGCTTTTAACAGGACTGTTCAGAACCATATATCCATTCATTTGTGTTGTGTTTTGTTTTACACCTCTACTGTATTTAAAAAAAAAAAAAAATTTTTCTCTTCCTTTCAAGCAACTTCTCTGTCTTCTTTGAATCTTCACATGAGTTCAGTGGCACTTTCACTGACATGATTGTATATAAGACTACAATCTGCAATTTAAAATCACAATCAGGCAATTATCGAGCTTTCCATTTTTTCCCCAAGTCGTTATGTGTGAAATGGTTATGTCATTGCTATTCAATGTGAGTTTAAAAGTTCTATTTATAACAACTTTTCAATAGCTTGTGGCTATGGTTATAAGCAACACTTACAATATGAAACATTTAGAGCTGAAGAAGACATATACCTTCCTTATATATCATGTATGCTAAATACCATTAGTTTTTGAAATGTTTAACTATTTAACACTGAAAGATTAAGTTGAAGGTTTGCGTCTGTTATGTCATCCTAGTTGGATTGTATAAGTGGAATATAAAATCTTTGTCACCATACAAAAGTATTTATCCCCAAACAGAATAACAGAATAACAAAGTTGAAAGGGATCTAGTCCAACCCCCTGCTCAGGCAGGAAGCCCTATACCATTTCAGACAAATGGTTGTCCAAACTCTTCTTAAAAATTCCAGTTTTGGAGCATTCACAACTTCTGGAGGCAGGTTGTTCCACTGATTAATTGTTCTAACTCTCAGGAAAATTCTCCTTAGTTCTGGGTTGCTTCTCTCCTTGATTAGTTTCCATCCATTGCTTCTTGTCCTGCCTTTAGGTGTTTTGAAGAATAGGTTGACCCCCCTCTTCTTTGTGGCAGCCCCTCAAATATTGAAGCCCTGCTATTAATGTCACCTATAGTCCTTCTTTTCATTAAACTCGACATATCCAATTCCAGCAACCATTCTTTATATATTTTAGCCTCCAATCTCCTAATTATCTTTGTTGCTGTTCTCTGCACAATAAACCTGCAACAGTTTATTGTATATGTGTAGATATTTTTTTACTGCAGCAGCCCTGAGTATACAAAGAAAGCATGAATGCTATAGCTTGGTGGTTGTCAACCTGTGGTCCGTGGATCCCTGGGAGGCCACGATGTCGTCACGGGTCTGCGAAGGCTTGAAGAAATGTTATGATTTAAATCTTGAATTAGGTCTTGGTAGTCTGTGGCCATGGTCCATGGCAACAAAGTAAGGTCCGTGGTGAACCAAAGGTTGAGAACCACCACTCTAGCTCATTACTTGACATATATTGTTCTCATTCAGGAATATAGAGTAAACAATATGATATATGATGATATATATTTGCTCTTTCTCTTTGCTCCTCTATTTCTGTTGGTCCTTTTCATTTAACTGCACTTCTCTCACCTTCCATTCCCTGCCTTAGTTTTTCTCTTTTACGTTTCCTTAGAGTGGTACTCCTTCTTCCTCTCATTTTGTGCTGTCAATGACTCTCTTGCCTTCTCATATCCCTCATTTCCATAATTCCTTCCTCTCTTCCCACTCTCAGAGCATCTGGTTCCTCTAAAGTGGGCTGCTCCATGGCTAACATCCTGCCAAAGCATTGCTGTTAAGCATTTCCTTCGAACTTCCTACTCACAAATCCATCCTATTAGTTGTGATGCAGTACAAGAAAAATCTGTAATCTAAGCCACTAGATCTGCAAATTCAAGCTGAATAAAGCCACTAAAATAAATAGAAGTTATGTTAGATATTGACCTGTTTGCTTCCAGAAATAATTAAAATGGATGTAGCAAAAGGTTATATAAACAATGAAGGTGGTACTTAATTTGGAGTCTTCTAGCCCAGCTCCACATTAGTTAGTAATATTTAATATGAAGATCAGTAAACATTTTGTAGATGAATTTGTAGACTTCAGTAATGCATGAGAAATTTCCACAAGTGGGGAACTTATGTCTTCTAGAGATTGTTAGAATACATTTCTAATTTGCTGTAGGCAGCAAAATCAATGACAGAATGAAAGGAATTCATTTTATTTATTATTTATTTGTTAAATTTATTTGCCGCCCATCTCCCCATGGGGCTACTCTAGGTGGCTTACAACAATAAAAAGGAGAAAATGAAAAGAGTGTGAACAGAAGTAAAATAATAGAACAATAAAATAAACAATGAAAAAGAACACAACGAGAATATAGCAATATGATAACAAAAAGATGGACTGCTGGAGAGCAGAGAGCAAGGGGGATGGGGCGTCTGCCATCAATCCAGCAGCCACCTGCAGGGTGGAATTCCCCTATTTGGTCCCCAGGCCAACTGACAGAGCCATGTCTTCCGGCTCTTGCGGAAGGATAGGAGGGTAGGGAAGGATCTTATTTTAGTGGGTAAGATGGTCCAAAGGGCAGGTGCTGCAGGAGGAAAGGCTTTTCTTCTCCAACCTGAAGTTGGAGTTCTTTGGCCGCCGAGATCAAAGTAGGCCTTGTCTGCCAACATGAGTGGGACAAACCTGTCCTAGTGGGATGAGGTGGTTCATCAGGTAGCCTGGACCTATGCCATTAAGGGCTTTAAAGGTCATAATCAACACTTTGAACTGCACTTGGAAGCAAATTGGTAGCCAGTGAAGTTCGCGGAGCTTGAGTAACTGAGTGCAGGGATTCATGATCCAGGAAAGGTCACAGCTGTTGTACAAACCAGAGCTGTGCAAAAGCTCTCCTAGTGTCTTTTAGCAGGAGACGTGACCCCTAGGTTGCAAATTGGGTCTGAATGGGTAGTGCAACCCCATCCACAACTAAGGATGACAAACATTTGGATCCTGAGGCTCCATGCACCCAAGCCACTCAGTCTTGCCAGGGTTCAATCAAAGTCTATTGTCCCCCATTCAGATCCCTACAGCATCCAGGCATTGCGCGGAGGCAGAGACCGCCTCACTCGGGTCACCGTGTGTGGAGATGTAGATCTGAGTATCATCAGCATATTGATGATATCTCAATCCATGGTGACGGATTATATTTGTTTAGGTTGAAAGAGTGATGGAATTCACCCATCCCCTTTCACAATGTTACAGCATCATTCTCAGTGTATTGTGAAGGATGCAGAATAGCAATCAGATTATTAGAACAGCCACCTCTTGCAGATAAGGGTGAAAAGGGGGGGAAATGAAGGGGGAAAAACATGATTTTGTTGGAAAATGTCAGATAATTTCTCCCTACCTTGGAGAGAACTAGAAAGGTCCTCTTCTTTCAATTACTCTGCTAGCCAATTAAGTAGGCAGTTTTACGAGGGTGTTTGTACATTGTTCTACCTAACGTTCTCTCTTGAAATTAAAACTGGCCCCTCTTTTTATGTTTGTTTCTCTGCCCCTTTTTCCATTGTAGAGTTTACTTCCTGATTCTGGCATGTATCACACCCCAAATCCCTAAAATAGAATACCAGCTATTAAAAGACCACCTAGCCTTAGCTTCTATCAAATGCTTGACTATTTACCAGCAATCAGTTGAGCAAAGTGGGAGTTATGAGCGTCGGTGAGTATCTATAACAGCAGGTTAATGAGACATTTTCCCACTCAATGCATTTGCCTCAACAACTGAGGAATGTGGTCCTTTTGCTCACCCTGGAAACAATCTGTAGAAAATTAACTTTGTCATCATAGTTTGCTAAATCAAGTGAACTTGTTCAACAGAATCATCAGTTGATCGTTAATTTTGACTGGAGATAGACAGATCACTTCTCTGCATGGTTTATTTTTTAAAAAAATTCTATATTGCTTTTCTGTCCAGAAAAGCCCAGAGTATTTTGCACAAAAGGTAGGGTAGAAAACAACAGGATTAAGCTAGTGTTCTGGATTGTTTTAAACTATATTTTTTCATGATAGGACAGAGATTATAAAAGTAGGCTTAATTCTCAGGGAGAGATCAGCAGGAGTAGAAGTGTGCTTATTTGTTTAGAACAACTTTCTTCAAACTACTACAATATTAATAAAGGAAATTATTTGTAGCTCAGTGAAATGAGGGGTCCTTGATGCTCTCTGAGTTTGCTTGTTTTCTTGCAGACATTTCATTACCCAAACCAGGTAACATCATCAGTGCTAGTTTGGGTAGTGAAATGTCTGCAGGAAAACAAGCAAGCTCAGAGAACACCAAGAACCCCTTACTTCAATACTTTTCTACTGTCATCTTAGTGCAACTATTGATCATACAGGTAATCCTTGACTTAAGACAATAATGGAACTTGCCCATTATGGTGGTAAGTTGTGACAGACATAAAAATGACGGACCCAATTTTCCAACCTTTTTTTCAGCAATAGTTAAGCGAACATGATGGTTGTAAAATGAATGCAGTAGTCATTAACCAAACCAATTGTTCACAAAGGGCTGGTTTTGCTGAAAATGCCAGTTTGGGGCAAAAATATCATAAAACACTGTCATGTGACCGCAGGACCCAGCAAATGGCTGTAAATGTGGGCCAGTTGCTAAGTGCCGGAAATGCGGTCATGGTGCTGCAGGGGAGGGCAGCCAGCAGAACTTCTGAACTGGGACTTAAGTAACATTGGGGAGGTCCATTGTAACTTTAAACTTAGTGATGAGTCATAAGTCAAGGACAATCTGTACTGTTCTCTAGAGAGCGTCCAATTTGGCTAAGTCATTCAGTGAATTATCCACCTGTACAAAATATGGTTCAGCGAAGAAGAAAATTGTAAACATTAGGTAAAACAAATAAATTAATTAGGAGGCTAGGACAAAAATAAAAAAGGCTTTAGCTGAAATGAGAAGGGTCATTTGACACTTGACATTGGGTGAATCCCCTTAGGAAAAACCAACTCATGGTCTTCAAACTGCAAAGATGTTTTCACTTCCTGAGATACATATCATTGTTCCTGAGTTATATTTTAATTTCTACAATTGTATTGGTAATGATGGTTTAGAGATAGTTTAAGTAGTGAGTTGTTGGTTTAGAATCAGGGATACCCAGGCTCAAGTATACCCTCAGCCATGGAAGTTCATTGAATGGGCTAATCACTGTTTTTCAAACCAACCCACCTCACAGAATCATTGCTTTAGGGAGAGATTAAAGAGAAAGTACAATGTTTGCTTTTAGAGAAAGGCAGACTGTACCTGCAGAACTAGAAAATCAACAAACTAATTCATTTGGCCATGTAATTAAGGCTTTCTTGATTAAAGCAAGCATCTTATTTGGCCTCATTTAATTGTAGAGGTGCTATCCCTTCCTATAGAGAAAATAAATCAGTGTACTTGGACGGGTGATGTAGAACAATGGGCAGAACAGCTCTCAGGGTGTTATAATTATTCTTGGCAGTCTTAGCTCCCTCAATGATGAGGGAGGAGAGATTGACAGTTCAGTGACATCTGGTGAGCCACAGAAGTTTATTGATATGGAAGAAGCAAAATATGGCCTTGATACCAAATAGTCCAATCATAAAAGTGCAGAGGTTATTTCCAAAACTTGGCATGTTCCTAATCTTCAAGTTCATCATCAAAGTTCACTCTTTCTTGTGAGAGCAGCAAAGATCAAAATGAGGCAGCTTGTCTACTTGGCAGTGGGGTGGTGAATGATAGGTTTAGGTTAGTGAATGAAATTATACGATAAAGTCACAATTTCCAATCATCATTCCCGTGACCTACCCACCAAACACTAATATACAGGTATATCTCAAAGATATCGGGGAATTGTTTCCAGACCAGTGCAATAAAAGTGAATATCACAATTAAGCAAGTCATATGAATGTTTTAAATAGTAATCTACTAAGTGTGCGATAACATTATGTCTAAAAAAAAATCCAATATACATACTTTAATTAAAAATACTTTATTGCTAAAAATGCTAACCATCATCTGAGCCTTCAACAAGTTGTAATCTTTTTGCTGGTGGAGAATATTGTAAAAAAAATGCAGTATTTGTGACATGCAATAAAATGAAGCTCAACAAAATGAGATATGCCTGTCTTCCATAAAAAATAATAAAGAGTAAAATAAAATAAAAAATAAAATAAAATAATAAAAAATAATAAAAATCATCAGCAAACCTCTATTTCTCAGACAGATATCATTTTTCTGGGAATTTAACTTTTTTTTTAATCTGGGCCAATATGTTTATTTATTTATTTATTAGATTTGTATCCCCTTTTGTGCAATCTCCTCATTCATACTTTAACATCTTAACCACTATGCCACATTCACTCTCTTTTTAGCTTACCAGACTGTTTAATATGTACAGCTGGTTTCTCAGTGCTTAACAACAGTCATATATTTAAAACAGATGTATATGATCCTGCCATATGCTGCATGTGATTACTTAACAAGATATGTTGAGAAAATCATTAAAAAATGGTATTCCAGATGTCTTTTAACAAGCAAGGGGAATCATATAGTTTGTATTTGTTTTTAATAATCAAAATGTAGGATATATATTTTACAAATACACACATACTCAAATATATGAGAGCTGATATAGCAGAATTGCTCAGAGATTCAGATTCAGTGAAACACAAAGTCCCTGGTTTGAATATCATCACTGCTGTAAATTCACTCTTTGATGTGTTGATTGTTTAGAGCAGGGGTGTCATGCGGATGTGTCATGCGGAAGCCTCGCCCACCCCATTGCCGGCAATGGGAAAACCGTCCCGATACGTTGCGCGACATCACGTGACGTCGCGAGTTTGACATTTCTGGTTTAGAGTGTTGCCCTTTCTCCAGCATGAGGATGGAGAATCCACAAATGGGTTAACTTCATCCTCCTGCCCAATGAGACTAAGTCAAATGATTGCCACGCCTCCTGCTGGGCTAGATTCTGACCCAGTTACGACTTAGTCTCTTAGCCCAACAGGACGCTTTTCGTTGGCTCCTTAATCTCAGCAGGCAGGTTGTATCCCCATTTGTGGATTTTTTCCTCCTCTTCTTTTAAAAAAATTATCAGGCCCTTCCAAATTTTTACAAAGGCATAATTTGGCCCGACAAGCTGCGAACGCCTCCCCGCCGTTCAGCTGAGCCACAGGCTCAGCGGGGGGGCCGCCACTGACTGACAGCGTGGCCGCAAGCCTCAGACAGCTCGCTGTGAGCCTTTCAGCTCGGAATTGAGTTTTTTCGCCCGCTGCTCTCCGGAGGCGGCTTGGACGGCCCGGGCCTTAAGTGGGCCGTGGATTTAGCGGGCTAGTCGCGGCCGCCATTTGGGCGCCGTGACGGAACTTGCAAGGCACAATTTGAGGCACAAGTCCTCAGAAGGAGTGACTTTAACAACCAATTCCTCTTAAAAAACCTCTCAGGCGAGAGTGCTTCCGGTGACTTTGCTGACTGTAGACCCGGGGAAAATTGCTCCGCTCCCTGGGTCCAAAATTTCTTCGCTGGCGGGCCCATTTGGGCTAAATGCCACCCTGGAGGGGTGGCCACCGAAGGGTGAACCTTTGAGGAACGGGAGCCAGCGGGAGCCAGCTTTCTGAACCCAAAGCAGCCCCTGGAACCAGCAAAAGAAAGGCGGATCACATTTATGCGAGCCGCCATTCCCAGCTGATCATCGGAGACAGAAAACAGCTGATTTGGAAGGCAAGCAGCCGGGACGGGTGAGAATATGCTTCTTTTCTCTTTATGAAATGGATTTTATTGAAGACTGTCTTTAAAACGAAGCTGGAAGTCTGAAGGGAGGAAGGAGGTGGATTTGTTCCCCCCCTCCCAAATAAACGGCGGTTTAAGCAAAAGAACTGATTTGGATTACCTTAAAAACCTTTTTAATTGGAGAAATCATTTTATTTTTGGAAGGAGAGGAAGACTTAATAACTGGGAAAAGCCACTCTGTTTTTTTTCCTGTTATTTTTATTAACTTTAAAGAACTTTTAAACTGTGTTCCCACTTTGGACATTTTTTTTTCCTCTTTACCACCTAGCGGCTACATTGTAACTTTCCTCTCTTTGTTCTCTGATAGTTTTGTTTATTCAGCTGCAAGACTTGGCTGCAAGCCCAGACATCCTTATCTCTCTCAAAAGCTACTGAGAGGGAAGTTCCCTTCTCCTTCTGTGACTGTTTGGTCTTTTTAGTTAGCTATAGATTCTTTACAGCAAAAAAAAAATATATAAGAGAAGGGAATTTATCTTTTGGGTTTTGTTTTTTCTTGTGGGTGACTGTGGAATAAATTTTTTTAATTTATAATTAGATCATTTTTCTTTATAATATTTTTGTTTTTACATGACAATTCTTTTTCTTTTTCTTTTTGGTTTTTCTTTTGGATACAAATACATCTTTTTTCTTTTTGGCCTTTTTGTCTGCTTTTTTTTTACTTTCTCTTTTTTTATTCTCCCTCCTTTTTGGATGGTTGTAGAAGTTTTTTGTTGTTCCCTTTTTTTTTTTTCTCCTTAATTAGTTTTTTGCTGGAATTATTAGTACTTTTTTCCTTTCTTTTTTCCTTTTTTTCCTGTTAAAAGTACGTGTGCCTTGTCTCCTGATAATAGGAGGGCATTGGATTACAATTGGCCATCGGGCCCTCTGGTGGATTATAACTGGCCATTGGGCTCCTCAGTGGATTATAAATAAATACTAGAAGATGAGCGTCTCAAACCTGGCTAAAGGGGTGAAGAAGGGCTCTTCGGCCCCCGCCTCAACCTCGGTGAGCCCAGCTGCTCAAAAATCAATTACTACATTTCTACAACAGGAAACTCAACAAAAAGATACGCAAGCGATACTCCAAGCAATTGCAGACTCCAAAATGGAAATGAAAAAAGATTTGGATAAAAATTATGAAGACTTGAAAAGTGATCTTCTTAAAATGGATCAAAAAATGGAAACCTTCCAACAGGCGATGATAGATACTCAACAAAGAATGCAAAAAATAGAGGATAAGTCAGAGATGGTTGATCAGAAATTAGAAGCATTACAAGATGAGAACCAGAGATAGGCGCATGTTAATGTGGAATTGGAAGATAGCATCGCTGTTATGGAGATGGAAAGGGAGTCATACTTTTTGAGATTCCAAAATATCATAGAAGAGAAAGATGAGAATCTGTTAGAGTTGATGTGTGAGTTATTGGCGGAACGATTTGGAATGGAAATGGATCAAATGAAAAAAGAAATGGACCAGGTCTTTAGAGTCAATTCAAGCTATGCAAGAAGAAATAGAGTTCCCAGAGAGGTTCACGTAAGATTTCTTAAAAGAGCAATACGAGATGAGATTTTGAGAGCAATAAGAGACCAACCACTGAAATACAAAGATAAAGAACTTGTAATTCTTAAACAGATCCCGAAGAGAATAAGAGAAGCACGAAGAGAATATCAATTTTTGACAAGGAAACTGCTGAATAAAGGAGTGAATTTTAGATGGTTGGTCCCAGAAGGATTACTAATTTTTGGGGACTCGAGAAGATACAGATTGGATACCCCACTTAAAGCAGAGGAATTTTTTAATAATCATAGAACCTTTCTGGAAGAAGGCGATATTAGATCTAAAAAACCAGAGGAAGAAGCAGGAGCATCGAAACAAACAGAAGAGGAAGAACCTAAAAAAGACCCAATCAGAAGAAGATGTAAGACCCAAGGATCAGAGACAGATAACCTCTCCTAGAAGACTGAGATCTAAATACAACTAAAACTATGGAAGAAATTGAAGTTTTTTCAACAAATATAAATGGTCTTAACTCCCCATCAAAAAGGAGTAAAATATTTTATAGATTACAAAAATTAAAAATGGACATAATTTGTCTCCAAGAGACACATATAAAAAGACACTTTAGACTCCTAGAACAACCAAAAATAGGCAAACTTTATTTTTCATCGGCACTGCAAAAGAAAAGAGGGGTAGTTTTTTACATAAAAGAGAAGATGAATCCAAAACAAATTTATGCTGATGATGAAGGAAGACTATTAATGGTGGAAATTACATGGAACCAAAAACAAATTTTGATGATTGCGATATATGCCCCCAATGAGAAACAAGACCAATTTTTCCAGCAACTATATGATAAGTTAATGGAATTAAACTATCAAAACCTTTGTATTCTTGGAGACTTTAATGCGATAACTGATGCAAAACAGGATTATAAGAGCTACAAACAAGGGAAAAAAGGGGGAAATACCTTATCTAATTCTTTTCTAAAGATGAAAGACGAATTAGGTATACAAGATATATGGAGAGAAATGAATCCAGATAAAGCACAATATACATTTTATTCAAATAGGCATAAATCCTGGTCACGAATTGATATGATATGGACTTCTTATGATTTAAAGACTATGATACAGGAGATTGAATTAGAACCTAATATTTGGGCAGACCATAATCCAATTAGAATGACGTGGAAAGGAACTAGAAAGAAACTAAGATGGTGGCTGAACAAAGCGATATTGAAAGAAAAGGAATTTTTGCAATTAGCAACGAAAGAAATGGAATTTTTTTTAAATAAATAAGAAAGAAGAAACTTCCATTCAAAATGTATGGGATACAGCGAAAGCTTATTTTAGGGGCGTAGCCATAACCTATGTTGCCAAAAAGAATAAAGAAAAGAAACAAACACAACTTAGATTGAAAGAACAACTCAGTAATTTGGAATTGGAGCTACAAAAAGATCCACAAAAGAAAGAATTGAAGACACAAATGGAATTAATAAAACACAAATTAAATTTATTGGAAATGGACATAAGGGCACAACAGATTAAACGATGTAAACAGAATTTCTTTGAAAATGCCAATAAACCCGGAAGATGGCTGGCATATAAATTGAAAAAAGAAAGAGAAAAAAGACTGATAAGTAAACTACAAGATTCAAAAGGCCAATTGTACTGCCACAATGATGCAATTAAAAAAATTACTATAGCTTATTATGAGACACTTTATAAAACTGAGGTGGTTTTGAATGAGACAATACAGGAATATTTAAAAGAAGCGAATCTTCCAAAGGTACCAGAGAATATGCAATACATATTAAATGAGAACATAACAATGATGGAGATTACAGAGGCGATAAAAAAGCAAAAGAAGGATAAAACTCCGGGACCTGATGGTCTCCCTGCAGAATTTTATATAGCTTTACAAGACATTGTCAGTCCGATTTTGAAAGATCTTTGTAATGAAGCTTTTTCAGAGACAAAAATACCAAATTCATGGAAAGAAGCTAACATTTCTCTTATACCTAAAGAAGACACTGATTGTACACAAATTAAAAATTATAGACCAATATCCTTATTAAATGTGGATTATAAAATATTTACTACAATAATGGCAGAAAGAATGAAGAAATTTCTGACTGAATTCGTCCATTCAGACCAAAATGGCTTTTTACCAAAAAGGCAGATAAAGAATAATTTAAGGATTATTTTAAATGTGTTGGAATATTATGAGAACCATCTAGGGAAACAGCTGGCGCTTATATTTCTTGACGCGCAAAAAGCTTTTGATAATCTTAATTGGCAATTTTTGTTTCAACAGTTGAAGGAGATGGACTTTGGCGGAAATTTTATAAATGCAATTCAAGCAATTTATAATAAACAATCAGCAAGGATATTTATAAATGGAGATTACACAGACAGCTTTGAAATCAAAAAAGGCACAAGACAGGGATGTCCATTGTCCCCTTTGTTATTCATTTTTACATTGGAAGTGTTGGCTAGAAATATTAGGCGAGATATTGAGATTAAAGGATTAGAGATAAAAGATCAAAAATATAAACTACAGGCTTTTGCGGATGATTTAGTTTTTATTTTGGAGGAACCATTAGAGACAGCTGTTAAACTCTTGCGGAAAATAGAGAAATTTGGAGAAGTGACGGGGTTGAAGATAAACAGGGAAAAGACTAAAGTATTAACGAAGAATTTAACAGATAAACAAAAAATTCAATTTGCTAAAAAGACAAACCTTCAAATAGCTAAAAAAGTTAAATATTTAGGTATCCATTTAACTTCAAAATATACAACAATAAAAGAAGACAACTACGAGAGATTACTAAAACAAATAAAAGTGGACTTGGAGAAGTGGAAAAATCTTCAATTATCATTACTAGGAAGGATAGCGACTGTTAAGATGAACATTTTACCTAAGCTAATTTTTCTTTTTCAAACAGTTCCTGTTAAGTTAAATAAAAAATTCTTCGATGAATTGAATGCTACAATAATCAGATTTATATGGCAAGGCAAAAAAGCAAGAATTAAAATTAAATTATTACAAGATTCTAAAGACAGAGGGGGCTTTGGACTCCCGGATTGGAGACTTTACTATCAGGCATCTATTTTGCTTTGGCTTAAAGAATGGATTACATTGAGAAACAAAAGACTTCTTTATTTAGAGGGGCATGATTTGCAATTAGGTTGGCATGCATTTTTGTGGTATGAGAAAAATAAAGTACATAAATATTTTCAAAATCATGCTATAAGGAATGTATTGTTTTCAGAATGGGAAAAAATTAAACATAAAATTTACATGAAAATACCTGAGTGGATTTCGACAATGGAAGCCTTTTCCTATCCAAATTTAATTAATTATGATAAACTCGTTAGCTATAAAGATATTTTGGACAAAGACGGGAAACTTAAAGACAGACAAATTCTTCAGCAACAGGGTATTGACTTAACATGGTGGTCTTACTTGCAAATTCAGACAAGATATGAAAAAGATATAAAGTCTACAGGATTTTATAAAGAACAGACACCACTAGATAAAATATTGCTAAAAACTGATGAACATTTGATTAAAAAACTCTATAAATTTCTGCTAAGATGGAAGATGGAAGAAGAGCAAGTAAAAGAAACAATGATAGTATGGGCTAAGAACTTTGGATATTCTATAGACTTAGAAGATTGGCAAAAACTATGGGATCAAAATATTAAATTTACTAAAGCGGCTGCATATAAGGAGAATTTATATAAAATGTTTTATAGATGGCATATGACACCAGTTAGACTAGAGAAAATGTTTAAAAATGTATCAAATATTTGTTGGAAATGTAAACAAAAACTGATTATTATTAATATAGCTTTTTAGTATTATGTTAATTATGCATATTTAATATGTATACCCGGATGACAGTCTGCTTGCTCAAGCGTTGATTTATTGTTGGGGGTAACCCCATTATTGTATCTACCCCTACCCTTGGTTTAATCCTTGTTTTTTTTTACCCTATGTTATACCTTTACCTACCCTTCCCTTTCTATCCCTATAAAAATAATAAAACATATTTAAAAAAAAAAAAAAAAAACCTCTCAGGCCTCTCCGATCCGTTTAAAAGAAACCGATCAGAATTCGGCTGGGACGCCGAAAAACGCCTCCCCACTGATCAGCTGAGCCACGGGCTCCATGGGGTGCCGCTGCTGCCTGACAGCGCGGCCGCAGTTTCGGATGCCGGACTCTCCCTTCTCTGAGCGCGTCTGCTGCGAGGATTTTAAATCCGGAGCCCTTTTTCGCCCTGCTGCTTGTCAGAGTCGGCTTGGATGGCCGGGCCTTGCCAGCGGGCCGCGGATTTGGCGGGCTAATCGCGGCCGCCATTTTGGGCACTGTAACTGCTCTCAGCAGCTCCATGAAAAATCCTCTTAGAGGATTAATTTCCTGAGTGCTGACAGCTTGAAGGTTTGGCCTTCAGGCCTCAGGATCACTGCCTTCCCAAGCGGACAGAAAGGCTCAGTTTTAAGCCTTGCAGCACCCAGAGCCGCAGTAGGATACCAGACAGGCCCACCCCAAGGGGCCTTCTCTCTTGGACGCCATTTTGTGCTGTCTTTTCGCCTCAGGATTGCCGTCTCTTCAACCTGAGCAGCATTTTCAGCTTGACGGCCGGCTAGAGCTCATTGCTGAAAGAGCGACCACTCCTTGGTCCTGCAGCCACCACTGTTAAGAGCAGGGACCGGCCTCGCCGGTAGCTCTTGGGTGTGCGTGGGGCCAATCCTGGTCCAACAGCCACCACTGTTAAGAGCAGGGACTGGCCTCGCCGGTAGCTCTTGGGTGTGCATGGGGCCAATCCTGGTCCAGCAGCCACCATTGTTCAGAGCCATTACCGGCCTTGCCGGTATCTGGGGCCTCCACCAACCCCAATGCTCTGCCTCATATTGCCTGCATTCCTCAGATTCTGCTGAGGGACCCTGAATGGGATGGCAGTCAACGTGGCTTGGATGACCACCCATGGTGGTCTGGCCTCTCCAGCCCAAAAAGAGGCGCAAATCCTCAAAGCTGGAGGCAGCAGGGAAGCTGAAGGCCAAGGCCAAAGCGATCTCTAGCATGGCTCCCTCTAAGGCTGCCGAGAAGGAGGCTAACAGGAGACATCTTGCCTTGGAGAGGCAGTTCTCCAGGGCCCAGCAACAACAGCAGGCCGACATCACAGTCCCGGCTGTCCCTGTCTCGATGGAGGGGACCCTTTTTGATCCTCAATTCACCCCCCCTGGCGCCCCTTCTCACAGGGCATGGTCTCCTGAAGGAGACAGGGGCAAGAGCTGCTGAACCAGCCAGCATGCCCTCAATGGGTGGCTCCATCGCCCAACACATGGCCCAGGCCAGAGGCTACGTTCACGCCTACTGCAGCGAGGCTCCACCCAGTAGCTCCTCAGGAGACTTAGCCGGAACAATTCCAGGCCCTAATAGCCCAGGCCTTCACCCAGGGCATGGCCTCATCGTTCCACAGACCCAGGGCCGAATCCGCCACACCCGTAAGGTCATCTCATTACCTGTCTGAGCCTGTAGATTATCCTGGTTCCATCACCTCTGACCGATCCTCTCGGGATGTGGAATCATATTCCTTGCCCCCCCTCTTCACCTACACTATCAGAAAACAATGGTCAGCGCTGGGTACCCCTCCCTCACTGAGTGCTACAGACAAGAAACTGTTCAATGTGGCCACCTCCTTGTCTGAACTGCTTGAGGTCCCAGCGGTGGACAAAGCCATACCACCCCTGGTTTCTCCATCCACCGTATCTGGTGACATGGCTGAGACCCTAAAAACAGAGGACAGGAAGTCCGAGTTCTCTCTCCACAAGTCTCACCAAACCTTGGTGTGGTCGGTGAAGGCATCGACCTCCACCTCCTTCTTCGCCAGGACTTCTATAATGTGGCTCCGTGAGCTCCAGGCCATGATTCCCCAGGATCAGGTACGTGCCCACCAGACCCTGGGTAGGTTGCTGGCCACATCTGAGTACATGGCAGATGCATCGCTACATGCAGCCAGGTTCTCATCCCGGGCTACAGCCTACAACGTGGCTGTCCGCAGACTGTTGTGGCTGAAACAGTGGCGAGCGGACCAAAAATCGAAATGGCGCCTGGCAATCGCCCCTTACACCGGCAGGCAATTGTTCGGTGAGTCCCTCAATCCATACCTGGTGGAGAACTGTGACAAGCGCAGAGTCATGTCCCACCTTAACAGGCGTGTGGATAGACGCTTTGCCCCGGACTACCGCAGATTGCCATTTTGTGCGGGTACAGGCCCGGAATGGGCTCCACCTACCCGGTCCTTTCCTCCCAGACCCGACTGTCAATAGGAGCGTCCCGGCCCCAGACCCAGACAGCAGGCCCAGAACAAGCGGCCCTTTTGAGGGACTGGCGGCCGCCCCTTCAGAAGAAATAAATGACTCCAGGGAGACAGCCCCCATAGGCGGCAGGCTTTCCCTCTTCATCAACAAATGGGAGACCACCACTACAGACTCTTGGGTGCTCGACACCATCAGAGATGGTCTCTCCCTAGAATTCCTGTCCAGACCCCCGGGCCGCTTTATCTCTTGCCCAGCTCCGCGGAGTCAGGACAAAAGGAGACTCATGCCCAAGGCCATACGTCATCTTTTAGACATCAAGGCCATAGAACCAGTGCCTACCGGACAAACAGGGTCAGGATTCTACTCCATCCTCTTCGTGGTGCCAAAGACCTCAGGAGGATGGAGAACCAATCTCGACCTCATTAGACTGAATTCCCACTTAAGGTACAGAAGGTTCAAGGTGCAGACAGACTTCCTAACATCCATAGACCTCACAGAGGCCTACTTACAGCGGCCCACCTGAGGCTAGTACCAGTACGGATCCAGTGTTACCTGGACGACATCCTAATCCAGTCCACCTCTGTCCAGACAGCTCAAGCGGATCTGCCCCGAACTATTGGGGTCCTCCAGGACCATGGGTTCTCGGTCAATTTCCTCAAGAGCCATACAGTACCATCTACTCGCCTGTTACACCTGGGGGCAATTATAGACACGAGGCAGTGCATGGTCTACCTGTCACAGGAGCGCCAAGACAGCATACGCTCCCTGGTGCTCCAGATACAGAGAGAGTTGGTGATTTCCCTGGTCACACTTTCCCAACTGCTAGGGAAGATGGTCTCCTGCATGTCCATAGTCCCATGATCCAGGCTGCACTCCAGGCACCTGCAATGGTTCCTACTCCCATTCCAGAGGCTGGGCACGAGCTCCTGCAACCAGAGGGTCAGGGTCCCACTTCAGACTCTGAACTCCCTTCGCTGGTGGACATCTCCAGCGGTAGCAAAGGGGTCATTATTCAAGGAGCCCCACCAGGTCATTCTGACTACAGACGCCAGTCTCTTCGGTTGGGGAGCTCACCTCCAATCATAGTTGGCTCAGGGCCGGTGGTCCCAACCGGACCTGAAGCACAACATAAACTGGTTGGAGCTCAGGGTCATACATCTTGCCCTGCACCATTTCAAAAGCAGTGTGGTAGGCCAACATGTCCTGGTCCTTACAGACAATGTAGCAGCCAAGGCCCACGTGAACACCAGGGGGGTACCCGGTCCAGATCCCTTATCACTGAAGCTCAGTTGTTGGGTTCTTGGGCAGAGTCCAGCCTCTCCTCTCTCAGGGCGGAACACATCTCGGGAGGGGCAAACTGGCAGGCGGACTCCTTAAGCAGGTTGACGGTGGACCACTCCGAGTGGCGCCTGGATCCCTCCTTATTCGGGGAGATCCTGGACAGATTCGGGCTACCGATAATAGACCTGTTCGCCTCACCACTGAATGCTCAGCTCCCAAGATCCTTCTTCTGGTTCCCTGCTCTGGGGGCGGAGAGAGTGGACGTGCTCTGCAGTCCTTGGCCCAGAGACTGGCTATACGCTTTTCCTCCTCTTCCTCTGATCCAGGCGGTCATTCGCAAGATTCTGCTGGAACGGGCGGAAGTTATACTGATTGCCCTACACTGGCCGAGACAACCTTGGTTTGCAGGCCTTGTAGGCCTCTCCATCTCTCCCCCATGGAGAATACCTCCATACCGCATTGCCCTCAGTCAGGGAGCCCTGCAGCATCCACAGCTGCAGTGGCTCCAGTTAGCCGCCTGGCATTTGAGCAGCAACTTCTAACTAGAGACTCCTTTTCAACGAGAGTCATCTCGATGATTCAGGCCTCCAGGCGCCCCTCTACGAATAGGATATACGATTCCACCTGGAGGAACTTTAGTCTCTGGTATACCAGACAAAAATTGGATCTTTCCTCCCTCACCATTCCAAGGATCTTGGAATATCTGATGGAGGGGCTTGGCAAGGGCCTATCGCCCAACACCATCCGTAGGCAGGTCGCAGCCCTGTCAACGGTGTTACAATGCGACAAGTCGGCCCTTTGGCTCAGTACCCCATGGTGCGTTCTTTCATCAAAGGGGCGACCAACACCAGACCCCCTGCGGTCCATTGATATCCCTCTTGGGATTTACCATGGGTCTTGCAGGCTTGCACCTCACCCCTGTTTGAGCCTATCAGGACATGTACGCTCCGGATTTTGGCCATGAAAATCACCTTCCTGATAGCCATCACATCGGCCAGGCGCATATCGGAGCTAACAGCTCTCTCGGTCAGAGAGGACCTATGCACCTTTCACGGGGACAGGGTGCTCCTTCACTTAGATCCGTCGTTGTTCCCAAGGTTAACACCTTGTTCCACAGGGCCCAGGAGGTAATACTTCCCAACTTTTGCCCCAACCCGTCACACGGATTGGAACGCCAGTGGCACGCTCTGGACGTGCGCAGAGCGCTAAGACATTACATCAAGCGAACGTCCGCTTTTCGCAAGTCGGAGGCGCTGTTTATATCAGTCTTCCCTTCTCCTTTCATACGACACTACAGGGTGGACAAATTTGCTTCCGCAGACGCCTCCGTTGGCCGGCGGGCGCTACAACAAGTAGTGTCATCAAGTGGGACACAGGCCCAGACTAGTTCCCTCCCATAGGGACAGGTGGCTTTGCTATGTCCCATTTGTGGATTCTCCATCCTCATGCTGGAGAAGGGGCGTTGTTTTACCTGAATGCCTTTTCTCAGCATGATGATGGAGAATCCACTCCCACCCTCTTAGTTGCCGTCAGGTCCTGTGTCGGGGGCAGGAGGAGCCAACACGTTCGACTATCGTCTGTTGCTTCGCCTTCGTCGTAACTGGGTCAGTATCTAGCCCAGCAGGAGGCATGGCAATTGTTTGACTTAGTCTCATTGGGCAGGAGGATGAAGTTAACCCATTTGTGGATTCTCCATCATCATGCTGAGAAAAGGCGTTCAGGTAAGACAACGCCCCTTCCCACTTCAATCTTATCTTCTGAAGGTGAAGCCTGACTAGATCCAACATCTCTCTTTGTAAAATGTGGTTTTCTAGTTTGTGATATGTTTATTATCTAATTACTCCAGCTTATTAGAAACCAGACATGGAGCCATCCAAAATCCAGACATACTACTTGGAGTAGTGCTTTGACCACTTCAAGATTAAAGTGGGCCATTGCATCCCATGCTTTAAAAACTAGATTTCTGTTGATGCAACTGGAAATCTTCATACTTTTTGACTTTTGTATATCATCCTGCTCCTTTTTAATGAATAAAGCCAATCAGATGGTCAACTGAATCTCTTGCATTATATAGGATACTTTGCTGCATTTGAGAACCTATGCTTAGTTTGAGAGGTAAAGGCAATGACACACAGCATGTCAAACTATCTCTGCTTTTGTCCTCAGCTTTTATTGACTGAGGTTTTTGCCTCATCCAATCTAATGTATATAGATAACCTATAGCAGACTTCTCTAGTCTGGTGTCTTCCAGATGTGCTGGGACTATATTTCCCAGAATTCCCAGGCATGTTCTGTGTGATTGCAACATACTTGGAAATACTTTTGTAAGGATTACACATTCTAAGGCTTTTGGAATGTCTTGAATATTTATTGTTGATGATCTGAATATTTTGTCAGATCAGTATGAAGACTTACTTGGTCTGGGCAACCACTGCAATTAATGACTCAGTATGGAAACTGAGACCTTGAGTCTTGAAGTAGCTAGGCTTACCTCCAGAAGTTGTGGGTGCCCCAACATTGGAGGTTTTTAAGAAGAGATTGGACAACCAAACCTGAAATGATATAGGGTTTCCTGCTTGAGCAGAGGGTTGGACTAGAAGATCTCCAAGGTCCCTTCCATCTCTGTTATTTTGTTATTCTTATCCTGTTGTTTTGATCTGTACTACTTTTCCTATGTATTTCAGAAAGCCCCTGAAAGCTAAATGGTGAGTAATAACATTTAATCTCAGTCCCTTTTAGGGAAAAATAGACCAGGCAGTTCCTAGGACAAAAAGACCCAATGCAGTTAAAGCAAAACAATGACTTTCTGTTGTCACCAAGGTGATAAATTTAGAAAGAAAAGAAAAGCATCTATTGGACTTTGACAGAGCTTTTCGGTACCTTTTGTTTATCTGGTAAATGATAGGCTGATACCTGCCTCTCCAGAAAAATACTGTTGTGTGCCCAAAGGAAAATGATTACGGTATACATTTTGAGCAGGATGGCTTACCTTCAAGAGCAACATTTCTGGTTTAATATTTGTCAAAATTGAAAGGGCATAATATATATGCAATTGGATGTGAATAGTTAGACATAATACTTCCAGAATGAGTTATTATCTATTTTTGATTCCCATCTGAAGAGCATAAATGTGTGGCTAAGGAATGTTATGCTATAAAGTGAAAGACCTTGGGTCAGTGGCTGAAGGAGAAGAGTAAACATTGAAAGCTTAGATTTTAAATTTTAATAGCTAGCAAAGGGTGCCAAAGCTTGGCTTAAATTCTTTGCCTTCCTTTCCCTAATGAAAAGTGTTCTATATTTAGAAATGAGTCACAGGTACTATGTGTTAACATCATCACCATATAAAGGTCTATTTTTACTGCAATACATAATGGCTGTTAATTTGTGAATTATAAATAGTTTATATTTATTTAATTGGGAATGATTATAAACTACGGACCTGCATTTAATTAAATAACATTGATAAAATGGGCAAAATGTCAACATGAACAACAAACCTTACAAATTCTACAACTGGATTAAAGAAGTTTAAGATTCAGCTTTTTTATTAACACAAACTATGATTTGTTTAAGCACAAAAGCGGGTTTGAAAAGCATGCCAACTACAATTTCACGTAACATCCTAAGCCATTAACCATGTCATGATTCAAAGAATTATTTGAACTAGGCCTAAGACTAGCTTCCCACAATACATTCAACCAAGGGAGGGCAAGCTGAGACCCTTGGACTGCAAGAGACCCCCCCCCCAAGTCCTTTCCAGGGTCCTCAGGGCCCCTCTGATTATGAGTGCTGAAAAACATAAGTGATAAAAAGGCATAAAGCAAAGAAACCTTATAAACTTCACCCAAACCCACAGGTATAATTAGGTTCTATACTTTATAATAGATAAGTTGGCAGTTCTCCTGTCAGAAAGAGCCCTTGAATTAATGGAAATGTAACATTTCAGGATATTCTTGTTTTCTTTGCTTTGCTTTCTTTTTTGGAAATATTTTTTTCAAGCGCCACTAGATGGCGTCGCAAAAGAGGAAGAGATATCACATCTATTTAAAAAGCCTGCATTAAAAGCTAACAAAATTCTATTGATCAAAAATAATAGGATGGATAGTTTTGTATTTTTAGGCTGCATTATCTCAGGATGATTATTTCTGAATGGTAGATTGTTTTAGCACTTGTAGCTTGTAATACGTAGCTTGCAAACTCACAAGGAAAAACTGTGCTATTCAGAATGTTTATTTTAATAATGTTAAATTCCTCGGAAAGACCAGAAATGTGGACATTAGAAACTGTAAAAAATAATAATATTTATTTTGATTTAAAATTGTAAAGGAAATACTTGCTTATTTTTGTGTCTTGGCTGTTATCCATTCAAAATTATTTATTTAAGAGGAGCAAAGATATAAATGTTCCAGATAAATAAAAAATAAGTGGACTCCCCCCCCCCACACTATGAATATATATCCAGTAAGGATTTTGTGTGTGTGTGTGTGTGTGTGTGCGCGTGTGCGCGCCTTTGAGTCAGTTTTTGACTACTGACAACTGTCGGAACAAGTCCCTGCAGTTTTCCTGGCAAAAATTTTCAGAAGTAGTTTGCCATTGCCTTCTTCCTAGGGTTGAGAGAGAGTGACTAGCTCAAGGATACCCAGCTGGTTTTGTCTTTAAGGGAAGACTAAACATATGAGATCCTGGTTTCTGGTCTAGTGCCTTAGCCACTATACCTGTTATATCTTCGGTTCTTTAGGCATTGAATGAGGCAGAGTGTTCAAACAACAAGAAGTTTATTAACTCAGAACAGAAGCAGCCCTAAAGGCTGCTGCACAGCTATTTATACAGTTAGCCTCTAGGTGGCAAACAATAGATTTAAAGTAACAGTTTCCCGCCCCTAACCTTATTATCAGCTTGGAGACAACCAGTCTGGCTTTCAGTAACAGCAACTGTTAAACAATGCAGCAATGTAGGTCAGATATTAAGCAAGTGATTTAAAACAGTTGTGGCCAATACATTACACCCCTTCCCCCTAGATGGCTCAAACTCTCAATTACTGGACATAGTCCTGCAGATATTTAGGCGGCCTTCTTGACTGTTCTGAATGTCTAGGGGTTGCAGGGGTCTCCCGGTCTACCTGCTCGCCTGCCTGGCTGGGTAGGCCAGGACTCTGAGGTCCAGTGAAGTAAGGTTGACTTGGGTCCCTTTGGCTGGCTAGTCCCAGTCGGCCCAAACCAAAGTCCAATTGTGCAGCAAAGTCTGCAGGGCTGTCCCTCAGCGCAGTTTGCTGGTCCTGTTCAGCGGATACTGTCTGTCTGTCCAGGGAAGGCTCTCCTACGGCCTTTTCCCCGTCTCCTTGAGTGAGAGTTCTGTTGGAGCGTGCAAGCTCCTCTGTTGGGCCGCTGTCGCACGGCCCTTGCGTGCAGTCCTCTTGAGAGGCCTGAGCCAGCGACTGGTTCGCTAGCCTCCGATGCAGCTGGTCAATGTGCCGGCGAATGACTCGCCCATCTTCCAGGACCACCTCATAAGAGAGTGGTCCCAACACCTTAACAACCACGGCTGCCACCCACAAAGCCCCTGGCCTGTAATTCTGGGTCCAAACCCGGTCACTCACTTGCAAATTCCGAGGTGCCTTTGGCTGAACAGAGTCCGAGGCAACCCGGTCAGGGTGCAGCCTGTCCAGCTTGGTGATCAAACGGCCCCATCTGAGTTCAGCCGGGCTTCTGCCCATGGCAGTACAGGGAGTTGTGCATTGGCAAAGTAGAAAATCTGCCAGTCTGTGGTGCCAATTCCCTGTGACAATCCGTTTTAGTGATTCCTTGGTTGTGCGGACCATGCATTCTGCTTGGCCGTTCGAGGCCGGGTGAAAGGGAGCCGACGTGGTGTGCCGTATTAGATTTGCCTTGAGGAAAGACTGGAATTCAGAAGCGGTAAACTGAGCCCCATTGTCAGAGACTAACACGTCTGGAAGTCCGTGTGTTGCAAAGATTCTGCGCAGTTCCTGGATGGTCCTGGCAGTGGTCATAGTAGGGACTGGTGTGACCTCTAACCATTTAGAATGGCTATCTACCACTATTAGAAACAGCTGTCCCTGAAAAGGCCCGGCAATCCACTGAGATTTTTGATGATCAAAGAGTGACTTCAATTAAACCATATGCAACTTCATATGGTTTACCATTATCACAGCTGTGTATATCCCCCCTGATGCAAACAGAGAAGAGGCCCTGAAGGTTCTCCACCATACCATCAGTGACTTACAAACTACTCACCCAGAAGGTGCATTTATTGCTGTGGGAGACTTTAACCAAGTGGATTTGAAAGCTACCCTGCCACATTTCCATCAATATGTGGACTTTGCAACCAGAGGGGACAATACACTGGATCTTGCTTATTCCAACATCAAGAAGGCTTTCAAAGCTATCCCCCGCCCTCACCTGGGCTCCTCTGACCATCTCTCAGTGCTGCTTATTCCAGCATATAAACCTTTATTAGTCAGAGTGAAACCTACAGTAAAGCAGGTGAGGATTTGGACAGAGGGAGCTATAGAAGCATTACAAGACTGCTTTGAATGTACAGATTGGGGCATGTTTAAGGAAGCAGCTACTGATAACAAACATACAAATGTTGAGGAGTATGCCACCACGGTGTCTGCATATATCCAAAAGTGCATAGAAGATGTCTGTGTCCTGAAAAGCTTTGTTGTGAGGGCGAATGAAAAACCGTGGCTGACTTATGAGGTCCGCAAGATGCTGAAAGCACGGAATGTGGCTTTTAAATCTGGGGACATGCTGGCACTTAGAACAGCCAGAGCAAATCTGAAAAGTGCCGTAAAAGGTGCAAAGCAAGCCCATTGCCAGAAAATTCAGAACTTTTTTCAGGACCAAACAAACACCAGGCAAATGTGGCAAGGGATCCAGGCCATTACGGATTACAAGGTGGCTACATCGAGATGTAAGGATGACACAGACTTCCTAAACAAACTGAATGCATTCTTTGGTAGATTTGAGGCATCAAATAGTACTCCTGCTAGGAAAGCTGTGCCCCATCCTGATGAGCAAGTGCCTAGCTTTGATGTCACCTCTGTCCGGAAAACACTGCAGACAGTTAACATTCGGAAAGCAGCAGGCCCAGATAACATCCCTGGACGTGTCCTCAGGGAATGCGCAGAGGAGCTGGCTTGTGTTCTCACTAATATTTTCAACCTCTCATTGCAGCAGGCAGTGGTCCCATCGTGTTTTAAGATGGCCATCATCTTGCCAGTGCCAAAAAAGTCCACAATTACAGGCCTCAATGATTACCGTCCGGTTGCACTGACATCCACCATCATGAAATGCTTTGAGAAGCTGATAAAGGACACTATTGTATCTAGCCTCCCGCCAGCATTTGACCCGCTTCAGTTTGCCTAACGACCAAATCGCTCTACGGAGGATGCTATTTCTTCCGTTCTCCATCTGAGCCTGAAGCACTTGGAGGAAAGAAATACTCATGTACGTTTGCTGTTTGTCGACTTCAGTTCGGCGTTTAACACAATCATTCCCCAGCATCTAGTAGACAAACTGGGCCTTTTAGGCTTAAACACTCCTTTGTGCAACTGGATTCTGGATTTTCTTACCAACAGGCCCCAATATGTGCGAGTTGGAACAAATACCTCAAATACCATTTTCTTGAGCACAGGTTCTCCTCAGGGCTGCGTCTTAAGTCCGCTGCTGTTCACCCTGTTGACCCCTGACTGCTGTGCTAGGTTTGCCACCAACCATATTGTGAAGTTCGCAGATGATACAACAGTAGTGGGCCTTATTCAGGAGGACAAGGTGGAAGCTTACTGCAAGGAGGTTGAGGGGTTGGTGAACTGGTGTAAAGAAAACAGCCTAGTTTTAAATACAAGAAAAACCAAAGAGATCATTGTTGATTTCAGAAAAGGCAGGCACAGCCACACTTCTCTGTGCATTAATGATTCTCCTGTGGAGATGGTTACCAGCATCAAATTCCTGGGTGTGCAGCTAACGAGTAGGCTGACTTGGTCGCTAAACAGTGAGAAACTGGTGAAGCGGGCACAGCAGCGCCTGCATTTTCTGCGCCGCATGAGAAAAGCACATCTTCCTTCCCCTGTCCTGACCACTTTCTACAGGGGGACAATCGAGAGCATCCTGTCATACAGCATCACAGTATGGTTTGGAGGCATCACTGCTTCAGACAGGAAGGCAGTGCAGAGAGTGGTGAGGATGGCCGAAAAGATCATTGGCAGTTCCCTCCCTACCATCCAGGACATAGCACAGAAGCGTTGCTTGAGCAGGGCCCGCAAGATTTTCTGGGACACTACACATCCTCTCCACAACCTGTTTTCCCTGTTACCTTCTGGGAGGAGGCTTCGTGGTATCCGTAGCAGAACATCCAGATTCAGCCATAGTTTCATTCCATACAGCATTAACCTTGCGCACTCTCAAACTTCCTCCTTGCGTTATATATTCAAGATGGACAGTATTTAATATTTATTTGCTATGTATATGTAGGGATGTGGGTCTATATATATGTTGTACATAGTATGTTTAGGTGTGTGTCATGTATATGTTTCACTTTGAGAGCGGGCAACTAAATTTCATTTTTTATGTGTGCCATTGTGCCCACAATATAAAAATGACAATAAAGGTTATTTATCTTATCTTTAAAAGCAACAGGAATTGATGTTCAAACACGATTTATTGAGAACTGTGACAACTTTGATAACCAATCACCAATTACAACATTGGACATAACCAATTGTGTTACTCAGCTTAACCAAATATTGAGATTTGAATTTTTAGGGCAACAACGGAATAATTACAAAGGAGCCAGTTCCCTAAAATTGATAATGGGATGCTCTCCCTTGATTCAAATGATATGTCGAGGAATGAAGGGAGACCTATCTAATGATATAGAGGCTCTGTTATGGAAACCTGCTTGGCACAAAAAGAAAGCCAGAGTAAGACTTAAAAATGGGATTTAAAATTTTACTTAATGGGTTAAAAAGGCTTTTTAGAGATATGGACTGATTTAATGTTTAGGATTTAGACCTATAACCGAGATGAAAATTATTGGTCAGATTATAGTTTGGAATTGTAATATGGAAAAGGTTTTAAACGAGGAGTTATTAGGATAAGAAATAGAATATATATGTGAAATAGAATAAGAATGTATTTTTTGGAATAATATGTTTATCTTAGGTATGATAATCACTTTGTAATGGAATGAGAACAAGGAAATGGATTGTGACAATGGAAGACATGGTATTAGTAAATGAGGAGTTATTAGAATAAGAAATAGAATATATTTGGGAAATGTAAGAATGTAACTGTTGGAATAATATGCTTATTTTAAACATTATAATTATTAGGTTACGAAATGAGGGAAATTAGGGATACCCGAAGTGTAAACAATATGTTTATTTAAGGCTAAATTGGAATATGGTAATTGGAATTTAGTAAAGCTTAAAAACAGGATTTGGACTTGTATAGGTAAAATGTTATTGATAATTCTATTGATTGATTGAATTTTATTTAGAAATGTATTAATTTGAATATGCTATATTAATTGAGGGAAATAGAGAGGGAACTTTTAAGGAGTTAACCTGAGCTATACATGTATGACTTTGTTTTTGGATAATTGATTACCCCATCACCACGTTGTTTCCTAAGCACCTTGATGTAAAAATTGAAAAATTAATAAAACTTGTTTAAAAAAAAAAAATCAAAATCGATGTGGATTCTTGACCACGGTGTGTGTGTGTCCTCCCATCGGTGGACAGGGTCTTGTGGCATCTCCAGTCTGGATTGCTGGCACGTGTAACAACCATGTACTTGGGCCTTGGTGGCTTTATCTAGCCCTGGCCACCAAAGGTAGCTCCTCGCAAGTGCCTTCATCTGGACTATTCCCGGATGACCCTCGTGCAGAAACTCTAGGACCCTGGGCCTTAAAGAGTTCAGGACTATGACCCTACTTCCCCAAAGGATGCACCCCTTATGAGCTGAAAGCTCATCTTTTCTCATGAAGAAACTCTGAAATTCTGGCCCTGGACATTTGTCCAGCCATCCTGTGTGTACCCAGTTTAGCACACGACTCAGCGTTTTGTCAGCTACTGTCTCAGCAGCTATGTCTCCAGCGTGAAGGGGAGATTCCGGCAAATCCTGGATAGCCAGGATGCGTGCAGCAGGAGCTGGATCTGGCTCCAAATGTGGCAGGGGCAACCTGCTCAGGCCATCTGCATGGCCCATTTCCTTGCCCGGTTTGTGAATCATCCTGTAGCTGTAGGCTGACAGGAAGATAGACCACCTCAGCATTCGAGGAGACAGAATCTGAGGTGTCTGTTTGTTTGTGGTGAACAACCCTAGGATTGGCTTGTGGTCCGTGAAGACCGTGAACTGGCGGCCATACAAGTAGTCATGGAACTTTTTAACTCCGGCCACAATGGCCAGAGCCTCCTTGTCAATTTGCGCGTAGTTGTGCTCTGCGGATGATAGGGTCCTGGAGTAATACGCGATGAGCTTCTGCCTCCCATCAGCCATTAAGTGGCTTAACACAGCCCCAACCCCATACAGGGATGCATCACACACAATGCAGACAGGCAGCTGCTCATTGAAATGAGTGAGAACTGAGTTCGACGACAGCAGTGACTTGACTGCTTGGAAGCTACTCTCGTGGACACTGGTCCACTGCCACTGAGCTTGTCTATCCAAGAGCTGGTGTAACGGCTCTGCCACTGCGGCCTTGTTTGGGAGGAAGGCATGGTAAAAATTCAAAAGGCCTAGGAAAGCCTGAAGCTCTCCCTTTGACTTCGGCCTTGGGGCCTGCTGGATTGCTTTTAATTTGGATTCCGCTGGATGAATGCCTTTGGCATCGATGTGGAAACCAAGGAACTCGGTTGACTCTACCCCAATCTTGCACTTTTCTTTTTTTAGTTTAAGTCCTGCATCATGGAACCGCTGAAGGACGGCCTTAAGCCGTTCAGCCAGAATCTTAACCGATTCCCCAGCAATTGATGGTGGCCTCTGCAGCCCATGCATTTAAGGAACGGAACTGCCTTCCCAGCTGGCTGCAATCTCTTCTCCGGGTGCTTTCGTACTTGGTCGACTTCGTAATCTGAGTGGGTGTCTTCCATCCGCTCGGCGTCCTCGTGATGGATGGCTTCAGTGCTTGGCGTGCTTTTGGAGGGCCGCAGCGCTTTAACGGCCCCTCCGGCGGCTTCGTCCGCCATGACCTCCTTCAAGGCCTCTTGTAGCGAGAGAGTCTCCTTAGTGAACAGTTTTTGTTGGAGCTCTCGATTCCGGAGTCCACAGACTAAGCGGTCTCGTAGTCTCTCCTCCAAATCCGCAAAATTGCAGAGTCGGGACGCTTGATGAAGAGCGGCAATGTATTCTATTGCAGACTCGCCGGGTTGTTGCTCTTGCTGCTCAAAAGCATGCCTCCACGCTATAACGGATAACTTGGGCTCGAAGTGGTCTCGGAGCTTTTTTTTCAAGTCCGCATAGGTGACCGAGTCAAGTGGCGCCGGGGTGACCAGGTTCTCTGCAATGTCGAAGGTGGCGGGGCCGCACACGCAGAAGAGTGTCGTGGCCTTCAATCCATCTTTGGCAACCTGGTTGGTGCGGAGGTAATTTTCGATGCAGGAGATGTAGCACGCGCATTTCTCCAGGTGAGTTACATCGAATTCTTTGAGCTTCCCGACCTTCGCCATGATGGTTTGTTTCTTCGTTCAATGCCTTGCGCTGCTGGCTTCTGTGTAGGCCATAGGACAGATCCTTAGGGCGTGGTGGTCTCCAGCGTGGCTTGCTGGCAGACCGAGGGGGGGGGGGAACGTAGTTCCTGTCAGGCTCTGTGCTGACCTCACCCCCTAGTGACTTCAAGCTCTCTCAATGAAGCAGCACATCCCACCCTCATTGCCACTGTTATATCTTTGGTTCTTTAGGCATTGAATGAGGCAGAGTGTTCAAACAACAAGAAGTTTATTAACTCAGAACAGAAGCAGCCCTAAAGGCTGCTGCACAGCTATTTATACAGTTAGCCTCTAGGTGGCAAACAATAGATTTAAAGTAACAGTTTCCCGCCCCAAACCTCATTATCAGCTTGGAGACAGCCAGTCTGGTTTTCAGTAACAGCAACTGTTAAACAATACAGCAATGTAGGTCAGACATTAAGCAAGTGATTTAAAACAGTTGTGGCCAATACATTACAATAACCAACTAGATTCACTCAGGATTAATGCCTTTTAATTGCAGTTCAGTCAACCTGGTGACACCCCACAGAGCTCCTCTAACTATGTTTGCTGAGAGCTAACAGCACAGGTTCCTGCTCTTTTGAGTTGAATGACGCTATAATATAAGATCTAAAACATCACAATGATATTAGCATTACTTTGTTCAAAAAACAAAGACCCCCTCCCAACATCCTGCAAAAGTCAAGTCCTAGCACATACTGTATGTATGAGATGACTCTTCCTACTTAAATTCCCTCTCCGCCTCCCCCCACCAAAGATTAATCGTAGCTCTTGGCTGTTGAAACATGGCCCATTTCAGATTCATATGATGCAATAGCATTAGCAATAGCACTCAGACTTATATACCACTTCACAATGCTTTACAACCCTCTCTAAGCAGTCTACAGAGTCAACAAATTGCCCCCAACAATCTGGGTCCTCATCTTACTGACCTGGGAAGGATGGAAAGCTGAGTCAACCTTGAGCCACTCAGGATCGAACCTGTGGCAGTCAGCAGAATTAGCCTGAAATACTGTATTCTAACCACTACACCACCATGGCGCCATGCAACGTGCAAAACACTGGCATTCATTCAATGAGTACTTTAAAAGTGCCAGTGTTTTGCAAGAACTCTAAAAAAGTTGATTTAAAAAAAAAACCCAGGAAAAAGGAAAGACAAAACACAAAGCAATATTGTCAGCTGCCACCTCACACTTGCTTGTGCTTTATTACCATGTGGTGACAGTTTGCCATGGACTTTGGGGAGGGTGGATGGGAGGGGAGGATACTTGGGGAAATAAAAATCATTGCTGTATTTCCCCATGGTGCTGCTTCAAGGTCACCCAACTGGGAGAAGAAGGCAACTGCATACCAACCTACGCTTGGAGTGACTGTTCTGAAAACATCTTTCTTGAACTTGATTGGTCATGGGGGCATTAGCAATGGGAGGCGGTTAAGGGAGGTAAAAGTTGAACTTAGAGATTTTGGTATGCCGTTCTCAGTTCTAGCTATTCACTATTGCAATGCACTTGATTTGTAGTAAAACTATACCTTTCTCAACAAATGGAGCCAAGGATCATTTCTATTTGGAAGTTTAGGTGGTGGCAGGTCTGACAAATACAAATTTTAAACACGTTGATTTTTCAAATGAGAAAGTGACCTCTGGGGCTGTGGGATGACCATATTACCATGACCAGATGGCAGATTTAATCAGCAATGCTAGACAAGTAGAAAGTGTGATCCAGCAGGGTGCCTGACTACAGAACTCTCAGAATGCCGGTTAAATACACTTTCTTGGAATTCCTAAAGCCTTTGATATGCTTTTGAGGAACAAAAGGAAGGTTTCTCTACATAAAGGAGTTTCAAGAAGGACTCTGCACATTGGCTTCCAACATCTAACTCTGTATGCTATGCTCTTGGAAATAAATCTCACCTCTGGTACAAGCAATTGCCTGCACATTTTATTGCCAGCTTGGAAATCATCCTGGAAAGATTTCTTTCTAACACAAGAAAAGATAACAGAATAACAGGAATTGGAAGGGTGCATGGGGGTCTTCTAGTCCAACCCCCTATGGTATATGGGACCCTATACCATTTTAGACAAGTGGCTGTCCAGTCTCTTCTTAAAAGCCTCCAGTGATGGAACACCCACAACTTCTGGAGACAAGCCATTCAACTGATTAATTGTTCTAACTGTCAGGAAAATTCTCCTTACTTCTAGGTTTCTTCTCTCCTTGATTAGTTTCCATCCATTGCTTCTTGGCTTGTCTTCCTATGCTTTGGAAAATAGGTGGACCCCCTCTTCTTTTTGGCAGCCCCTCAAATATTGGAATACTGCAAGCATAGGAGCTGTGGTGGCGCAGTGGTTAGAATGCAGTATTGCAGACTAATTTTGCTGACTGCCAGCTGCCAGCAGTTCAGCATTTCAAGTCTCACCGGCTCAAAAAAGCTGGGAAGTAATGAGTGAGATAGCACTTTCTGAATCCAGTGGCAGAACTAGAAAATTAATTGAAAGGTAGGCTTCAATCCTATGGAAAACAAATCTACAAACATAATCTACAAGTGATTGTTGGTTAGGACTGACCACAGTTGGCTTTCAAGATATAGAGCAGGGGTGTCAAACTCGCAACGTCACGTGATGTGTCACGACGTATCATGATTTTTTTTCCATTGCTGGCAATGGGGTGGGCACGGTTTCCCCATGACGCATCCGGCCCACGGGCCGGCAGTTTGACACTCCTGATCTAGAGGACTTCCTGTTGCCCATTCTTCTTATACCCATTCACCTACAGTAGGAATGAGATCTGCTTATTGTGTAGTAGACAAATATAAAAGTGCACTTGGTCCCTTTTTCTTGTTTATGATAACGAATTGGCTAAAACTCTAATCTAAATTTTGGAAGTCTATTTTTGAAAAGAAGAGTTTAAATTAATGGAATAAGCAGAAGGTTTGAATGCCCTTGTATACTTCAGTCTCCTGCTGTTCTAGAAGGGATAAATGTAGAATCACATGCTGTTTATTTTATCTAGTCACAGAATGAGATCTTCTACCACCTAAGCCATGTCTTGTTGGAAATGATTTCAAAGAAGAAGAAAAAGATGCAAACATATGGAAATTTAGATGTACAATAGAAAATATGGCACATACTTAACTGGTATTGGTCACCTTCTTTTCATATGAATAGGGTTTAACAAAAGCTTTTAAAAAACTAAAGACAAGGGAATAAAGAAACATGTTGTTTGTTACCACACGTTCAGTTCTCACCCTAGAGCATGGCTCCCTTGTTTTTTTATTAGTTATTTGTTTGCTTTGTTACACATGGCAATTTTTGTCCTTTGCAACTCTTGACTTTAAACTGACATTAATTTGCATGACAAGATTGTGCTGCATATAAATTATGATAAGAAAAAGTGGTTTGAAGAGACCAAGGTAAGGCAGCATAACTTAAGTTCTCAATTGTGGATTTAAAGCTGCTGCTGAAGGGTTTGTATAAAAGCTTGGCATTTGGCCAAAGCTGTGCAGAGACAAAGAATGGATGGACCCTGATGCCTTAGCAAAAGTTTGCCTATACTGTAAAGTGTTAGATCATTTATTCTTTCAACAAGAAAGTTAAGCTTGTTAAAAGTGTTTTAACAATAAAGAACGTAAATTGTCTACTTTTCCAAAGCCTGGAGAAATTGGCATGGTTTTCCTATGTGCTTATGATGAAGAGAGCATTCCAGGTCGATAGAATCCTTGCCAATTTTCTTTATTTGCAGCAATTGAATGAAAAAGAAGTTCAAGTCTCCCCTGAATTGAGTTTGACTCCTGGTGTCCTCATGCTCATGTTCATGCCATTTACTTTGGAAAAGTTCAGAATTGGTACATTAGTGTCTTCTTCTGGAATGGTCCTTTACTTCCCAGGCCAGCTCACAGCTTTGGGATTTCTTGAAGATTTCATTGGACAACAATTTTTTTCAAACGTTTTGCTTCCTGAAAAACTTTTGGTGATTATGATAGACGTCTTCAAACTGAACACAAATATAATTTCAGAATGGCTATATCACATAGAAATCTTGAGAAATATGAAATTAACTTTTAATGACTACAATGTATTTAATCGCATAATGTTTCTGACATGCTGCATGAATTTAACAGGGCTAAAAGTGTTTTGCTGCTGATTTTCATTTGTACTCTGTGTCTGAAGCATTTCGCTGCAATATCTAACAATAGTCAGCCAGCACTGATGGATTCCAGTTTCTCTGGTATCCTTTCCCCATGTTCTGGTGAAACCTTTCATCATGTTTGTCACTGACTGTGCCTAGATTTTTAGGAAAGAAGTCCATGTGTGAATGCAGAAAATGAATCTTCAATGACATGTTGCACTTCATGATCTGGCATGCTATAAGAAGTTTGTCAACCAGCTGAATGTAGTTTTGTGCTCTGTAGTTGTCAAGAAAATCAATTGCTTTCCAGGCAATTTTCTCTGGCTTCACTAACAGATCTTTGAACTGCATGGCATTGATGATATATTTGTCAGGTGCAAAAGATCAGGTCCACAAGTTAAGATCCAATTAAACTGATTTATTGCTACTCATGCCTATGCAGAGGAATATTATCAACTAAAGTGTAGAAAGAAAATTCTTCATCAGGGTCAAGTCCAAGCTGGGAATAAACAAAATGGAGACTGCTTTAGAAAGAAGATTGGAGTTTATTAAAGAGCAAAGCCAGACAGAAAGGAAAGCTGACCACATGTTGCTGTGAGTGGTGGGTTTTTATATCTTCTGGGGCTCTTGAGGTTGTTTCCTGTTCCTGTTTGGGGCTTTGTATTTCCTGTGTCATGTACTTTGACCTGAGTCTGAGTGTTCCCTTTTGGTATTGGTGAGTTAATCCTATTATGTCCCCAAAGGTCATGTCTTTTAGAGTTTGGGTGGGGTATGTAGATTTTAGGGGTCTTTGTCTTCCTAATTTCATCAGCTTTTAGCTTCCTGGCCCCAACCTTCCTGAATGGATTATTACATCTGCATTTCTAAAAGCTGGTTTCTGCTGAATTTTCTGGCTGGGGGGGAGGGAGAAGTTTCTGCCTTTTAAAGATCTTCTCCATTATTCCTTTGGAGAAATATATTCTGCCTTTTTAATATTTCCCAAAATATTTCTTTCTCTGGATTCTTCCCACAAAAGGTTAGCACCTGCTAGGAGTTAAATAAGGATCAAAAAAACTCAAGGGTGGTGGTGGACTTGGACTTGGTCCATTTGTGGCTATGTAGAGATTCTAGGCTAATTCTTTTAACACCATCCTCAGGTTCTGCCACTCCTTCGCCTAGAGTAGGGGTGTGAAACTGCCAGGCCAGAAGCGTCACGTGGAAGCCGTGCCCACCCCAGCTCCGGCAAGGGGGAAAAAGTCATGATACATTGCGACACATCACGTGACGTGGCGAGTTTGACACTGCTGGCCTAGAGCACCTGCTCTATGGAGCAACAAAAATGCCTTCGTTAATCCTGGCATCACTTATTCTTGGAAACATCTGTCTCGAATAATGAAAACCTTCACCTTCGTTGTTCATTGCTTTCATGAAAGTTTTCATCAGTCAAAGTTTTATGTCAAGTGGAAGCAATAAGTGGCTCATGTGCCACATTTTTCTGTCCTGGAACCAAATTCTTTCAGAATGACCATTTTTAATATAATTACATTTAATGTAATGTGACTCTCTTGCACGGCTGTCCCATTTGCATATGTAACAACAGTGCTTGGTATAAATAAGCTGCATTCCAGGTAACAGAGTCACTACTTTTAGATCTCCATAGATATTCCAGTTGTATTTGGTGTATTGGATGTGCTTCAACAGCAGTTCCATGTTTTCATATGTTTCTTTCTATGTGCAGCATAGCCAATAGGTACCCTCTAAAATATATAGAGAAAACAGTTCCTAAACTCTCCCTAAAATCCAGCCTTATCCACCTTTTCAGTCTTGAATAACTCTCTGCAGTTTTCTGAGAGAGAGAGAGAGAGAGAGAGAGAGAGAGAGAGAGAGAGGCCCCAAATCACCCACCTGACTTCATGCCCAAAGCAGGACTACAATTCACAATCTCCAAGTTTCTAGTCCAGTGCTTGTAACTACTACACCAAACTGGCTCTCTGTATATCCCTTAACCCTTCCCAATTGTTCAGTGTGCTTCTTCACCACAAATAATTTTCCATGCCTTATGGCAGTATTTCTCCAACTCAGCAACTTTAGGATGTGTGTGTACTTCATCTCTCAGATCTGATGATGATAAAGTATAATATATTATGATAATCTATGATAAAATCCAGAACAAACTTGTATATATTATAATAATATATTATAATAATTGCAATAATACATTATGATAATGTGGTTGGACAAAATGTTAATTGCAACAATAAATTATAGTATGCTAAACTATGATAATCTCTAGAATATATTAGTATAGATTGCAAGAAATTATAATTGAATAATGATCTTTATTATACCAAAATTTGCCATGCCATTTTTTATTTTTTTTGCTGAACAGACCAACCAAGATAGTGTATTATACTTCAGTGAGACTTAATATACCTGTTTGATTTAATACAGGTAGTCCTTGACTTACAACCACAATTAAGGCCATAGTTTCCATTGCTAAGCAAGATAGTTGTTAAGTCAGATTTGCCCCATTTTACAATCTTTTTTGCCACAGTTGTTAAGTGAATTACTGCAGTTGTTAAGTTAGTAACACAGTTGTTAAGGGAATCCAGTTTCCCTATTGGCAAAACATTCAAAGAAAGGGTCAGTTAGAAAGATTCCATTCAGACAAAAGTATTAAGGAATCAGGACTAGAAAAGAAGCAGAGGGTCTACAGGGGAATAGAAGGGTCAAGATGGAGTCCTGGTGGTGCAGTGGTTAGAATGCAGTATTGCAGGCTAATTCTGCTCACAGCCTGCAGTTCAATCCTGACGGGCTCAAGGTTGACTCAGCCTTCCATCCTTCCAAGGTCAGTAAAATGAAGATCCAGATTGTTGGGGCCAATATGCTGACACTGAACTGCCCAGAGAGTGCAGTTAAGCACTAGGGCAGTGATGGCGAACTTATGGCACGCGTGCCAGAGGCGGCACTCAGAGCCCTCTCTGTGGGCACACCTGCCGCCGCCACCAGCTCGCGCAGGTCCATTAGGTCGCCGCTGGCGCCCGGAGCGGCAGCCCCACCCAGCACAAAGGAGGCGAAGCAGCTGGCCAGCAAGCTCAAGTAGAGGTGGTAGAGCACGCCCCCATGCACTCGCTGGCCTCTGTGTGCGGGGGCTGATGGTGTCAGGCAGCAGCCGCCCCTGCCTCGTCTTGTCCCGCAGCAATGGCACACCCGCCCTACCCCCTGCCTCACCCGGCAGGACGAGCCTCCTGCCCACCCACCAGAGGCCCCCTGGATCTCCCCCAATCCAGCCCAGCCCCCACAGGCGTCCCCCCCACGAGCAACATCAAGGTGGCCATGCTCCCCAGCCACGCCCACTCAGTCTGCTGTGACCACCGCAGCCACGCCCACCTAGTGGGCCATGCCCCCCCCTGAGGGCACCACAATGCTGATGCGGCCCTGGCACTTTGCGATAAATAAGTGAGTTTTGGGTTGCGGTTTGGGCACTCGGTCTCTAAAAGGTTTGCCATCACTGCACTAGGGGGTAATATGTAAGCCTAAGTGCTATTGCTATTACTATTGCTATTGCTATGGAGACTGCAACCACACAATTAAAACCCTAACCCTATTTTACCTGTGTTGTGGTACATGTAGAAAATGGTGGAACTTTTTTTAAGTTCAGTGGTTTCTATTCCTGGCCTGGACAGGGTGCCTGATTTATAGGACAGTTGTGTCTTCTGCCAGTACAATGATTTTTTCCATAGCAAATATGTAAAGTGTGAATGACAGGTGCCATATGTTTAAGCACTTGGGTATATGCACTGAGGAATTGTAATTCTGTCAGGATTTCTAGATATATCAAGATAATTGCTTAGGGAAATAGAGCTGTCACTCACTTTTTATATGTTTCTGTAAAAGCACCGATGAAATATATTAAGCTCTGATTGGGAAATACAAACCAGGTACCAGCCTAAGTGCTGTTATATTGCTATCGTGGCATCTGAAAGGCATGCCGAAAAGATTGGGTCTTCAATAATGCATTTGCAGATACCTTCTTGACTTGAACGCCTGTGGTTCTTGTACCTAGGTAGAGGGAGAACTCTGGAAAGGATGAAACCAGACCCAGATGAGTTATTCTGATGACATCTACATTCTTTTCTAAAATTCATTTCATTGTAAAATCACATGGTATGAGTTTTCTGTCAGATACTACACATTCATGCTAGGTTCAATAACAAAGAACATAAATATAAATTAAAATGTATGCACATTCTTTTGCACAGAAATGCATCCATATGCATTTATACGGATGTGGATATCCAGATACATATGAAATACATCATATGCAGTTTGATTTTATGCAATAAGATTATTTTCAGATTGTACTCCTCATTTTTTTCTTTTTGTAAGGAAAAAATAAAAATATTTACAAAATTAATCTTAAATCTCTCTCTCTCCACCCCTCTCTCCATAAAATAAATTGGTTTCAACTGCATTCCAGATGATTAGCCATTTGCCAATAGTGATTTATAGCATATTCATAGTATCACCTCACTCTGTCCCTATTTATTTATTAAATTTTTATCCCATTTTATTACTTTGTAAGTAACTCAAAGTAGCAAACATACATACTATTCCTTTTTCCTCCTATTTTCCCTGCAACAACAACCCTGTGAGGTGGGTTGGTCTGAGAGAGAGTGACTGGCCCAAAGTCACTTAGCTAGTATTTATATCTAAGGCAGGACTACAATATACGGCTTCATAGTGCTTCACAGCCCTCTCTAAGTGGTTTACAGAGTCAGTATATTGCCCCCAACAATCTGGGTCCTCATTTTACGAAATTCAGAAGGATGGAAGGCCGAGTCAACCATGAGCCAGTCAGGATCGAACTGCTGGCAGTTAGCAGAGTTAGCCTGCAAGACTGCATTGTATCCACTGTACCATCTTGGCTCAAGATGGCATAGTTATAATAGATATCCCTAATGTATCAAGACTGACTCAAAGTTTGTTAAGCTTTGAACAAAGTTCCAAAGCACCCTTTTTTCTCTTCTATCTTCTAATTTCCTCCTATTATCTTGAAGAAAGTCTGAGTGGAAAGACTAAGGATCATCTACTGGGAATTAGAAGGAGTAGGATTTTTCTATTATCAGAGCATTTAGCTTGACTAACAGCAATGTATCTTAATTAGCTTTTGCTGGTAATCCAGAAGAGTCTGCCAGGGATGTTTTTATATTGTTCTCCTCCTGTTTTATGACAAAACTCTCCTATCCTGAAGCATAATAGAATGGCACCCCCATTTTACACCTTCTCTTGGAGAAGGTGGGCAAATCTTCTCCAAGACCATGCCCAGAAATGGTTCCCCTATAAGTGGAGGCTATCTACCAGACAAGGCTGCCACTTGTTATTGGAGCAATAAGAACATCCGTGAGTTATGCCGTTATTCAACGCCTCTCCAAAGGAAAGACACTGCTGCCACCGTATTCTCTGGGGGATGGAGAAATGCTCATCACAGTCCCACATCCATACCACCAGAGATGGTCTTTGAATGCGAATAAGTCCTTTGGCCTCACCATCGCCAAAGGCAGAAAGTGAAAATACAGTATATAGTCCTTCTACCAACTTCTTATTCTTTTGTGGGCACTTCCATTCGCCTATTAGGACCAGATGACTTGGTGCAGTATCTGGGCCTGCAGTTCAGCTGGAAGGGACAAGTCATCCCCAACCACATTGACATTCTGGATTGCATGTGGCAAGAACTTTCCAAGGCACCTCTTAAGCCCTATCAATGGCTTAGACTGTTAAGATTTACTTGGTGCCAAAATTCACACACGAGCTGGTCCTGGATCATGCACACCATAACACTCTAAACAAGCTATGCTGTCTGATCTGCTCTGCAGTGCAACTCTGGCTCTTGCTGCCAAAGGACACTCCTCTGGAATACTTCCACTCCCACATTAAGGATGGGGGATTAGGAGTGTCCTGCTTCTCTACTTCTCTACTTCTATTCCACTCCTCCAGAAAACACGGCTTGAAAAAGTGAGATTGTGCAGCAGCAAGAGGCATTTTTTTCTTTGCTAAACCAGATTAACAATCTGTGAATGCTGAACTCTATTGCTGTCACTACCAAAGCAGAGGTCCTGACTGAGTGGAGGAATGCCTTCATCCATTCCATCGACAGATGAGAGTTGAGTGTCACTGATGTAGATATAGCGAGTCACGAGTGGCTATTGCATCCCTCATGGGTGTTCCCTCACCTATATCTACAGGGTATCCAGTTAGCACCAAATCCAGGAGTGTGCGTGGCATCAGTTGTCAGGTAGTTGACAGGTGCTGCAGAGGTGCCTGCAGCATCTGTGAAACTCTCAACCACATTCTGCAGGCTTGTGAAATAACTCACAATGTGAGATGTGCTAGTCACAATTGTGTTCTCCGTCAGCTAGAACAACTGTTGCGATGGGACAGAGTCTGCTGATGGGTTGAGCCCATCATACCATCTGGGCCTTCCTTTATTAAAATAGATTTGGTTATGGAGAGACCTCAAGAACTGTGGGTCCTGGATGTCTCGACAGTCTCTGGACATAGACTGCGGGAGTCCTGGGGCTTGAAAATCATGAAATATGACCCTGCAGACTGGGTCAAAGATCTCCTGAGCTGGCCAGCCTGTTCTACTCAGATGCACCAACTGCTGGTTATTATCTCTAACTGGAGACTGTTATACAACCTGTCTGGTGGTGGTTTTTGGGCACTGGGCTTAAGCCGCAGGGACATTGTGGATCTTTATGTATTAACTATTCATGGCTCACTCCAATGCTATGATCGTTACACCAATGGGACTAAAACTGGCTGATTTGTATTATTATAGACAATCTTGAACTGTTGAACATGCATACTCATAGACTATGACCCATCAAGCAGCGATTGCTCCTGCTGGACTGCCATACAGCAACTTGTTGCCTTAGGGGATTGGCTTGTGGGAGGAGGTGTGGGTTGCTATTGTTGAACATTCATGACTTCTCATCTGTATTGCCAGCCTGTCTAAAAATAGATGTTATCTAGTTTTTGTTGATAATCCTGGTACAGAAGAGCCTTCCAAGGAGGTTTTTATATTGTTCTCCTTCTATCCTGAAGCATAATAGAATGGCATCACCATTTTACAAATCTGTAAAACACACATGTAAAGCTGTTCATTCTAAAGCAGGAGTGACCAATTTTAAGACTTGTGGTCTTCAACTCCCAGAAATGCCAAGGTTGGACACCTCTGTTCTAAAATGTAAGTTAAAAATTAATTAACATAATGGTGAACATTTTCTTCTTTCTTCGTTATTGCTATTGGGGCAACTTTTTACAGAAAATATTCACAGCATTTCCCAAATACCACACAGAATATTGCTTCTAATCTGGCTACAGCTCTGCCACTATCTTCATCTCTTCCAGAAGGTGTTATGATAAATTCAGAGATACTTCTTGCCTTGTTCAAAAAAAAAAAAAAGCATTAGCTACATGTTCACCCACCGCCATGAAAGGGTGAAGGTTGAGGATTTATTATTAGCTCTCGTGGTGTGAGTTCATGAGACCCAGCACTTTCCAATGTTGGTTATCTGAGTCATCTTCAAACCACTTTCCCACAAAAGGTGGCATCATACATCATTTCATGTCCTGCAGACTGTTATTTTTAAACATGCCCCAAAGTTGTTTGCTTGAGTGCTGACAACTTGGTGATCAACTTTCAGTTCAGTGAGATTTGAAACTTTCAACAGATAAACATTGGACAAGACTGTCACTTGCAAGATCATTAGCCATCTCTTGTGACATGACAAGCATGTTGCTGATGGTATGTGTACACTGATCTGCCATCACTCAGGCTTTCTATTATGTATTTATTATTTATTTATTATTTATTTACTTGATTGATTGATTAGATTTATGTGTTGCCCAACTAATTTTGAGGGAACTCTGCTTATTAAAAGAATAACTAGGAAGTCCATATTTGTCCCATCTGAGGCAGCCCTTTTTCAGTTTTGTCGGCATTGCAACCTCCAGCATTTTCAGTGGCAACAAAGTACATGAGGACTAGAAATTCTGGGAGTTACAGTCATTCCAGCAGATCTGAAAGGCATCAGGTTGGAGAAGAGTGATTTACGTCACATTTCTGGCTGAGTTGGAGATGATTCCACATATAAACATTGGGCAATATAGACAAAAAAACAGCAACCCCATGACTGCTCCAACCCAACATTTTATATTGCACATGTTCACCTTTCAGTCACTTCCTGTTTCTTTCTCACCATCTCTGTTTTACGAACAAACAGACACTTTTTAGGAGATAAAATACCTGCAGACACACAGTATGACTTTGTGTATTTGTTAGTGGATTCAGTTATTCGTATCTGGCCTTGGTTGGATGCCTGAGTGAGCAGTCCCAGTTGATAGTAAAGGTGGTGGTGGTGGTGGTGGTGGTGGTGAGGATGGGAAAACTGGTCAAACTCTTGATTACTCCAGGGTGGGATTTCTTGGGGCCGTGTTCTCCTTACTGTGTTTTTAACATGGAACCCACTGGGAGAGCTTATTAATTGGTTTTGGATGAGCCGTCAATAGGATGCCTGTATATTACCACCCCAGGCTGTGCCAAAGAAGCTGTGGAAATCCTTAGCCCATGTCTAAGGTTTGGAAGAGTAGAAAAGCTCAGATTAAATCTTTCAAAGGCAGAGTTACCTGTCATCGATAAACACCAGGGTAATCTAGTAACATCGATCCTGGCACTTACTCTGAATGACCTCTTCCAAGGGTTCAGTGACTTAGCGGTCTTCTTGCACCTGTCCAAGCAGCAAGTGGAAGTCATAATTAGGGGAGCCTTTCCCAAGTCCAACTAGCATGCACCACAATGCCTTGGCAATGGTGACTATTTTATAAGGCACTCTGCTTTTGAAATTTGGAAGCCTCATCTGGTCCAGAATTGTGGGCCAGACTGCTGGCTGGACCATCCCACACTTGCAGATTAACACCAATTCTGAGATCACTGCCCTGCTCCCTTCAGGCTTTCAGTCTTAATTTGAAGTTTATTATCTTTGAAGCCCTTGATGGTGCAACACTTATTATATAATCACCCCCTTGTCAGAATCGAATCTGCCCATCGGGTCAAAGCATTTAGAGAAAGCATGCTAGGAATCTCTTCCCCTGAAGAAGTGGCTGGGGTGGGGCAATGGGTTAGGAATAGCCCTTCTCCATCATAGTCTCCATGCCTTGCAAGAAAGTTCACCTGGAGATACATTCACCTCCTCCCTTTTTGCATTCCAGATTTAAAACCATATTATTTCAACATGCATTCAGCTTGAACTATTTGTTTGTGGACTACCTTCTTTTGCAATTCATATTTCTATTTTGCTGGGTTTGCTTCCTATTGATTGGAGTGGTGTCCCAACATTGCAGATAAATACATTCTAAAACAGTGATGGCGAACCTTTTAGACACCGAGTGCCCAAAATCCACCCCGCCTGCCCCTGCTGCGCCCCTGGCCCGCCCGCACCCCCGCCCGCCTGCAGGGCCACCATCGCCCAGGCAGTCCTGCAGCACCATGGCAGCCACACCCTCCGCCCACATCCCGCAGCATCATCTGCACGCAATGGGGCACGAGGGCGGAATCTTGTCCCTGCTGCCCAGCTGCCATGTCTTTGGCTGCGCTGCTCTGTGCGGGCCGCGCCCGGGGGCAACTCTCCTCCGTGGGGCTGCTGGTGAGGAGGGGGCCATGGGAGGAGGCGGGGCTGGGGTGATGGCGCGCATGCCCACAGAGAGGGCTCTGTGTGCTGCCTCTTGCACACGTGCCATAGGTTTGCCACCACTGTTCTAAAAGAACTAGGATTTTCCTTTGTATACATACATAGTATATAACATTCATTATATTCATAATATTTTCAGTGCAATTCTGAAAGTCTAAGCCTGTAAATATTCCTTCATTCCTTCTTTCCCGCCTTTCCCTTTATAACTCATAACACATGTGGATGTGATTTATGGGTCAGGAACAGGGAACCCTACTTGGAAGAAGGAGAGAGAGAAGCTGTCTGCATATTTGCCAGTTAAGACAGATCAACGGAGTTCTGCTTAGTGCCATAATGCAATGGATTTCTTCTTTTGTCTGCCTCTGACCATGTCTTCTTTATGACCAAAGTAAACAAGTCCTTAATTGTGTGGATGTAAATTGCTGCCACCCTAAATATCAGCCTTACATACCTAGAGTCAAACACTTTTTTTTCATAAGAAAAGTCTGAACAGTCATAACTATTTGTGTTTCCAAGGATGATTCCATAATCACAGCGGGATAGACTCTTGAAGTACAGTTCTAGATTCTAGTCAGTTCTAGATTCTTTTTTTATATTAGATTACAGCTAGGTGACAAGGCTGTGTCACATCAAAATATGGCATAAACAAATGTTACTTTCTGATCATATGATATTTCCTTCAACTCATCCCCAGTCCATGAATTGAACAGGCTTAAATTGCCTGCATTAGTGTCAACAAATATTTGCTCCCTTGTTTGTGTTAAAAGCTGCATCAGCTACTGAAACGTTTGAGGCTTTGCCACCATTATCATAGAGGGAAGTCAGGTGTCTGGCAGTGATGGGCAGATTTCATGCTGGTATAGTTTTCTACCAATTCACAGACATGTGGCAAGCATAATGTCTTGGCAATAGTGACAGGCCCACCAAGCTAACGTTTCTCCTTTATTCTCCATGGAGCTATTCAGAATTCCCTATTTTTCTTGTAGAGCAAATAGTTAATCTTTTTTGCCTTCAGGAACAGGTTTCTGGGGAAGCAACGCAGGGAGGAAATAATTGTGAGGGAACAGGCTGTCCAGAAAATGGCCAGCACCTGTGGTGCCTTCATCCTGTCTCTTTAAGCCTTTCTCCAGCCAGCACAGCAATGCTGACTATAAAAGTTGTTCTGAGACACAGCTGGGTGTGGTGATGCTGCTGTGTGGGAGGGAGAAGAGGGAAGGAGGTCTGTGGGTGTAGCAGCCAGAAAGAGAAATTTCTCTAGCAGTATTCATAAGAAGTAATAGTTGGAGTAGCTATAAGTAAGAAGCAAAAGTGGGGAAGGACGGAATGGGAGTAAGCAGTGTGTAATATCCTGTGAACCCTTGTGTGTGGGTGGGTGCTATCTAGGGTTAGAGTTGTGGTTGGCTCATGTTTTGAGTCCACCAAACTGAGTATACTTAAAAGAACATGTGACAAAATGTTGGGAGTGGTAGGACTTCCAAAATAAGATGGGATATCTAACAGAAGGTGGCAGACACAAAGGGAATTGGCTTAAACTCGAGTTAAATAAACACTCTGAAAAGAAAATCAACTTTAGTTGGAAAAGGGGCTGCAAAAGGAAGTGAGTTTAGGTCCTGCAGAGCTCAGTCTTTTGCAGGAAATAGCCAACATTCTGGCTGCAAGAAACCAGACTTCTCACCAGAGCCTACACCAAACAGACATGAAAAAGGCAGAAGAGCTGGATTGTCCCTTCCAAGAGACTACTACTTTGGTAGAGCCAGGGTGGTGGTTGTGAGGAAAAGAGAAAGAGAGGAAGACCATTAGGTATGGTCAATACCTTTGAGTTGTAAATGAAAAAAAAAAGTGGAATAAAAATCTCAAGCCTCAAACTCACCAGACCATTCTCTCTGAGACATCAAGTCTGTCAGAATTCAATTTGAATTCTTTCATGTTGGTCAGGGGGAAGAGGTTGAAAAAAATGGCTTTGACAAAAGCCAGGTGAGATAATCCACCAGGTCAGACTTTAGTAGCTTCCCTTCATGATGAGAGTGGGGCTTGAACCATATAAAGTCAACGAAAGGCAAAACAACACTGATATTTGCAAGTCACCCAGACCAAGGCAATAGTGTTATAAGCAATAGTGACCTAATGTATTACTAGAAGCTTTTGGACTTGAGGGCAACCTTGGTTGATGATTCAGAACTGGTTACATGTGTTTGTATGCCCATGTACATACATGGACATATTTTCATTTATGCCTCGTCCTTGCATCACTGTTTTTCATCCACACAAAGAAGCTGATTCACTGTCCTCCCTTGTGGAACTGAGAAGAAAAAGGACCTGGGTAGCTGGAAGGCAGGCCCCACTGTAGAGTGATGGCTCCTGCAACTGGATCTTTGCTCAGTGAGGAACAGGGGTGTCTGTTGGGAGTGGGGTTCAAAAAAGTCAAAAGATGACTACAGCCATGTGATGGATTGCAGGATTGTGGCTGCCATCTTGACTTTTTTGAACACTTCCCTGTGGACAGAAAGCATGGTTGTAGCCACCATTTAACAGCCCTGAGGAAGAGTCTTAATGGCAACAAGTAAGCAGTGGCTCATTTGTTGTGGGCCAACTGATTAGCTGGCAAGTGGAAATGGTGTGGAGGTTGTCCATTCATATTCTCTTTGTTATATCTCCTTTGCATTGCCATGTGGAAGGGGCCATTGGCAGCATAGACCCTGGGGGGGAACTTCCCCACTTTTATTCAGAACCTTAGCATGTAGCTGTCCCAGTTTAACAGTTCTGGCTTGTGGATTTCTCACACCAGTAAGAATCCCAAATCCAGTGGATGGCAGCACCTCTTATGCTAGGAGTGCTGGCTGAGAATGATCAACAGCTTTCCTGCCAACTTTCACAGCTTAAAGCCTAATTTATGGGACATTTAGTTTGATTTTTTTTAAGGACCAGAGATTTCATGTGTTTTATTGGCCATTTATGTATTTATTGATACAGTTTATAGATTGTCCAACTCCCAACAACTCTAGACAGATTGAAAGTAAGCAATACAAAGCATGTTACAGAAATTCATTGATGGATCTTCAAACCATTTCATAACCAAAGAAAACTCATCCAGCAGGGGTTCAGCCTCCATCCTGTCCCAGGGAAAATAGCCAGGCCTTTAATTGTTTCCTGAATGTCATCAGGGCAGAGAGCTAAAATAGTATACTTCTGAATATTAAGTGTTGGTTATAAACAACAGAGGAACAGCAAAGACTGGTGCAGAGGAGACTTCATGAACACCAGATCAGAAAGGGCTGTATTAGGTTACTTTTAAAGATATTACTTTCCTCCTACACTATATATGGGCTATTTGATCATATGGGATGTATAACTTTGCATGCTATAGAGGTCAAGACAGCATGGGCTGCACAGGAAGTTTTATGATTGGTTGACCTAAATGCACCATGCATCTAAACTGGAGTTTCAGTTCCACCAATGCTGCATGCATCAGATTGGAAATGAGACTCACAAGTTGGCTGGTCATGAGTACATTCTTGTACATGACCAAACGTGATGAGAGTGTATCTTAGGAGGTGTTTTCCAGCCAGTATGTAATCATGTTTTGGCAAAAACACAGCTAGGGATAAAGGTCAATAGCTAGGACCTCATGAGTTTGTGTAAACAGGAACATGATTTTCTTTTTAAATAATGTCCTTCAAGAGGAAAGGAAGAAGGAGAGAAAGAGAACTTGGTGGCAGAATTAGGCTTTTTGCAATGTTAAGTATTTTTAGATAAGTCACCTACAGCCCAGGGACTGCATTAAGTATCTCCAAGCACTTCTGGGGAGTTCCGCAGGCCTTTGGAAATTATGCTGCTGCAATAGTGATACACTCACCATGATCAACTGAAATAAAATGGGTTATTAAGTCCTATGTAGGCTTAGCATATCTAGGAAGCTGAAAGTAGTCTCTCCCTGGGGGAGAGGGGGAATTATGCACAAAGATGGAGAAATAATGAATTATCTACCGTAAAGTTTGGATTATAAAATTGACAGAGCTCATGGAAATGGCCAAGCTGACCGGTTTGATCAAGAAAAAAATGAAGACATTTTTAAAAAGACTGGAAGCCTTATATGGATTTGTTGAAAGACGCTGATGGTTTATGAATTAGGGGATTAGAAAGGATTAAAGTGGAAGGTATATATTACATATTACTCCTTCCTGCACCTATTTTCCCTGCAACAACGACCCTGTAAGGTGGGTTGGGCTAAGAGAGTGACTGGCCCAAAGACACCAAGCTGGCTTTCATGCCTAAGGCAAAACTAGAACTCATGTTCTCCTGGTTTCTAAGTCAGCACTTTTACCACTACACTAAACTCTATTTTCTTGTTGTTTTTTTCACTTTTCTTTTTTGTATGTTTTTCTTTTTTTTCTTTTTTTATATTTTTATTGTATTCAAAGTAGTCCAAAATTCTGCTTCTCAATACACTACTGCTATAATCACTATAGTCTTCAGTACCAAAATAAATGGTATTATGCAGCTTCTGGATGCCAAAAATGCTGACCACTCTTACATATATTGATGAGCTCCATGAGCAGTTGATACAGCTCTTTCTTATTGAATAGTTCAATATGGAAAAAAAAAGGATAGAAACTATTACAACAGGGACCTAGATATGCTAAGCATACAAAATATTGCTTTCTCTTTTGCCATTGTTAGAGGAAACGATGGGTGTAACATCTTTGCGGTGTGGTAAACATGCTCAATGCAGGAGAAATTTTCTTCTGGAAAGAAAACTTTACAAAGAAAAAGCCATAAACATGTTGTACAGAAAACAAATCCCAGAATTGCAACTGGTTCCTGCAGGAGTAATACATCTCCAAATTTGGTGGGAGTTTTGTGGTTCACTTTTTAATTCTACTTAAAGGAAATTCAGAAAAAAATCATTTATTGTTGCAGAAGACCAGGCTCCTAAAGAAAGGATGAGCTATTATTAGTTCAAGATTAGTCCAGCACTTCCAAGAAATGGGTGTGTGCTAAAAAGAAAAATGTGGAAAAATGAATGTAAGTCCTATTTGCAAGCTGGTGCTATTCCCTGAAGATCTAAGTTCTTTTTAGATAAACTGTTCTGCAACAAAGTCATAATTTGACTTTGCACCACCAGTTTCATTATACAATGATAATCAGTTCCAAATATTGGATCTGACTAGATACTCCAAATTACAAATGTTTGTTATTTGCAGTTTGTTCTCCTTATAAAGGAACACACAGATGAGTGTGATGATTCTCCAGCAATTGCTGAGCCACTATTTCACAACTCCCCAGCCAGCATGGCTGATGGTGAGAAATGCTGTAATTCAGCAACATTTGGTATGGATGTTAGTTCTCCGCAATAGACACATTCACAGTAATAAAAATTCTCCTGTTAACAGAGGCTCAATTCCTGTAAACAAGCTACATATAATACACCAGGCTGTAGCTTTGGTATTGCAGCATAAATGGAAACCACAATTAAGCAGATAAAAGAGCAACTTCCAGAAAGACATTCTGATCTCGGAAGGATGGAAAGCTGAGTCAAACTTGAGCCCTGTCAGGATCAAACTGTGGGCAAAGTTTGCCTGCAATATTGCACTTTAACCACTCCTCCACCAAGGCTCCAACTGCAGGCAGCTTGCTTCAGTCTTTCCTGCAAGATAAATCAGTCAGCTCCTAATTGCCTATCCCCATCTCCAGCCATTGGCCAAAGGAACAGGTGCTGCAATTGACCATTCAAACAAGAATCACTTGGCTGGAAATGCCAGAATCACTGATCATCATTAAACATTTGTCTGGTAGAACAGTCTCCCTTCTTTCCCTGTATGATGGTCCTGGAGATTGTGAACCCCAAAATAGAACCCATTTCATTTTCTTTTGGATTGATGTGTGAGATACTTTCTGAGATACTTGCCTTTAGAGAGGAAGCAAATGAGCACCTCAATAAATGTATCATAAACGTGGGACCCCCGTTTTTTTTTATTAGGGAAATGTTGATGGTAATGATGGGAGGAGGATCATTGGCTGCAAAGATGGCTTTCAGTCTAGTTTTCTCTGCATAAACGTTCAAAGCCTTTGTAATCATATACAAGTGACACAAAGTTCCCTTACACACATGCAGTATGTCTTGACCAAGGATCAATGTTGACATCTCCCCAGGGTAATGTGGTTCCTAAGGAGATCTTCTGCAGCTGAAAACATTAACTTATGGCTCAGCTGCATCTTCAGAGCAAGTGCAGCACAGATAGCCATGGTCAGTGGTGGGATTCAAATATGTGAATCTGTGAAATATGTGAATCGGCTCTCTGTGTGGATGCCACTTCCGGAAGTCCATTCTGGGCCTGGGCAACAAAAAGTTAGCTACCGGTTCTGCCGAACTGGTGCGAATGGCTGAATCCCACCACTGGCCATGGTGTTTTGTAACTGTCCCCCATCCTTTCCAGTTGTCAGCATGGCAAGGATTCCAGGACTGCTCTTTATTGGTTTAGAAGGTAGATCAATAGAATCTAAAAGGTTTTTTCCTCCTCCATTTTATGCCAAATAACATCAAGACATGTTTATTTTGAGGTTTTTTGTCATGCTTTCCTCTTTTCCAGGACTAATGTTTTCCAAAATTTCCCCCTTGTTCATTCTCTCCCATTCTCAAGGTCAGGTCTACATTCCTTCACACCAATGGATCTGAGCAGTGGCTTTGCCATGCCTTCCCATAGTCGCTGTCCATGGTGCCACTTTTTGCACTTCTGGATATTCATGGGGCACTATGAGTGAGATTGTGTAAGGTTTAGAGCAGAATACATTATTTGGAAATGTCCTTAGATGGAGCCAATTTTTGTCTATTGGTTACAACTTTGAACTGGAACAATGGAGACTTTCTGTTAATTTTGAAATAATAGGAAATATTTGTAGCTTGGGTTTTAGATTTTGGCTGTGATTTGTTCTCCAAACTTGTTTTAATATAATGCCTGAACGTTTCATTACCAAACTAGTTAATATGATCAGCAGGATTTTTGTCCTATTCTCTTTTGCTCATAAGCGTCTTGTGTGCCAGCGTGGTCAGTTGTTTGGAGCTATATTTGAATTTCAAGCAGCTGATTGGTTCTCTTGTTGATTGGCACTTTGAATGGTCTGGTTTCTTACATATTGATATGTTGGATCTAAATCAATATGTTTGTTAACTGCTCCTTTGGTGGAAAATCAGGTCTCAATAAGTTTACGCCCATATAACTTTGAAATAATAGGAAATATTTAACTTTAACTTTCTGTTAATTCTCTACTGAACCAAAAAGTGGCTGAGATGTTCAGCAATCCCATAACATAATTACACCTCCCAGAAGTGCTGAGAGACACTAAAATGAGAGGGGAAAGACCATGTTCTCTATCTTTTGCTTTTGGGTGAAACATGAGATATATCTGTACTAAATAAATAGCATAGCTAAATAAAAATCTGTTTTGATCTGTTTTTCAGAAAGGAAGTAGATGGCTAGGGGAAGGGAAAGGAGGCTGGGAAAGCAGAGAGGATGACAAGAAAGGATCTCTGATTTCATTTTCTCTTCTGACTGCACTTGTTAATATAAGATTGCTTCTACATGTCACCAGAGATGTTGCTTGCTGCATGCTACAAAGCAAACAAGGTTCTAAATTGTTGATCTGGCAATAATTATAATGGCAAGATCAAATTTACTGGCCATACGGTATATGTCTGGGTGTGTCCTTTTATTAGTGAAATCAGTAGATAAGAATTTTGTCTGTGCCAAAATAGTGCTTGCATCTACCCACTTTGTCTCTTTAAAAACTGAGCAGAAATTCATGTTTCTCTCCCAACCCCCCAAAATACCCAAACCTGAGCTTATAGAGTGTTGGCCCACCAGGAAGAGGCTCTTATACAAGTGTATTGCTGGAAGAGGCAGATCCTAATGGCAAGAATGTAATTCACAACCTGTTCAGCAATAGTGCAAAATTCAAAGTTTACATTGTCAGAAAACAGTAGGAATTTGGGTTGGGACTTCTTTTACCTTGTTTTAAAAAAACATCCTCAAACAGCGGCCCCCAACCTTTTGGGCACCAGGGACCAGTTCTGTGGAGAAAAGTTTTTCCCACAGACCGGAGGGAATGTGGTTTTGCGTGCTCTGAATGGGGCTTTGCTTGTTTGCGCAGCCGGCTTGCTGGCATGCTGTGGGCAGGGGCTAGTCCACAGACTGGGGGTTGGTGACCCCTGTCCTAAAACATCATTTTTGTCCCTAGAAGGATAAACTGTAGGGCTATGAAAAGATTTGAAAATTGTTAACTGCAAAATGAGCTATTAGAGGTGCTGGAACGATTTCTGTACATGTACAGTAATGCACAGAAGATTCTTCTGACACGGAGGCATGAATGAAAAGGAAGTTGAGCCAACATAAAATTGGGGCTGCCTTGTACAAATCTAGAGAACACAAGACACTGGGTACTTCTAGATGATGAACTCTCAACCAGCTGATTCTACCGTAAAATCCACCTAAGTTTGACCTAGACTGTTTTGACTGTTGACAGCTCTGTTTCTTTTCTTTTCTTCCTTCCTGCCATACATAGTCCAAATAAAATGATCTGGGGGTGAAACTGACCTAGTTAACCAACAATAGACCAACTGTCTGTCCAAGCTGTTTCCAGTTTCAATTTTTCATGGCTAGTCAGTTTCAGGGAGAGCAACAGCTTTGAAAACAGAAGTTTTCCATTCATGGAAACAATGAGGATATACTGAGATTTAGAACAAGTCTAACATTGTTTAAGGGGGCTCCTCATGTTGCAAAACGTGGGCAGCATCTTCATCTAGTAACCCTCTTTGTTAAGGGATGAAATTACTCCTACCAAGGTACACAAAGTATTGTATATACAGATAGCTTAAGATCCAGCAAGGGCCTCTGTCCCTGACTTTAAGATAGCCGTTCTTGAACAAAGGAGCTACAGAAGCAGATTTAACTATGAAACAGTTGAATTACAGTGGATGAATAGGTTAAATTTTGTTTGCTGTGGCTTGAATAGGAACAAAGTTTATAAAACTTTGGCCTTAATGCTCCAATCTCTGCTATAGCACGAGGCTCACTCATTTTTAAGAACAGGTCCTCATGATGACTCGTCTGACTCATCTTCACTCATGAAGACAGCCGGAAATTGGCTTTATTGTTCTGCTGCTGAAGTAGAATTTTCTCTGTTTGTTGGGCAAGATTTATATCGGCAGAACAATCTACCTCATTTCAATGATTAGGGTGGGGACGACATGGTCAGTGATGGGTTTGTTCAGCTCTTCTTGGCCATCTAAATCAGTTGCAGTTGCATTTTGTCTCGGATCTAACAAAATGCAGGTATTTGGGATGCACAGCTTGTTCTTGTTGTTGTTTTCATGGAAATATTGACCTTGTGGGAAAGCAGCACCTGAGAATGCCTACTCAGACACTGGTGAGAGGTGGGGTGGGGGACAATAACCAACCGATTTTTTGAGGCAAAGGATTAAGTAACTCTGCTAATACTGTACCATATGAACTGTGTATCTTTGTGTGACTGCCTCCTCCTCTTTATGTCCCGGAACACCAATTTAAACAATTTCTTTTAAAAAGAAGTCAATCATTTTCTTGAAAGATTGGTGTATTTAAAATGTAAGTGGATGGTTAGTTTTTCAAAGAGAAGTTTGTTGATCTGATATGTTTTACCAGGCCTGACTTCTTTATCATTGTACTGTTAGGGGTGGGGTGGTGGCATGCAACATCTGTATAGCGCGTAGGGAACTTCCTAATTCCGTAGACAACAATTCATTCCATGGTTATTAACTCCTTCCTTTTGCTGGATATTTGTTTTCCATGTTATTCCTGCTTTGTCAAGCATTCCCAAGGTATCAGCTCTTTGTGGTAGGCTATGTCAAGAAACAAGTATGGAATGGATGCTCTTGATTGTAATAAGGTAAAATAAAGAATCTTGAAAGACTCTTCCTGCCCCATCTTATATTAAATAACATCAAGCCAGAGTTACGTTGAGTGAGGTTCTTTTTCTCAGGACTGGGTAATCTCTTTCATAAATCCCTCACAATCGTTCACCCCTTCCTTTCCCAAAGTTAATTTTACATTCCTTTACCCAAGGGAACAAATGTTTTTGGTTTGCAGCAGGATGCAGCCCTCCACATATTTCTGGAAGCAGCATGGAAGTTAGAAGATCACGTTAGGAGCTGCTGCCAGCATCAGCATTCAGTTTCAGCACTGTTCAGTGATGAATTTTTAAAAAGAGATTGGACAACCATTTGTCTGAAATGGTATATAGGGTTTCCTGCCTGAGCAGGAGGTTGGACTAGAAGACTTCCAAGGTTCCTTCCAATGCTGTTATTCTATTCTATTCTTGTCTGAATATGAGATCCATCTCTTGCTGTCTTGATAAGTCTGCTCTAAATTCCTGCTGCCATTCAATGGAGAAATGTTTCAGTCTTGCTGTTGTTCTTGCCTATTGCTGATCATTGCTCTGTAACATTATCACAGTTCACCTGTTGTTAACTCTCTGTAGAACCTCACCTTCTTCCAAAACACAGAATGAAAGGGAAGGGGGTGAAGTAAATATCTAAACTTGCCATGTATGGAAGCCCAGCATCAAAGAGTCATAGGAAAAGAAACCCTAAACTGCCTCTCTTCTTTTATTATTTTAGTATTTATTTAAAACAAAGATATAATTCCAGGAGATATCAATAACTGCACAAAGAAAATTACTAAAATTATACAATTAATACTCAGTATAACATTAATAAAAGATTGGCCAAAGTACACTGATAATAGGAATTGATAATATACAGTATAATAGAAAATATATATAAAAATATATATATAGAATATATATATATATATATAATAGGAAATATAATAGGAAATATATAAACCTTTGAACCAAAATCTCCACTACATTGTTATTTGCAAAGGCTAAAAGAAAAAAAATCACTACTAAAATAGTATAGATATCTATTTGGTTACTGTCTTCCCCCTTCTTTGTCCTCCAACTGATTTATAGTATTTACAAACAAACTTTAGAAACCATACTCTGAGTGTTTTTATGTGCCTTTCTTTTATTATAGTTGTTGCAGTTATTATTATTGTTGCAGATATTGTTATCTGGAAGCATTTCTGGAGATTGCTTCTTGTAGCCCATTTGCGGGGATATTATCTCTAATTCAGTCAATGATTCTACTGCTGTACATGTTGTTAACGGGATCAGTTATAAATTCCTTAATTTTTTCAGTATTTCACCTTGTTCACTGTTGAACAGTGCTCCAAAAGAATGAATCAGCTGTGCTTCTAGAGTTTCATCAGAAATCTATGTATTATCAAATGATTTTTGGTGATTATCAGGCCAAACTCTCAAGACTATCTGCAGTGAGCAACTTATGATTCCTAGGCCTAGAGCAGGGGTCTTCAAACTTGGCCCTTTTATGACTTGTGGACTTCAACTCTCAGAATTCCTCAGCCAGGCATGCTGGCTGAGGAATTCTGGGAGTTGAAGTCCACAAGTCATAAAAGGGCCAAGTTTGAAGACCCCTGGTGTAAACCCTTCTTTGGAGTTCCAAGCTAACAGGCAGAGCCAGGTCTTTAAGCTCCAGTGGAAGGTCAGTATATTTAACATTTTCTCTTGGAACTCGAGATAGTTTCCATAAGGATCTCCATTTTATCCCAACAACAGATTCTCTAGGTAGGTTGAACTAATAGTGAATGTCTCATAGTCATCCAGTAAGTTTCCAAGGCTAAATTGGACTTGAACTTGGGTCTCCTGTCCTAGTCTAACATTACATCATGATACCACTCTGCCTGCTGGAATAAATTTAATTGGCTTAAGCTACTACAAAACTTTTTTTGTGTGTCCTTTAGTGTTGCAGAGCTGATTATCTGTCAACATTTATTAACAGTTTGCTCTGGTATTTACTTGAATGATTCCAGTGCTTCCTTGATTTGGTCTCTAACATCAGGTTTAAAAAAAACCTTGATCCATTTCCACCTAGGGAAGAGGAATGAAGAACTAATCAGCAGTTGAATGTTGTAGAAGGCTACAGAATAAATTTAGCCAGATACAGACAGATGGCTCAAGTCATCATGTTGTGCATCAGAGCGATGCAAAAATCCCTCACCGTCACCGTGGAGCACTGGTCCATGACATTTCTGGTAACAATGAGCTATATCCATTTGATGCTGTTATTTTTAGGTGTATATCTTCCAGCTTCACAAAGCAGTAAAAAAAAAGTTGGGGATGTGAGACTCCCAATCTGACTGGAATCGGGAAAACCGGAGCTGGATAAGTGTGTCTTATCCTAATAAGGCAGAGCTCTATCAATTACATAGTCTGAGTAACTTCCGTATGAAGTAAGGTGGATCACCACAAGAACTGCATTAGTGTAATAGAGGAATAGGATTAACTTTCCATTTGCAATAAATCATGAAAATCTTTGGAGAATTACTCAACCTGAGTCCTTGGCAATCCTTTCCTTCAGAGGTTTCTTCCAGAACAAAGAATGGACCTTTTGATTCCCCCTCCCCTAAGATGGATCATTTAAAAAGTGATGTTGATATCTAGGCATTCATCAATATGTTACCAGGAATAACTGAGATAAAACTTCAGATTTTGGTTGCTCCAAAGTGTTTTTTAAACTTGCTAACTTTAAGATGCATGGATTTCAATTCCCAGAATTCCCCAGTCACATGATCATCCCCACATGACTGTGGGGATTTGCAACAGTCATGAGGGTGAGGACCAGTCATAAGTCACTTTTTTCAGTGCTTTTGTAAATGAATAATTGTGAGAACTACCTGTAATTATATAAGTGGTGGGAATCACGAATACATACATACATGCATGCAGGCATGTGCAGACAAATGTATAGTTCAAACTATAGTTCTCCAACAAAGTGGCATCTCTGGATGCACTGTATGATAGCCTTCCTCCTTAGACAACATTCTTGCTGGTGGTATTGAATTCAAGGTCTACACTGTAGAAAGCTGGTTTAAGTCACTGTATGTTATCACTATAAGTTACAGTGTCCTTATCTTGTTTCCTCCTTGTGGGATTTGTGCTTTCTCTCCTCTTCTGCTTTGACATATCTGTAATTATGTTTTGGTTAGAAATTTATAGGAGAAAAGTATCTGTTCGCTGTTCATCACTTCTTCACAATATTCTGATGGTTTTTAGACCATGCAATATTGAGTCTTCTGCTCATTTGCCTGGGCAGAAGTATGTCTGGGATGCCATTAAATCACTGTTGACACTTCGTGAAGACACTTGTGTGAGCCAGAATGTAAAATCTTGTGTGATTTTTAAGAAAGAGTGTTCAAATATTTTGAAATAGGGAAGTAATGCAAATTAGAACAGTCAATTCAACAGAGTGATCTTGCTTGACTTCCGATGGGCTTTTTAAATAATTTATCTGCTGACATTCCAAAAACAAGGGAAGAGAAGAATCCTATATTTAGTTAGGCTGTCTGGAAGATTAAATGTCTTCTCCTTTTTTTAAAAAAAATGGATTGTATTGATTGTTTTAATAGTTATAAGCCAGCTGGAGTCACCTCCAGGCAAGCTGGACGGCATATAACTTGAATAAATAATAAAAAAATAATCATATGGATATTGTTGAAAATTTGACATGGTGCTGAGCCCGCTTCATTGTTTCCAGATAGCAGCTGATGGCTGTGGTTGAAAGAGGAACAAAAATTGAAGGCACATGGAACGTTCTTTGGGATGGTGATAGTATTTATTCCAAAATAACAATGATGGAGTACAGACCGCAAAGAATGTAGGAGAAAAAAAAAGTGCTCTTAAATCAGAATAAACTGGAAAATACAAGTAGAAAAAAACCAAAGAATAAAGTTAAGGTTAAGTAACTAGGTAAGTGGGTCTAAGATTCCTGTGCTCAGCTGATTACAATTAAGAGTCTTTGTAGCTAAGCTGGTGATAACCTGTGTAGGAGGTATCTCAGTGTTTGAACTGGAACTTTTCAATAGCTAGTATAAAGAAAAGTGATATTGAATTTGGCAAGCATTATATTTTTTATCAAATGAATGCTGTTTATTAGGTTTTATGTTCAATATTTCTGCTATACAATAGATTTTTTTATGAAATATATTCATTATAGAAAGAGATCTTTTCAATAAATCCTTTGTCATTGGAATAATAGGTTTGTCCTTGATTATTCATTTTACAAGGGTAGATATTAAACATTCCAGATTTGAATAGGGGGGATTAACTATTTCAACTGTTCAGGCTGTTTCTCAGTAGATTTTTTAATGAATTTTTCATTACATAATATTTTATGTAATCATATGTTTTCTGAGATTTGAGTCCAATATTTGTGCCTTGTCTTTAGGTTTTCTCAAGGTTCATAGATACGATGTAGAGCTTTTCATCCTACACATGTATTATTTAATAGTAATCGTCCTCTCATCTTGTTAGACCTCCCTCCCTCCCTTTCTTCCTGTTCTGTCCCAGCCTATGCAAGTACTTGCTCAACTGCTTTACTCACGAGGAAAAACCCCTCTTCGTGGAACCAGGCAGGACCCACAAGAAAAACAAACCCCTTTTTATTTTTACACACCTGACTCAATGTCCAAGACTTCGGAGGCAAACAATGCAATCAACAAAACACAAAGCTGCAGCATGAACGGTTGCCTTCAGCAACCAGCACCTCCCACACCTCCCCCTTTTATAGTCAAGCCAGGGCGTGGCTTCTTAATGACTTTTCTTTTGCCTCTGGAGCCGCCCCACTGCCTTCCTCTGCCTTGCTCGCCTCTCCTCTGCACATCCGCACATCCGGGATTGGCCCCAGCTGTTCCTCATTGTCACCCAACTCAGGCTCCCAAATCTGCTGTGTCTCTGCCCGAGCGTTAGTAGAGGGGCCGGGCTCCTCATCTGACTGTGAGTCTTGGTGCTCCTCAGAGCCTTTCTCAGATTCCAATGTCACTCCAGGCCCCTCCTCCTCATCTGAGTCCTCAGACTCAGCTGCCGGATCCACTGGCTGGCGAGGGATCACAATACTTCCTTCCTTGGTTGCTGGAAATTATAACAAAACAATATTTCTAACCCCAAACCTCAAATTGAAATTCCTGTACAGATGAAATTATGTTTAAACCAGGCAGGTGTCCATTGTTACTGGTCTCCATGAGTTTGGATAGAAAAAACATTGTACTGTTTCCCCACCTTTTGGAATATGAGACCATGAAATCTCCCCCCAGCTTCCTGGCTTTCTGAAAGGGCCTCAAACCAGGGTCTTCTCATTGGCTTGGGACCCTGATGGGAGTGTTTTACATTGGAGGTGGCTGGTGGACTAAGAAAGAATATCCCACTTGTGTACCACCTGTGTACTTGGTTCCTGGTTTAATCCCTATTAACAAATAATAATAATAATAATAATAATAATAATAATAATAATAATAATAATAATAATAATAATAATAATAATAATAAAGTTGGAAGGGACCTTGGAGATCATCTAGTCCAACCCCCTGCTCAGGCAGGAAACCCTATACCATTTCAGACAAATGGCTGTCCAATCTCTTCTTAAAGACTTCCAATGTTGGAACATTCACAGCTTCTGGAGGCAGGTTGTTCCATTGATTAATTGTTCTAACTGTCAGGAAGTTTCTCCTTAGTTCTAGGTTGCTTCTCTCTTTGGTTAGTTTCCATCCATTGCTTCTTGTCCTGCCTTCAGGTGCTTTGGAGAATAGCTTGATTCCCTCTTCTTTGTGTGCAACCCCTGAGATATTGGAACACTGCTATCATGTCACCCCTCGTCCTTCTCTTCATTAAACTAGACATACCCAATTCCAGCAACCGTTCCTTGTATGTTTTAGCCTCCAATCCCCTAATTATCTTTGTTGTTCTTCTCTGCACTCTTTCTAGAGTATCAACATCTTTTCTACATTGTGGTGACCAAAACTGGATGTAGTATTCCAAGTATGGCCTTACCAAGGTATTGTAAAGTGGTATTAACACTTCACATAATTCTTATGTTTTTATATTCTTGCTTTCATTGTGTTGTAAGCCACCAGAATTCACTTTGATAGTGAGATGGGTGGCATATAAATTCAGGGCTTTTTTTCTCATAGAACGCTCAGAACGGAGTTCCGGCACCTTTTTGGGATGGAACCTTGTAGGGTAGGCAAGGTGGATTGTATGACATGTGTGAGTTCCGGCACTTTTTTTTTTTTTTTTTTTTTACAAAAAAAGCACTGTATAAATTTAATAAATAAATACTAGAAAATCATTAACTTAGTGGTATTTGGGGGATATGGGGTTGCAAACGCTTCATCAGATCAAAGTCATCACAGTAGCTCTCTGAATAATATCTGGAGTTAAAATGGAAGAAAAGAAATGTTTTTTTATTATTCTTTAGAACAGCCTTTCCCAAAGTAGAACTTTTCCAGTGTATTGAATTTTAAATAAGAAAATGCAGTGTTGTGGAGTGGTTCAAATGAAAAATTAATGGCTGATTTTGGCCAGTCCCTCTCGGCCTCTCTACTTTACAGTGTTATTGGGAAAATATATCTTTGCATAAGCTGCTTTCAGCTTTCGGAGAAAAGCGTATGTGTGTGTGAGGGGTATATAAAATTAAAACCCCACCTTATGGGATTGCTGATTGGAACTTATGGGAATTAGTTTCAAATGACTGCAGGACACGTGTTTGTGGAAAGCTGCTCTAGGATGTTTGCTTGATACCAGTATCGTGCAGATTCATTAATTCCAAATAGGTTATTTGCATTACAAATTTTGTTCCTGTTTTAATACTTTAATGTCATAACACATACTTTTAAAGCATTTGCATGATTCGTTTGGATGTCTTATGTTGCTACATCAAACCTAGCCAAAAAGGAAAAAATATCACAAAAAAGCATTTAAAAATAACAGCCAAAATCATTTCAATTGCCATTTGACTGTCGTTTCAAATTATACAGCAAATTTATCCTCTCAAAGTGACTAAAACTGGGGGAACTGATAGCAGCAACAAAACCAATGCTTTATTTCTTACAAACTCATCTTGTAATAGACCATTTTACTGAATGCGGGCAAATCTCATGTATCAGGGGGCTGAAACTAGGGGCAACTATGAAGTTGTATTTACCCTCTTTAAAATTAACAAAAAATTAGGTGCAAATCAGAGCCCTTTGACTTTTTGCTGACAAAATGTGTTTAAAGGGACTGTACAATGTTCAGATTTGATTCCAGGTGTTTGGTTTTTTTTAAACAAGTTTTATTAAATTTTTCAGTTTTTACATCCAGGTAATTAGGAAGCAGCATGGTGATAGGGTAATCAATAATCCAATAACAGAATCATTCATATATATGTCAGGTTACGTCATTAAAATTCCCTATTTCCCTTATTATATCATATGCAAGTTAATACATTTCTAGATAAAACTCAATCAATCAATACATTTATCAATAACATTTTACTTATACATATCCAAGTCCTGTTTTTAGGTTTTACTTAATTCCAATTACCATGTTCCGATTTAGCCTTTAATAACCATAGTATTTAAACTTCGGGTAACCCTAATTTCCCTCATTTCATTACAAGATAATTATCGTGACTAGTGCATATATTATTCTGAAAATTACATTCTTACTTTATTTCACAAATATATTCACAAATATATTCCATTTCTTGTCCTGGTAGCTCCTCATTTACTGATAAAATATCTTTCATTGTCACAGACCCATTTCCATATTACAATTCCAAGCTATAATCTAACAATTAATTTTCATTTCCATTATATATCTAAATCCTAAATATTAAATCAGTCAATATCTCTAAAAATCTCCGTCATTAAGGTTACCTCTCTATTTCCCTTGTTATATCGTATTCAGATTAATACATTTCTAAATAAAGCTCAATCAATCAATACATTTATCAATAACATTTTACTTATACATATCCAAATCCTGTTTTTAAGTTTAAGTTAATTTCAATTACCATATTCCAATTTAGCCTTTAATAACCGTAATATTTAAACTTCGGGTAAACCTAATTTCCCTCATTTCATTACAAGGTAGTTATCATATCTGGAGTAAACTTATTGTTCCAAAGATTACATTCTTACTTTATTTCACAAATATGTTCTATTTTTTGTCCTGGTAGCTCCTCTTTTACTAGTAAAATATCTTTCATTGTCGCAAAGCCATTTCCATATTACAATTCCAAACTATAATCTAACAATTTTCATTTCCATTATAAATCTAAATCCTAAATATTATATCAATCAATATCTCTAAAAATCTTCTTAACCCATTAAGTAAAATTTTAAATCCCATTTTTAAATCTAACTCTGGCTTTCTTTTTCTGCCAAGCAGGCTTCCATGCCAGAGCCTTTAAATCCTCAGATGGATCTCCCTTCATTCCTACATGTTGTTTGAATCAAGGGAGAACATCCGGTTGTCAATTTTTCAAAGGAACTGGCCCCTTTATAGTTAGTAGGTTGTTGTCCTAATAATTCAATTCTCTATGTTTGATTTGGGATATTTATCATCATTTCAATCTGGTCTTCTTCTTCTTCTTGTTCCAGTTTCATCTGACTAGAATAAAGGGTCATGTCCGGTGTTATGATTATTATTTGATTGTCTAAGTTGTCTAGGTTCTCAATATATTGTATTTGTTGATCAGTTCCTGCTGCTTTTGGAGTTACAGGTATTTTAGTTGAAATCAGTGTTTGATTCTCAAAGTTCTCAATAGATTGTAGATATTGTTGTACAGCATCCTCTTTAATGTTAATTTGTTCCTCTTCTGTTATTTTTTGGTTTGTGAGTTGATCAGTTGGAGTCTGGAGTTCAATTTGTAGTTTTGGGGTAACATCTTTAGCTTTCACTCTGGCATTCATTAGCTCAATGGCTTCAAGAATTTTTTCAAGTATGAGTTTATAGTTTAGTTGTGGGTAAAATTCCTCCATTTCTGTAGTGATTAGAAATAGTCTTTTAGTGGAGGCTATGTTTAGTAAAAGTCAGCCAATGTCCACCTCCACAATTTCTAAAAGTTGTTTTCGCTACCCAGCTGTTTTCACTTCTTATCTTTTCCTTAGATAATATGAAGGACAAATCAAGGGAGTCAGCAGGCCTCAGAGTCAAAGAAAATCAATTGCTGTACCAGGCTTAGTCACAAGATGTCCCCAGTAGACCATAAATTCTTTTTTCCAGACGCCAGTTAGGCTTTTATCCAGTTAAAAAGCGGGAAAAAAAGATATTTTTCAAACTTAGTAGATAGATAAAATGCTAGGTCTCTATAAAAGGAACTTTTTGGGACTCCCAAGTCTAAAAAAATAGCGAAAAAATGAAAATCCAGTTATTTGGTTGTTAAAATTATTCTCCCCCCCCCAAAGCTTAAATTTCCAAGGTATGCAAACGCTGCTGTATTAAGAGTGGGGAAGAAGTTTCAGGAGGCTTTCACAGGAAGGTAGTTAGGGTAAAAGAAAGGTAGGAAAGGATCTCACCCAGATCTTCCACGGTGCTTCATTGTGCTTAGTAGTGCTTTTGGCTTTCGGCTGGTATGGCTAGGTGATCGGCCATGTTAATGGCCGATCTTTTCTTCATTGATCCAAAGGAGCTGCCTCGGATCAAACAGAAGGGCTGCCGCCCTTCCGCGATTGAACGAGGGTCCTCCTCAGCAGTGGTCACCCCTCCAGGGTGACTTTCGACCCTTTCCAGGGTCTTTCGACGAAGGGAAACTGGACGGTGGGGAGAGGGCTCTCCCCGCGCGTCCGCTGGTGCCGTGATCCGGAACCGAAAGCCTGATTCCAGGTGTTTTGAGATACACATGGAAACATCTATGTGCAATTCTGTAAGTGGCTGCTCTAAAGCAGAGGCCCCCAACCTTTTGGGCACCAGGGACTGGTTCCGTGGAGAGAGGTTTTTCCACAGACCGGAGGGGCCGTGGTTTTGTGTGCTGCCTGCATCCCACAGATGGGGTTTTATTTGTTTGTGTGGACTGGTTGCTGGCATGCCGCGGCCTGGTACTAGTCCATGAACCGGGGGTTGGGGACCCTTGCTCTAAAGAATTGCAGATGAATCCTAGGTTTTGTGCCCCATCAGCTCTGAAGTACATTTGTGCAATCAAATCAGAAACATTATACAATCTATTTGTTAGGGCTTTGATCAGGACCTCTAGGAAACAGGAGGGGTGTATGCTATATTAGGAAATCATAAAAAATTTGCAAAAGATAATGACAAACTATTTTTGTATTGTTGCAAAGAAAAAGAGTTGGCTTGACTCAAGGGAAACTTGATTCCCCCCCCCATTTAGAACGGAATAATTACGATTATTACACACACATCCCAGTTAACCTGTCCTATACCCAAATGATAATTAGGAATGGGAAGGTGTCACAGTTTAATCAAGCAATGCATACAGAGATATAGCTGTGACTGTAAAGTTATTGATCATGTGACAGCAGATAGAATAATCCTCCAAAATGAGAAACCATGTTTGTGCCTGAACAGAGAAAGTGAAGTAGGAAAGTAGAAAAGAATCAAGTTAACATGAATGGATTATGACAGGCATCCTTTTGTTTCTTTTTTGCAAAAGTATATCCACACAATCAACTTATCCCTGTTTAATTGAACCACAGACTATTAAATGAACTCCCCCCCCCTGAATTTACACTTTATAGTGAATTATAAGGCTCAGTTCACACAATTGAAAAACCTCTACCTCAAAAACTAAGCAAGATTAAAACTAAGAAAGCTTAGTGTGGTATATGAACACAATTAATATTTGACATGGCATAGCCAGGAAACCAGGTTTTGTAGCTTGAGTAGTCTAACAACTACAGTACAGCATCACATTTTAGCACTTCCTCCATCTCCCGTTCTTGAAATTGGATGAAATTGTCTGGGGAAAAGAAGGCTGAGTCATTGATATCACCGCTGTTGAACATGGGTTGGGGTGGCAGTAGCTCATGTGGTTAGAACACTGAGTCAGACGACTATTGAGAGGTCAACAGCTTAAGCCAGAGGTCCCCAACCTTTTGGGCACCAGGGACCGGTTCCATGGAGAGAGGTTTTTCCACGGACTGAAGAGTGCATGGTTTTGTGTGCTGCCTGCATCCCACGGATGGGGCTTGGCTTGTTTGTGCGGACCGGTTGCTGGCATGCTGCGGCCTGATACTGGTCCACAGACCGGTTAAGCAGTTTGAAACCTGAGAGGGCGAGCGACATGATGGAATGGGCTCCTATCAATTTGTCCCAGCTCCTGCCAACCTAGCAGTTCGAAAGCATGCAAATGCAAGTAGATAAATAAGTACCACTTCAGTAGAAAATAACAGGGGCATGAAATGAGCTCCCTCAGGTGTTCCCTGGGCAATGGTGATATCACTGGCTAATCCTTTCAACTGGAAGCGCCTTGGTAGGTGCTTCCAATAGGAACATATTAGTAACATGGGTTAAGTGATAGAACACCCAAGCTCTTTAAGCACATATACCAAGGGGAAAAATTTAGAACTTTCATTCTTTATTACTCATTCATTTCTTGTGCCCTGATCCTGTAGGAGATAGGTTCCCTGGTTTTCCATGATTCTGTTAACAATTCAGACAATCCATTTTCCTTTAATTGAAATGACATTGTTGAATCAGAAGAATGCATCTTATTAATTCTACTGCCTCATTTAAAAGATTCCTGACTACTAGATAACATCACTTTATCACAAGAAGCTGTAATTACTTGTTTTTCTCCATATGTAAATCTATCCATTCTTTAGGGCTTAACTGCCATCTAATAAACCCATTGTAGCAAGTACCACGCATTTTCAGTTATTATGACTGATGAGCTTTTGCTCCTACTCTAATTGGACTATAGTAACTTATGTGTTGGTTATCAATACAGATCATTTCAAATGGCTTTTCAATCATTAATCACTTGCATCATTAAGTAGATAATTGCAAACAATTTTGTATTGTTTTCCTATCTCTGCCAAACAGTCCTGACACCCATCTCTCAACAGAGAGCAATGATGGACATTATTTCATGTATCAGTAGCAGAACAGAAGCCTGCAGATTTACAGCTCATTTTTTTTCCAGCCATGTGCATATGTCTCTCCATATGTTCTCCACTATTCTGTGATTATGGGCATTGGACTGAAGTGTGGAGACTGACAAATGGAACTTCAGCCATTTGTTTCCACTTAATAAATCTGCTATTCTATTAATATACTGCTGCTCTTTGGAATTTATGTGTGAAATACCTCAACAATGCTCCCTCTGTATTAGACTGTCCTGGAGCAGCAGTTAAGGTATGATGGACTTCTGCTCTTTAAAATTTACAACTTCAGTTCAGGCACTGATTCATCTTCCCAATATTTATTTTTGCCTTTTCAACTATCTTTTCAATGTTTTTAAAAGAAACATTAGCCAGGCTTATGCTTTCCAATAAGCTGTGTTTTAATCATGGCTTCCTTAGCTAGTCATAGTTCATAAATAATTATAAGACATAACCATGGTTCAGAAGCCACAATGGTAGGATTCATGATTTAGCTAAGCCATCAATTACTTTAACCAGGACTTATAAAATAAATTACAGTGATTTTGTTCTCACATCACAAGCCAAATCCAAATGAATTGCATTATGGATTAATATGACATGTGGATCCTGCCATGGAATGAGTGGGACTTTTCTGAAGGCAACAATTCCATGCACTTTTCTGGAAATCATCCCATTGAATACAAATCTGTATTTCTTCATATACTGGTTAATTTAGAAGAAGCAACAAGCAGCAAGAAGCTACCTCTACTTGATGGATGATCTGGCAATCTGAGAATGCAGAAGCTAAGCGTCAATTTGTCATAAAATTCCTTGTGGAATTTGGAGAGTAGGCAATGTTGTGCAGGATCTGAGGTATTGCTTGATAAATACAGGAAACTAGAAGTTGCCTTTAAGCTTTTATTCAGCTGAACAAAGACGGGCCCCTCTAAAAGAAGCCCCGAATGACAGAAAATCCCAATTTTTATACTTTTTGATTACATAAGCAATCCACCCAGCAAAACTGACACACATAAGACTTCACCCAGAAAGGCTGCCACACTGTAGATAAGAAGGGAGAAAGCAGAAGTAGCTAAAAATGTTCTCTTTTGGGTGTTTCCCTAAAGACACCTTATGCTCCCGGGTGGGCTGGGACATTGGGTGTTTTCCATGCTGTCCTTTCATGACCCTACATCCATGACTCTGCAAGTGCCCAAAGACAGCAGGGCCATCTGCACATATTCACAATTCATACTTCCTATGCTGTCCCCTAAGTCCGGGTCAACAGCAACTTTAAGACTTGTGGACTTCAGCTCCCAGAATTCCCTAGCCAGCACGGGCCTCAGCAAGTATAGGACAATGGAAGTTATAGCCCAAAAGCATCAGGGTACCTGACTATAGGTCACAGAGCAATTGATAGGACTGTAAACCTTGTATTTTTAAATTGAAGATCCAAGATTTATTTCTTGCATGTCCAGTTAAGAGATGATGATAGCAGTTGATGAGAAAGCTCCCATAAGAAGTAATTGTTTTTACTATTTCCCCAAATATTCTTTTTTTAAAAAGCACAAACTTTTTATGCAGTCTTTTATTTTCTCTTTTCTGTTATGAATGATAAAATTGGTCTGAGCAATAGCTGTATACTTTTGGTTCTGGAATGGAATGTTCCTTTTTATGGAAAAATGTGACTTCATAATTTCATTTTGACTCATACATGTGCTGGCATGCTGTATTATGAATGCCTCATTGTAATGGCAATCTTTCAGTGATGTCATTTGGAAAGGATGTTTCTGCACTCATAATTCATAAAAAAGATTGGTACCAGTCCCATTAAAATAACAGAGGAAATAGCCTAATATACAGAAATGTTCCTCTTTAGCTTTTTAGAATTATTTATACAAGAGGGCTCTTATTCTCTCAATTAAAACATGTAATAACAATGTGTAAAGTTAACGTTGTGGGGGAAGAATGACTAGCAAGCTTTAAAAGAAACTAGACAACCAGCACCCATTGCACCATTATTTTAAGAGATGTTTCCTTACCTAAACAGAGAAGCAGAATGACCACAGGCGAGCAAAAAAAATCAACGGAAGCAAGAGCAACTTCTGAGGCCCTTTCGGCTTCCCCGTTGAGTATCCTTGTGAGAAGCTGGCAGTGAATGTTATGAATCTTCCTCCCTCCCCTCCTCAGCAGCAGTGCAGTAGTGCTGAACCAGCAAAAAAAATCCACAAATTTCATTTCCCTGGGAGTAAATGGGTTCTGGTATTCTGTAAGTTAGCCCATTTGAGCTATTTCTATTGATACAGTTTTGCCCTATGATGCAGTATTTTGCCCAATTGAAGCTTACGAAGTATCAAACAGACATAAGAGTTTAAGAAATATAGAGATATGCGGGAGAACAACTTATGATTCTCATACATTTTGCCCAATGTTGAATTATCACTAACTGGAAACTAAGTAGAAACAGGCAAGCTCCGTTTCACATGGAAAAGAAGGGCCCTGTGTTGTTTGCCAGACTTAACAATCTGGTGACTTAGAGTAAATTTATTGCCATCTTTCTAACTGTCTTGAATTAATGTTAGGAGAAGTAATAAAGGAAATGTGAAAATGTTGTGGAACACAGAATTATTGCACAAACTAGACTTGTAGATGCACACACACACACACATATATGTTTTCTGAGGTTTTCACGGGTGTTTGTATGTAGGTCTTTGGTAATTCGGGGTTTCTCCCGCGTAAAATTGGAAGTGTCTTGGCGACGTTTCGACGAAGTCTCATTCGTCATCTTCAGGCTGGCGTCTTCGGCCTTGTGCTTCTAGGAGCAATGTGTGATTGCAGCTGTTTCTTCCTTTTAACTGCCAGTGGGGGTATGAACTGATTGGGTGGGAGCTTGGCTGTGTTCTGATTGGGTGGAGGTATGTTCTGATTGGTTAGGGGCTTGGCTGTGCTCTGATTGGATGGGGGGTTGGCTGTGCTCTGATTGGATGGGGGTGTGTTCTGTTTGGGTGGGGGCTTTGTTCTGCTCAGATTAGTCTGAGTTGCAGGGGGATTTGAGATGGAGAGCTGCGTTGCTGTTGTTTGGCTTTGCGTTCGTGGTCGTGCCATATCAAGGTGGGTGTCAGTTTGCTTCATGTATGGATTGGAGGGGTTTAAAATGGCTAATGATGCAGCTGTGGTCTGGTTTCTGGTTTGTGGTCGTGCCTCATCATCAGTGTGGGTTTGGGTTTGCTTTTTGCATGGATGTGTGGTGGTGACATCCTGTGTGGTTTTCGTGAGTGTGGGTCTAGTGTCATTCTTTGTGTTAGGGACTCATTTGTCAATAAGGGCGGGTTTCCAAATGGCTGGTAGGCGGGAGGTATCATCCCGTTTATTCATGCTGTGTGGGCGTTTCTCTATCTCAATGGCTTCTCTGATTATTCTGTTGTTAAAGTTTTGGCGATAGTTCTGGTATTTTTAAAGTCAATTTTATGTCCTGTGGCTTTAAGGTGTTGGACCAGGGAAGAAATTGGTTCCTCTTTTCTGACTGAGTTCTTGTGTTCTTCAATGCGTGCACTTATTCAAGCCCCTAATCAATCAGAACACACCTCCACCCAATCAGAACACAGCCAAGCTCCCACCCAATCAGTTCATACCCCCACTGGCAGTTAAAAGGAAGAAACAGCTGTGATCACACATTGCTCCTAGAAGCACGAGGCCGAAGACGGCAGCCTGAAGATGACGAATGAGACTTCGTCGAAACGTCGCCAAGACACTTCCAATTTTACGCGGGAGAAAACCCGAATTACCAAAGACCTACACACACACACACACACACATATATTTGGTAATTGGTAATATGTAATTTGGTAATTTGGTAATATATATCTGCATAACTTTATTAAAAATGTATAGGGTTCATATCAGAGCATAGATTTCCAATCTTTGGCACTCAAATCATATTTAAATGAATATGGAATTCTTCAGATCTATATTTACCTTTCAAACTTGACAGCATTCTTCCCTCAGTCCCCCTGGAATGGTTGGTTGTAAAAATGTTGGTGAATTTCCCTGGATATGATAGTTAATGACATGTAGTAAACTTGAGTTGATATGGCTGTGAACATGCTGGAATGTAAATCTTCAGTCAAAAGCTTTCCCACATAGTAGCTGTGATCCTACTGGCTTGTGGGTAAATATGCACTCAAAATCCTTCTCCAGTAGTCCTAGCATGCTGACAGGAGGGTAAGCTTACATCCAGAAGCCTAAGCAGTATGGATGGACAAGGTAAAAGCCTATCATCTGTGTAAATGGATACATCATAAAATGGGAAGGTTTAAATCCTGAATCCTGCGCATGTCTATATGTGCATGTAAATTTCAGGTATTGTACAAGCCTTGCTTTCAGAATAAATTAAAATGCTGAAGCTGAGCTCAAGAATCAAAAGACAGATGTTGTCAGAAGCTATCCCTGCAGAAAACAAAACACCTCTGTGGGCTGCAGTAGTTTCTCCATGGTACAGCCTCAAAAATATTGAAGACAAAACTTTCCTTCGATAGAGATTACATCAAGATAGAACTGAAGAATGAGTTAAGCATTAATAAATTGGCCAGCAGATGGAGCATTTTGCCTAAAAGGGCTTAGTTTCTTCATGATACCTTATTTGGTAGATGTTACAGCCAAGATCAATCAACTAACGGGACAAATCAAGAAGAATGTTTATGAAAATGCAGGAAACAAAACTGTACAACTGATTTTGTGACATGATTTGGAAAACCATTAATGCTCAATAAGAAAATGCTGGCGAGGCAATGTGGTGTTAGACTAAGAAGGAAAGAGCAAACTTCTACTCCAGCCTCGGTCACAGAAGATCCTTGGGTGACTTTATGTCACTCTCTCCCAGCCCTTCATAACTCACAGGGTTATTGTTTGAAAAACAGGAAAGTACCCTGTGCTCTATTTTGAGCTCCTGGATAAAGGATGTAAATCAGGTAACAAAATAGTAATCTGTGAATCAAAGCAATAAATGTTTGAATGTTCTTCATATAATCATGTACTTAAACTGTACACTGCTACAGTGAATTGCAGTATTTTATATTTTAGCCTTAAAACCTGCCTCGAAATGTCCATAAAATCACCAGGTGTTGAGCTTAATTAACAATGACTTCACTTTTAGGTACTAATCATTTTTCATGAATTCTACACTAAGTTCAGTGGCTATGAACTATAGCCACTTCTATTAGCTTCACTGGTTATCTCATATAATCATGTTTACAAATCCATCTTTTTGCATCACTAAATCAAAGTGTGTTTTGTCTAATGGCTCATTTGCCAATTCTTTAACTTGTTCTGTTTCTCCTTTCTGTTTTTAGATTTAAGCCTCAACATCTGCATTTCTAAAATAATAGAATTCCATCTCTGGAAAAATCACCGACTTATTAAATGCATCATATAAAATAGGATAGGAAGACTTATCAAATAATCACACATAACTTCCTGGCTTGGTAGTTCTTGCATTTGTGTTTCCTTGTTTGCCATGTTTCTAACCCTTAGTAGGGGTATAGCCTCCAGGGCTCCGTAGTAGGAAGTTCTGAAAAGCCCATATGGCTTTTTGTATTCAGACCTAAATATTCAACATCAGAAAAAATAAAAATGGGCAAAGATTAAATGAAGTTGAATTAAATTATAAACGGTGTTGCATGAAAAATTATAATTCTGAGACTGAACTTTTTGAATTTCTATGGTTCATATGAAGATATCTTAGTACAGCTATTCCCAACATATACATTCTTCTAAAGCCATTACAAATGAGTATTTTTTCACATGATCTAAATATTTTTTATAGCACAAACTATACAGAAAGCAAAAGGGCCAGAAAAATGTTTATCATAGGTTGCAGATTAGTGGCACAACACATATATTGCTTTCAAAAAGTGGCCGTATGATGCTAAACAGCAAATTACTTTTACAATTTGCCTGACTTAATTTTTATAAGTTTTATCCAATGAACTAGAACAGGGGGTCTTCAAACCTGGCCCTTTTATGACTTGTGGCCTTCAACTCCCAGCATTCCTTAGCCAGCGTGTCTGGCTGAGGAATTCTGGGAGTTGAAGTCCATAAGTCATAAAAAGGCCAAGTTTGAAGACCCTTGAGCTAGAAGCATGTTGCAGCATATAGGTTGTACGTGCTGGGGTTTCTATCAAGCAGCTTATGCTATAGATATTCTTGATATTAGCAATCAGTGCAGTTTGAAGGACAGCATGTTTATAATCAGTATAAAATGCATATAATATAATTAATAGCAGGTCCTTGGGAAGAACTTGAACGCCAAATTGAGTCTGAATATCTGGTTGACTGTGCAATGATCCATAATAGCAGACTTATGAATGGCTGAGCAATGGATTGTTACCTTTTTTTTTCTTCTGCTCAAGCATGTCAAATCAAATAGCTTTATTACGATATCTGACCAGCTTTTACAAGAAAAGAGTATAGTAAAAAGAGAAATGGTTTAATACAATAATTGTTACTGGAGAAGGAAAAAAATAGGACAATAAAACAGCATAACTAATTAAAAATTTTGCACAGTTGTGTAACTTGGTGAAAAAAAATTGGTCACCTGATACGTGAGTGTACGGTAAGCTTCTCTTAAAAAATAATAATCATAAAATTTATCTGTATGGCGTTCATATTTGGAGGTGGTTGAGGTAATCAGAGCATATCTTAGGGCATCATAGAAAGAAAGCACTGTATGAGGAGATGGGTGACAGTTTCTGCCTGCCTGGATCCACAAGGACAAAGTCTCTGTGAATAAGGAATCCCATGAAAACTTCCCTCCAGTAGAGCTGATAGGAAGGTATTAAATCGGGCTCTAGTAAAGGCCCATTATATTTGCTTAGTGTTAAATTGTACAAGTACCCCACAAGAAAGGGCTTGTCTATTGGCGATAGGATTCAGGGCACTGGTGATAACATTTTGGTGACCAATCTCCCTGATTTTCTCTTTTTACTGTGCTGTTCTAAGTCCTTCTTCTGTGCCTGCACTGCTAAGTGTTTTTCATTTCAAAATCTGACAGCTCTTTAAGAATCTGCACACTGAAAATATCCTTTGCTGCAATTATTCTGGATTGCAGCTCTCATAATGAACTTGTTATGTCACAATGACAAAAATAGAAATTATAAGACACCACCAAGCTAATATAGAAGATGAAAACACGGCACCAATGTATATTCTGCCTTCAGGTGAATTTAATGAGAAACTCTCGTGGCATGCTCAAGACATATTTGGGTTAAGTCCATATATAAAATGCATCTAGCTCAGCTGTAACTATTTAGACATGAACAGAATGAATTTGTCATGAATACAAAGCAATACCATTTCCCTAAGCAGCAACATTTTTTTCCAAAACAAAACAGGTTGATTGAATATTTACAAGTGCATTTCTTTTACAAAAATACATATATTTTAACAAGTAAAAGAGACCAAGTCATTAATAATGACCCCTTTTCACTTCAATTTGAATATTCATAATCTTTTACAACCACAAAAAGATTTCTTAAGGTATTACTAATTTTGACAATAAACTCTAAAATATTTCCAACTTAAAAAAAAGAGATAACAATGAAATATTGTGCATTAAGGTGTACATATTGCAAGAGTTTTCTATAGTGAGAATCAATCAGAAAGAAATACAAGAGAATTACTACACGTGTCATACTTTTTGTCATTTTTGGAACTTATAAAGACAGTCTTAGTTATGTTTTTTAGCTCCACGAAGTTATGCATGTTTTATTTCCAATTTTATTTTCCAGGAGTTATCTGGAATATGTTTTTTAAAAGAATTGCATCATATCTTCATTTTAAATGGCTGGCTGTTAAAAACCGAGAAGGCCTATGGAAATATTATGATTCTCAATTCCAGCAAAGAATCTATTAGATATTTTTAGAAGAAAATATTAAAAAACAGAGTTCTTGAAGGTTTTCCATTAAATTAAGAAATATTTTGGAAAAAAATTAGTACCCAACATTGCCTTACCTGTAAATCTGTAGGACAGGCGTTACTGATATCAGTTTTAAGGTAAAATATAGTATTTGCCAAGCAAATGCTAATATTTTATCACTTATGTTAAATAGGTAATTATTTTAAACCATAATTATTTTAAAAGGCTAACAATCTGTTCAGTTTTGTGCTTTGTAGAGTAAGAGCGTATTGGATTTTTGGTTCAGTGGTTAAATTAATTACAGCCAACAGCAATAAAAACAATCTGAAATTTCCACTTCCTGTTTCCTGAGCGGGGGGGGGGGCTGTGTTACTCAGGACTACTTTGAAAATTGCTTCTCTGCATTCCCCCCTTCTCCCCCAGCTAGAAAACATCACTGAGAAGCAGAGGTGACTAATAACCAACCTTCTCCAATCTGGTGCTTTCATGATAATATGGGTTATAACTCCAGAACTTACAACTAGCATGCTTTGCATCTTAGGAAGATTCTAACAGAGTATTTACTTTCAATTCATATAAATATTTTAATAAAAATATAAGTTATTTCTATAAAGTTAGGCCTTAAAAAAGACCAGCAAGATCAATTCTAAGGAAACTTAAATTTCAAAGCAACAATTCAGGAAGTAAAAATGCAAAAGAAAAAAAAGAGACAAAGAAAATGAGAAAGAGAGAGAATAAGAGAGAGAGAATGAGAAAGAAAAAAAACACGAAAAAAAGAAACAAAAAAGAAAGAAGGAAGGAAAAAATATTTTTGAAGCAAGTGACTTTGGTCATTTTTTAAAAGAATGTTAGACATTTTTCAAATTTTTCTTTTATATTATTATAATCTGCTTATCACATATAGAAAATCAGTGGATCCCACTGCATATTCAATCTACTTTGTTTTAGTAACTCAAAAATATTCAGAATCTTATTCTTCCTGCACAGCTTTCATAGTACTTTCCATGTAAATAATGGCAAGCATCAGCTTTCTCTCTTGGAGAACTGAATATTTTAATAGTCTATAGATTTCCATACTTTATTTAAAATAATTGAATCATGTAAGAACTTGAGATGAGCTTCCATTAAAAATGGCAGATCACTTGTCATAAAGGTAACTGGAAAGTGTATTACAGCTAGCTAGCTAAAATACCATTAACAAAAGCAAAAAAAATAAGCTTTACCTTTGTGTTTGTGCAGACAGATAAATCTAAATTGTAACATTTAAATAAAGACATTTGCTTCAATATAGCAAGCACATTCTCCTTCAAAGTACAGTATATTAAAATGTTTTACAGTAGTGCTTTCTATCAACTCAGTACTATCTCCACATACTGCAGGGAATTATCTATACTTCTACATAGAACTTGTTTAACAGAAGATGCCAATTATTTTGACTTTTCTACCTAAAAAGATTTAGCCTCTCCCTGAACTACAGTACTTCCTAGCAGCAGTGTACATTATGAGTTACACCTAAACCTCACTGGACAAATGATGTGGTCACACAACTTGTGTCAATGGCCTCATGGCATATGATGCAAGTAGGTAAAGTCACCTCATGATCATGTCATGGCGCACAAGCCATTGGAACCCTGTCCAACCCCTCCTGGAGTTTCCTCTTGTTCAGACAATAGGACATATTTTGAAATAAGCCTGAGCACATGTGCCATGTTCACAAGCATCTAAAGTGAATAGGATACTGATGAAAGGGGAACCTACTCCCCAACTAAATTTTGTTTTATTGCTTTTAATGGATAATTCCATTTCCTTTGTGTCGCTTTGTGGAAAATTATTGTAGAGTAAAAGCGTATAGAATTTTTGGTTCAGTGGCTAAATAAAAGCTTCTCTTCATGTTTTACAAGGAAATGCTCAGATTCTTTAACACTATATTAATATGTTGTGAATTTTGACAAAAAGCATCTACAATGTAGAAGTACAATGCACCTGTATCAGAAATGCAAATTTGTAGGCCACAAGGAGGTTAGATGTGCAAGAAATATTTTAAGGCTTTTACTTTCACAGCTGAGAAGTCATATCTTGGACTTTTACACTCTTTTTTCCCAACTCATTTGGAAAAATCTTACTAATCACGGTTAAATCATATTACAAAAATGAAATAAACTGGTTCTGAAATCTGAAAATTCATTGAATTGTTGTTGAAGTCTTTTTACTCGGAGCCCAAACATTTGTTTTCATATGATCCTTTATGTATTGCAAAAGGCAAAATCCCTGCTAGGTACAGTGGAAAATATTTTGGAGGATTTGGACAAAATGCTTCAGTCTTCTGCAATATAATAAGAAATAGGAGACTGAAAATGTAACACAGATCAGTTGGAATTAACCTATGGAATATTACATTTCTTCTAATGAGACAAGATAAAACAATAATTACTCACTCCGCAGAGGAAACCTGAAACAAAAATTGTGCACATACTTAATTGTAAAATCAAGAATGCTTTTACAGTTGCATGGATGTTTAATTTTAACAATGCTGAGCCTGACAGAGTGCTGACATGAGAAAAAGACTAGATGCTCCCTATTAGTATATAGCAGGGGTCTTCAAACTTGGCCCTTTTATGACTTGTGGACTTCAACTCCCAGAATTCCTCAGCCAGGCACGCTGGCTGAGGAATTCTGGGAGTTGAAGTCCACAAGACATAAAAGGGCCAAGTTTGAAGACCCCTGGTATATAGGGACAGATAAGTCTCATTGCTAATGAGTTAGCCATGTTTGCTCAGCAGTAGTGGAAGATCTTTCAATTAATTGCAAAAATACCAGAAAAAGTAATAAAGGCATTATGTAGGACTGATCTGTATTGATAGATGTCTTAGGAGCAGGCAAATTTAGATTCACCCAAAAGCCCTGAAAATTTGAACTATGCATCGATTTCCTAGGGTTTGGGATAAAAGAAAAAGTAATGCCCTGTGTATCCTCTCCATGGGGAGACATACATACTTCTAAGTTCATAGTCATTTATCCCAGAAATATGGGAATTGCAGTTTTGGGGGTTATCCAGAATTATGGAATGAAACCCACAAATCACTCATATCTTTTACCCCCTTGCTTGAAGGGAATATTCAAAGCCACTCTTAAGACACTGGATGCATTAAGAAATCTGTTGTCATTATATACATGTTAAACTGAAGACTGAAAGAGCTTTATGTACAACTATATGTAATCAGGTCCCCAACTATATCTGACTTTTTCAGTGTTATGGCATGATTGACTAGCTGAGTTAATATGTCATCTAAGCCATCAATCATAGTTTACAAACCACATGGGTTCATAGCATAAGCTAAGCCAAAACCAAAAAAACTTTATGATAACAAAGCACAATGGGTAAACCCAATCAGAATATACAAAATTCTGACTAAGATTCACAGAATGAGTTCCAAGGGCCCAAAGTTTTGTATATTTAAAAGTAGCTTCAAAAGCAATGTATCAGCTGTTTTGAAAATGGAAGGGAATGGCAAAATTATTTTTTTAGTATGCCATGGGGCGCATTTAACTATTCAAAAAAGAAAAAAAAAACCCTAGGCAAGAGCTGAAACTATCATTTGGATCCAACCTATTGCATCTAACAAAAGAAGCATGTACAAATGATACTTTTTCAATGAGCTGAGAACATTTAACAGATGATTTAACACTTAACTGAGAATTCTCTATATTTGTCAGAAAGTGCTGGCCCCAAGCATAACAAGCATTGCACAGTATTTTAATCTATAGCTGATTACTCTGGACTAGAACCTTAGAACCAAGTCTATTAGTCTGGGATTTGACCTGGTGCAAATAGCACGTTTTTCCTCTAGAAATAATGATCTACTTTATATGCTCTTACTTACAAGACCCCTGTATTACAAGGAAGGCATACAGTATTCGAGCTTAGTTTCCAAAACTCAATAGTTTTCTAGACTGAATTACTTGACTTATGGTATGTAATTTACTATATAAAGAATGATGTTTATTAAAAATTGTACAAATCATTAAATTTGACTGTTACCTTGGTTTTTAACTGCAAAAAGGTAATGGAAGACAAGAAAAAAGAGTATACAATACATTGTGATTTCTGTAGTAATATCCACAACACAACATTATTGAACAAGAAAGAATTCACATGTAATACCTAAGGCAACCATTAACATTTTTGAACACTACTGTTATGAAAAAAAACCAAACACCCTGAACAGCCAGTAGTTTTGGTCACATAGCTTTGTAACCATTTAAATTTACTTTAGTTTCACACTTGACAACCCATTTTATAACAACAGTAAGATTCCTGGTAACCCTAGACTGTGCCTGTGATGCAATTAAACTGGCTCATTTTATAAGCATACTGATGCAGTTTACTGAATATGTTCAAAGTATACAGAAGCATGTGCCATTCCAGTGGCTGTAATCCAACACATTTAAGACCACAATTTCAACCCACAACTTTCTAGTATTATTACCAAATTTCAAAGGGAAGGCAACAACAATTAAAAATATAACCCACACTTTGAGAATAAAGTTTTCACAACAGTTTGTGTTTTTCTTTTTAGTTGAATTATAATAAAATTTAAAATATCTCTTCTTTTAAAAACTCTTATTTTACCTGCTGCACATGTACCAATGTGCTTATTACTCCAAATCAAAACTTTAAATAAAAGTCTTGTGTATTATTGAAAGGAGATCATATCATATTATACCAGTCAAGTTCAATTCAGTCTGGATGTTTTCAACTCCTTTGATACAAATTCTAACTGTTCAGATACTGCTAAATGATCACTGCATATCAATGAGTGAACTACATCAGATTCTATGAGAAGCTGAACAAGAAAAAGTAGTGGTAAAATAACCACTTTTCTGAAACATGTATTATATACAAAATATTTAAAGGTATAGTTTTAACCTTTTATACAGTACTTTTAAACAACTTTTTCTTCAGTAAAACAGTACATGTGAAAAAACAATAATATCACAAGAGAAATAGAAGACAGCTATTTTTTCTAATTGTAATTGGTGTTATGGAAGTTTTCTATCAGGCAAAGCAAGTATTCAAGATTCTGATTCTTGACTATACATTTAATGATTTGGCTATAATTTACAGTCTTTGATGCCACAAATATATCATGAATGTTTCAGTTACAGAATGGCACTTGGTTTACTCTAACAGTAGGGACAAAGTAATTGATCAACTGAAGAGAAGTCCATATTCGCAGGTTGAAATTCGAGTGGTTCCCCCCCTCCCCCCCCAATCCAGGCACATCCATTCATTGTGCAATCTGTCGATGGGTAAACAACATAGTGCAGGTTTAATCTCAGTGGAATCTGGCCCTTTGGTTTAACTGAAGTCAATTCTGGGTCGATACTGGAGTACCATGGGATAAGACTAAAACCACAATGAAAACAGAACAGAGACAATAATAGCAGGTAGAACATGAATCATTAAGTCATTACACTGCTTGTTTATTTAACAGAATTTAGTTAGTAAGTCCTTTCACATCAACATTAAAAAGAACAAAATAATACAAGGGTAAGAGTGGTATAAGTTAAACTCTCATGTCCACCTGGCTCATCAATAAACCAATAAATATTCTCAAAATGAAAAATAAATTGGCCATGTTCTCAACAATCTGTATTCACTAGCACTTTTCTTCCTTAGCAATTCCTCATTATCTACAGAAGGATTGCTTGAGAGGCTAAAGAAAGCAATCGCCCTTTATAAGGAACGGTGGGGGGGAAATTGTCCCCAAACCAGTTGTTTTCAGTATTGAAGTAATTTTAATTCTCTCTCTGGATACACAGAGTACTATCATTAAATACCAAGAAACTAGCAATTTTTAAAATTAAACAAAAGAATATATACAAGGTAGCCAAGAAGTGGTATCCAGGACTGCAAGAACTTACTGCTGCTAATAGTTGTGATGGTCCTCACAGTAACACTATGCTGAGCACTGAGGTTAGCTTTGTACTCCATTGCATAAAAAAAAAAAAAGCAATTTTCACCAGCTGTTCTGATTGGGCTTAATCATCATTTAAGGATGCTCTCTTTAAAATTCCCAAGCAGTCCATAATTCATAATCACCTGATATAAACTGTGATGATGCAAAGATAATGACAGGAACCATCATGATATAAATCCCAACCTTTCATCTCAGCATCAGACACCAACATGTAAAGTACGTAGCTGTGTGACATTTCATTGTTTTACCTTCCCTTGCAGATGCCTATGTCACAGCTGCAAATAGGCCACATCCCAGAAAGCAAAGGAAATTTAAAAATAGCTTAGATTACAGTGTTTCTCTACCTTGGCCGCTTGAAGATGTGTGGATTTCAACTCCCAGAATTCCACAGCCAGCATGCTGACTGTGGAATTCTGGGAGTTGAAGTCCACACATCTTCAAGCGACCAAGGTTGAGAAACACTGCCTTAGAAAATTAATTCCTGAACAGTGTTTGTTAATCATGTACTAGGGCGTGATCTTTTTCATTCCAATATCTGGTATGTGCAACCTGTTGCTAAAGTCCAATTCTCATCATATCCAGCCACTGTTGACAATGTTATGGGATGATGAGAAATGTTCTGTAACAACATTTGCATATTCATACCTCCCTTATGACAATCTCCCATTCTTTAGGGATATAATCTGAAAATACAGGGACACGTCAAAGCAGTGATATGCATTTTCCCCAATGCTACTGTCCATTTACATAAATTATGGCTGTACTTTCTGCACCTAACTGCAAAGGACTAGCTCAGATGGCAATGTGTAATAGACCTTGCACAAGCAAATTTATTCTAATATTGGATATAACGTTGCATTTTATGGTCTCACCATAAAGAGATCATAATGCTTTTTCAATTTCTCCCCTAGCACGGTGACTTACTATATATACCTGGTTATATAAAATTGGGGAGCAGAGTAAAACTGAAACATACAATGAATGCTTCAGATTAGAAGTCCATTATGACAAAGGTTAATATTCTATGGCATTCTGGACTAACTCTCCTTCTTTGAAAGTATGGTCACTATATAAAAGATAATATTTCCGCAATATATTTCTAATATTTCATAAAAATAACTTTAAAATCCTAAACTTCCTATCCCTTGAAGCCTCTAATTATGAAACCAAATATTCATAACACCCAATCATTCAACTAAGATAGTGTAGCCATAATGGTTACCAATTTTCTGTTATATTCATTTCGCAAAATATTTATAGTACTATTCATTAATCTTAATGTCCCATGCTTGTAGACACAAAATAATTTCAGAGATTATCCTAGTGCTGCATTATTATGTCATATAAATGGATATACATACAATATAAATGGAGTTACATAGAATATTGCTAAAATGAGCAAAGCTTCAAAGAAGGCAATACATGATAGCATTAAGTCTGATTAGTTTACAAAAAATAAGACTATCAACTTGCAATTAACCATGGGTTAATATTCATACACATGGTATCCTATCATACCTTACTATAAGTGCTACAATTAATCAACAGCATAGGAAATCTGACCTAAGTCATTGTAATATTACAACATACTTATCTTTATTTCAAACTGATTTACGAAATTGTTTTTTATAATTTGGGAGCCCGTGAAGAGCTTATAGCATGCTACACAAGATATAAATTAATGAATATAGCTTGCCCCATGCAATTTTTTTAAAAATCTAGGTAAACATTCAGACAAAAGCCCAAGACTTCAATCTTTATAATTAAATTTAGTCTAAAGAACTTAATCTAGCAGAAAATGAAAGACACATTCAGCTCCCACCTAAACTGAATTTCAAAGAATATTGCCTTAATGACTACAATGTGTACAGTCGGGAGTGCCTCTTACCTGATAAAAAGAGCCATCCTGTGAGCAGACTTGTGATGAGGAGCAGTTCTGACACCGAAACTGCAAAGGAGATGATTTTCTGATCAGATAAGAGGCATCCACAACTGAACATTGATAATCAGTCATTTAAAAATAGTTGCATATTCAAGAATATAATTTTCTGACCGTACGAAATGAGCTATATGGCTGCCAGAATTTTTTTTAATGCTGCCAGAATTTTTTTTAATGCTGCTTTCTTGTTCTCCCAGTATTGGCTACAAACAACCCCATGATGCTCTAGAAAACAATTATCTTGGATATAATTGGAAGTGGATGGGGAGGTGGATATTGGGAAACCCCCCCCCTCCATTTGAATTAAAGTATCCCTGACATATATGAATGCTTTAAGGCAGCAATGTGTCATTAAAAAGCACAACATAATAAAAATAAGACCAGTGGTGAGGCAAAGGGAGACAGAAAGAGGTTAGCAATAAGATTTGCAAAAAATTCAAATCTCTATATTGCCAAGAATTTTGCAGGCAAAAACTATGGCAACAAATTTAATTAACATTAACATTAATTACACTAATTGTGAATTCAGTAAAAGAATAGGTCTCATAAAAATGGTAAACATCTATTTCTAGCCAATTTATAACAATTATTAAAATGCAGAATTATGCAACTTTTGGAGAGATGTATTTTTTAAAAGACTTTCAGTAATAACATTTGGAGTTCCAAAGATTACTCCTATTCCATGTTAGATAACGGGAATTATTATTTTGTAGAGTTCAACTTTCTTAGATTCATTAAATATTCAAAAAATGGATAAAATGTAAATATTTATTAAGCATACCAATGTATTGAAGAGAATTAAACTCTCTTCAACTAAACTCTCTTCAGGTTTAACTAAAAGAGAAAATAAGTTAGCAGATAAAGAAATATGGAACAGTCCTACATATATCCATACAACAGAACTGCTCTCATGAAACACTAGACCAGACAATAAATTTTTTTAGATGTGAGTATTTTATTTTCCTAGTCACAATTGTTTTGACATCTGTATCTATAATTATAATACTGTTTTAAGATGACACGGACTCACAAACTGGTAAAGATTTATTTTGCCTATAAACAATCATTAGTTCCACATGCCCATATGGCTTAGAAAGGCCTATTTAAATAGTAGTATTGAAGATGGAGAGAAGTTGAAATAGGTTGGCCTAACCCTTATCTCAAGATGGTTAAATAGCAGTTTATCTCCTTTAAATCCCAGGCCACACTCCTACATCACAGGAAGGACCAACAGAAGAAGGAGCTCATCACTTGTTACAAGACATACTTTGTTAAGTGCAAATACTTTAAAAATAGCAGGAAGCCGTTTTTAGATGTAGCAGTGCCAAATGACAGCAACATCAGGAAGAAGGTATATGAGAAACTGGGTAAGTACCAGGGCCTAAAGGAGGAATTGGAGAGGGTATGGAAAAGTAAAGGCCAAATTGGTCCCAGTCATGGAAGAAGCATTCAGGCTGTGATTTCTAAGCTGGGAGAGTGGCTCCAGCAGAGCCCAGTAGCATCAGAGCTTTGTCCAGAAGACTGTGGTGCTAGAAACAGTGAAGATACTGTATACAGTAGAACTTTCAAACTCCCAGGCCTCTGGTAGAGGACCCAGGTTTGAGGAAGACATACAATAGACCACCCATGATGGTGAGAAGCTCTCTCTCTCTCTCTCTCTCTCTCTCTCTCTCTCTCTCTCTCTCTCTCATACACACACACATTAAATAAAAGGAATATAATTAATATCATATATAGCTAAAAGCCCTATAATTAATATAAATATATATATAAACTAAAAGCAATAAAAACTTATTTCATTTACATTTTCGCCTCGTAGTCTCCATCTTGTCATGTAGATGAATTCCATAGTATGATCCTTCCCCATGATTTCCCCATTGCATAGTACATCCAGCTTTAAAACAAAAAACAGTTACTTGAAGAAGTATTTTAAAAACTTTTTAGAGTTATTTTCATCTTTCCTAGAAGAGAATCATTAATATATGAGAAAAAAGAGATTAGAAACCTACCATAGCATGATTATTCTTATGCAAGATAGTTACTTAATGAACAAAAATGCAAACAAAATGACTTTTTAGCTACTTATGTTGATTTTAATTATTATTCCCAAACACAAACTGTATCTCCCATCTAAAGAAGCTGCTTAAAATAAAGTGTTTAGAACACAGAACATCCATTACAGCTGTTAAATACATTTACCTGTCCCCCCCCCCCCCAAAAAAAAAAAATATTTTGGGATTCATTTGGTCTTTATTCTAAATCATTGGATGTTTTTAAAAGGATAGAAGAGTTACATACTTGTATTTTTTTATGACAACATGAATATGCAAATTAGGAAATTATCTTATGCTGTTTTATATGCAGTATATCTTCAATATGAGAGGAGAAAAACTAAAGTTTTATTTGGCATAAGAAAATTTAAAAAAATGGATGTTATACTATTTTAGCCATCCAATTCAGCACTGTGGCAATAATTATCCAGGGGTTCAAGCATGACCTTTAATATCACCTGCAAAATTATTTTTTTAAACTTTTTCTTTTCAAGGACAGGATCTAAGGCCATTAGCACACAAAGCATATACTAAAGTAAATTGTGATCCAAATAATACAGTCATAAATACTGATATACTGTATATACAACATAAGAAAATTGCTTTACGCATTTGTTTTAAAATAAATCTACATCCAATTTCAAAGTTACATGCCTTATAGTATGATTTTGTATTCTGTTGGGATTATAATACTCCAAACAATTTTTCAAATGAAAAGTTTTCAGATGGAAGCCATTTATAAAATGTTCTTCTAATAGTCTACTCTTTTTCTTTCTTGGTGATTGACCACCTTCAATAAAATAGAGAATTTAAATTGGAGTATGACATTTAAAGTGCAATTGAATGCTAATTTACATTGGAATAGGTCTCGTGAACACTTCACTAAGGAAAAAGATTATTAATGCACTATATGACACTCCATATTTGCAATGAAAGGAAAAATGGTTTAGATAGCTAAAGTTGTGATCATTTAAATTCACTTAGTCAGAGGACAGCATCTACTACTTTGGGTGATAGAACATCATACCTCATAAGAACTTGGAAGCTTTAATTTTAAACTTAGAAATTTTTTGATAGTTCCTACAGTTACTCGTGTAGAACACCGTATGAATTTCTTCATCAACCCCTAAAAAAAGAGAGACAAAAACTGTAAACCTAGATATTAAAATCTGAATTGCTTACACTCCAAATGCTACCTATGTAATCTGATAACCTACCAATTTTATTTACTTATTTATACGTACCTTGTCTTTATTACTTTGTACAAACATCTCAAGACTGTGAAGTATCCAACACCTTCCTCCACTTATTTTCCTCACAACAAACCTGTGAGTGAGGTGGGTTGGGCTGAAAGAGGATGACTGGCCTACCACCCAGCCAGTTTTCATGACTAAAGCGGGACTAGAATTCAGGGTCTCCCAGTTTCTAGCCTGGTGCCTTAAGCATTAAACTGGTTTGAATTCTAGCCAATGCTACAATATATAATATCTTCTGCTGACATGCAAGAATGATTTTATACAGATTAAATTCACTAAATGTAATGACTTCTTTGATACATTATTTAATTTCTAATGAAAACTATATGATATTTGTGATATGACAAAATATACATCCCATTAATCTCTTAAATAACAAAGAAAAACCAATTGGGGGCAAGATGTTGATTCTTCCTGTTAACAAAAGATATTTTTCTTTTAATCCAGATGTGCAGAATTTGAGGTCCCATAAATATTATTATACTATAACTTTCAACAGCACCGGCTACAGGGACAGAGAACCAGAGTTTCTTAACTTTTAATTATATTTAGAACTTTAAAATTAGCTCACTTAGACAGTGGAATGAAGACCCAGATATGGGAACTGCAGAAAAAAATTAAGAAACTAGTTCAGATTTCCTTTCATTACAGAAAATCAGCATTTAAGTAACAAACCTTACTTGTTTATATCATACCTATTTACTCTGCATCATTCTACTAATTAATACTGTATAAAGAATTCAAAACTCACTTTTACTACATTATCACCAGACTGCCCATTGTTGCGTAAACAATCCAGACAAATAGCAATCTGTGGGTCGCTCCTGTGATAGTCTTTATTGTCTTGGTTTTCATCTCCATTTTCACCATCTTTAGGATTTTCAGAATTTGCATTTTCTTCTGAAACCAAAAAAGTGCATAGATAGCAATGTAGAAAGTAACACGCTAAGATTGCAATCTAGGCCAAGTTTTCTTGAAACCAATGTCATGTATCTTATTGAATTAGTGCCAAGAGAGTTCCATTCTGTTTGGAGCAGCTGTTTTCTATTACTCTTGCTGTGCAACTTCTACAAGAAACTTCTCTGAGAGGGAACTGGGAGAAGGTGTTACTTCTGCTTTTCAAACTTAGGTGAGGCAGAAAATGTTCTGAAGAAGTACTTGAAATCAGTAATGCAGTTTATGACATCTAATTATTTAAAGTTTAAGTAATATAAAATAAAGGCACTGATGGTGGATGGCTTGTTCCTTCAGTAAGATGTACATATCTGCATTTATTAACAAATGCAAGTGAAAAATAAGACTGCAGTTTCTGACATTTTAATAAGTTGGAAGTTAAAATGTTACATTGTGAAATAAATGTAAATACCTTCTCCATTTTCTATAGGTTTGTTTTTCTTCCAGAATTCAGCTTCATGGTGCAATTCTTCTAGTTTTTAGTAACAAGAAACAAACAAGTAACTAAAATTAATAATGCAACAGGATTACAAGAATGAATAATCTTGTTAAGAGGAGCAAAAACATACTCTCTCGAAGTCCTGGAACCAGCTTAAATATAATTTCTTCTAAAGTATTATCCAGCCTTGAAAAGAAAAAAAAATCAACAACTCAAAATGCTTAATATGTATATATGCATATATTAATAGACACTACAGGCATACATTAGAGAACTTCAAAGGGAAATAACAGAGCTATTCTAAATATATTTTCAATTTCTTTTTGAGCAAATGTTCTGAAAGTGATTACAAACTCGATGACTGTTCTGTAGGGAAGGGATGTACTCCCAAAGATAGCAATATGTGTAATTTGACTTTTGATTCCATAAAGCTAATGGGGCTCTATTGTTTGCTCTGTAATTCTGAATGGCAACAACTTTAAATGAATTCTGAGTTAATCCCTGCTCTTTTGAGGACTATGAAATTGATCTGGGAGATATTCTTTTGGCTTAAAAGTAGAATTGGAAAGAACTCAAATGTTCTTCTGAAGAGGAGAAGTAGTCTACCAACACATATACACATGCATAATGACCCCATCCAGAAACATATCTGTCTTATTATCTTACTAGGTTAGAACCAATAGACTTGCTTCAAGATATTGTCAGAATCTGAAGCCCATGAAATTGTTTGAATTGCCATTTATTATAGTGACACTAAAGTGTATCCATAATTGGATAATGATATTAGCTATTTATAAATAAGCTTAGAAGTGGGATGAGCAGACATCTTGGTGTATATTGTAATTTTTGATCCACAACTATTCAAATTAATGCCAAGAATATCTATATTCTTAAAATTACTGAAGAACAAATGGGGGTCATAATGTAAAAATAGGATACAACGTACATGTCAGCTGTGTTCAGAACAAGCTTATAAATGAATTCATAAACAAGTTCTTAATGGATTAATCCCTGATTGAAGCCATCAGTTTATACTCTAACACTTCTTTCTTTGTTGCTGCTACCGCCATCACCTTGGACTAGAAAAATAATAAGATACCAGAGGTGAAAAGTTTTGGGAGCGATATTAAGGGATATAGGCCACATGATCAGGAAGGTTTTAATGTGTTTGAGCAACGTGGTGGAACTAAGGTAACATACGACATACGACTGACAATCTTTGCTGGCATGGTGAGTTTCTAGCTGTTTTGGAACTATTGGTGAGACCGTTAAAAGTCGCTGGCGCTGTTTGAAATTGTTCTGCCGGCAGCAAGATCTGACTGCTGGCCCAGCGACGGATTCTATTGCAAATAAGGGCTGTTTCCAAAGGAGGCAGAGGAGGAGAGGTCCCGGAGCTTATGGAGCAAAGGAACTGGATGAGACTGTCTGCAGGCCCAGAGGATGGGAGAGAGGCTTTTGGAGGAGTTGGTGGCGGAGGCAGCATTCTCCAGGGGCGAAAAGGAGTGAGGCCCCTTTAAGGAAAAGGTGGAAGAGACAGGATCAGAAAAAGGAAAGGAGGCGAGGTTGTCGTGCAGGAATACAAGCTAATTTGAGGGCTAATCCACATGGAACTCCATTTTCATCTGTCCTGTTTGCCATCGTTCGCTCCCTATAGACTAAAATGGAAGATCTGTAACTTGAGCTGGCCACGAACAAGGAGTGTATATCGGAGGTGGTGACCCTTTGAGAGCTGTATGCAATGAAATTTCATTTTGATGTATGCCGATTGGTGTACATTCAAAGTGACAATAAAGTTGTTGTTGTTGTTGTTATTATTATTATTATTTAAAATAACAAGATACTTAGAGATTTTGAGAAGGTATTCATATAGCTGACTCCATGGCTATTTTGCATAGATAGCCATGCATAAGTTGTTAATTTTTCCCAGGCAGAGAGAAAATAGTAATAGTAGAACATGAATATACAAACAAAGGAAAAGGTCAGTTGGAGTGATGCTTTCATGTAGCATGTAATTGCAAAACCTATTTAATTTTATATGTACTTTTTCCATTTTTAATACTTAGATTTTCTGAATAAAATTATACACATGCACACACACATACACACAAAAGTCCTTGTATCTTAGACTAGCATACTTCTTCAACAAGAAAACATTCATTTGTATTTTTGGAAATCAGTAAGATCTCAAAAGATACAACTCTTAGTCTAATTAAAAATTAGCTGCAATTATTGACACTGAAACTAATATATATATACTACTGGAACTCCCTTGTCTATTTGTAACCTTCAATCGAGTGAAATTGGAAGGTATAGGACAACAATTATTGGACCAAGATAATTCAAATGGATTAACTTACAGAATGCTGTGACCCATGACTCTTGTGGGAATGAAATTTGGGAAAGTTGTGACCACTTCAGCTCCACTGCTCCTTCTGACTACACTTCCCAGAAATCTGTAGGTTATGTGATGTAAGGGAAGATGGGAGGGCTATATGCCTGTCCTTTCCTGCCTCCTTCTGGCCCCTGCACTTATTCAGCTAGCAGCAATGGGGCACAAAGTGTACAATAAAACTTTAATGCATTATTGTTTTGCCAATTGGTTTTATACTTAATGTTTCCTTGCATTGTATTTGCTATTTTGGGAGATTAAAAATCATTGTTTTTCTAAAAACAAACATCACTTCTTTTTTTTCTTTAACCCCTTCAACCAAGGCAAAACACAGAGCAGCGGCTATTGCCATGTTACTGTAGTTTCCCATCATTCCTCATCACTATCTACTCTCTTCCTAGAAACTTCATTCTCTTCCATAATGAGCATATTGTTTAGAACCTTCATATTTGTTGTCCATGATGCTTCCTACTACTGAGTTTTGTTTGCCTAAAAAAAGAGCATATGTCTTGTTGCAGGTGCTGTAGTTCCCTGTCAGTGAACCATATTTCTGGGGAACCCTGCAGTGTGAGTCCGTGTCAGTTAGTTGTTCAGTAGACCAGGGGTCCCCAACCCCCGGTCCGTGGACCGGTACTGGGCTGCGGCATGCCAGCAACTGGTCCGCACAAACAAGCAAAGCCCCATCCATGGGATGCAGGCAGCACACAAAATCACGCACTCTCCGGTCTGTGGAAAAATCTTTCTCCATGGAACTGGTCCCTGGTGCATAAAAGGTTGGGGACCTCTGCAGTAGACTGTTAGTGAATGTAGGAAGATGTTTGATTTCCTGCTGCTCATGACATTTGGATAGTTGATGGGAAGAAAGGTAAAGCCATTTATTATATGTGCTGATATCCAGTAATGTTTAAGCTCATAAAAAAATAAGCCATCAAAAAACTAGAGAGGTGGGATTTGTACCAGGGGAAGAGTTTTTCTAAAATAAATCATATCAAAGTAGCTTCGGAGTTGAGCAAGAAGAGAAGGTAAAAAAGTTGAGTACATATCATATCATGGAACAGTATCTTACTATAGTTGCAAAGCAAATCTGCAAAAATATTTAGATGATGTAAAGAAAGGAATTTTTCCAGTATAATTGAAAACTGGTTGGCGATATTTAAACCTGGGAAATTAATGATTTGTGACTGTAAAACTGAAACTGAGTTGATTGAAACAAGGCAGATCCTTTTGTTATATTTGAAACTAATTTAAAATGTGTGGCAAATTTTAATAATAATTGATTTTAACAAGATTCAATGACTAACATTTTGTTAAGGTGACAAAGAACTATTCTACTATTCTCAATTATCTAAAATGTTGGTAATTTGGAATTCCAGTACTAGATACATTTTTTTCTTATTTCATAACATTGTTGCTAAACTGTTTTCCTTTGAAATAATTTATTAAATAACCCCTTACCTTAACATTTCTAATGGATTGGTCTCATGTACTTGATTGCCACATCTGGGACAATCATTGCTGTCTTCAAAGTGTTGCACAATACAACTCTTGCAGACTGCAAAATCAGATAAGATGTATTTTAGGAAAATATGTAAATAGTAACTGCAAATTACTGATTTTTTTAAGGAAATCTAATAGCCCAAGATCTACTAGAAATATATCCTGATTTTCCACGTTATTTGAAAACCCAAATGCTTGAGCTTGAAGATTCAAGACCATTCTTGCAATGAAGTTTTAAGATATTGAAGATTGTCAAATCAAGTTATGAAAGCTACAAAGAATTATGCCTGATTTAGCACTGTACAGTTTATGTGATTATTATGACTATTTTTATAGAGTTAAATATTGTATCTCATGCTTTCAGCTAATAACCTTGGAGGAGGAGGTACTCTGAACACCTGTATGTGTTACAGTGGCTGTTGTTAACATATGATGAGGGAGAGATATTTTTCTGAACACTTACAAATGTACCCTTTTCGTTTATAGTATGTCTCCCACACTCCACTTTCTGCTGAAAGTACTCTGATTCCTAGAACATCTGGATCTAGTGTCATGTGGCGTGGCGTGACGTGACGTATCGCGACTTTTTTTCCATTGCTGGCAATGGGGTTGGCACTGTGTTGCCATGACGCATCTGGCCCACAAGCCGGCAGTTTGACACCCCTGATCTAGGCAGATGCTCTATGTTTCTTACTGTTATATATGTTTGGTCTACTGGTTAAAGTACCAGGCTAAAAACCAGGTATGAAAGTCATGATAGCCAGCTGGGTGACTTTGGGCCAACCAGTCCCTCTCAGCCCAATCCATCTCACAGCACTGTTGTGTGGGGAAAATAAAAAGAGGAAGGAGCATTATGTATGTTCACTGCTTTGAGTTACTTATAAAGTAATAAAGATGGGATAAAACTATAACAAACAACAAAATAAATAAATGTAGGATAAAAATAGATAAATAAAACTATGATCCTACTATTAAAACTCCCTTCATGGTTTCCAACTTCTTACTATTAATTAATAATTCAAACATATCTTGTAAGTGACAAATGTATACTGAAATATGTTCTAGTAAATATTAAACATTAATGGCTTCTAAACCACCAGCCTTAATCTCACAAGTGCCAAAGCATTAATTAATTGATTGATTAATGAGCACTAATTGCAGCAGAGAAAAAAGGATGCCTCACAAATCCCTACTTACAAGTATGGAGGCACTCGGTGACGGTAGTTGGCTTGATCAAATACCCTTTACAGATGCAGCAGGTGATATATGGGTTGAAATCTTTCACAAAGTGCTTTCTCTGTGTAGCCATTTGTGGCACTAGCAGGCAGAATAAAGTGATCAGACTTGAGACGTGGATTTGGAAGGCAAAAGATTTGGGATCACAGGAGCTGAGGTGCTGCAGGCTGCAGCTGGGCTTCTCCCAGCATTGGAGCAGGATCTGGATTCTCAAGAGGTGACAATGCCGAACCCCATTTTCTTTTTAGAGTTAGACATCTTTCAGCCCTGAAACAAACAAACCAAGGAAACAAATAAATTCCAGGAAATGGGAGACACATACCAGGGAGGAATTGGTTTTCCTGCTCATTAAAACAGGAAGACCACTGCCTGCAAGAGTTTGTAGTGAAAGGTGGAGGAGGAACAGAAAAAAGAATGTAGAGGCAAGCCCACACTGCAGTCTTGCTTACCTCTTTCCAGACTGCTGAAAACCACAGCAGCAAAAAGGGAGGAGTTTGCAAGAGAACCTGGATGGGGAAGTTGTATGTTCCCTTCTTGAGCCATCCATAGGTGGCCCTTCACCTGGGGGAACTTGCATCTTCCACAATCACTTATGGCCCAAGACTCTGAACCAGGAATGTGACCTATTGCTCCCTGGCTCCTACCTGGCGGTTATCACCAGCCTCAGCAGGGAAAAAAGAGGATATGCACCCTCCCACCATCTTCTTTGGTAGAGAGGCAGCCCCCCTAAACCAAACCTCGGCAGAACAGGCCTGCTCCCATCCCCTGATGGGAGTTGCTCTAATGTATGGGAAGACCACCTAATTGGGAACTATGGGTCAATAAAATACAAAGTTCTTGGAAAGTTGATCTGGCAAGGAGTTGGTAGAGGTCAACAAAAATGCACATCAAAACATAAGTAGGATTTTAGATACATAGAAAGTGCCACCAGGAATACTGAAACTTCTCATAAGATTAATTTTATTTTCATTATGCTCTCATTAAGATGGGTGACAATGATAAATATAGCAGGATCTGAAGAATGGGAGCTGAATTACTAGCAGCTCACAACAGACAAATCAAAGATGAAATTATGCCATTTCTCATCAAAATATCTGGTTTTAACACAACTGTAATGTGAAAAACATTTTGTTCAGTAGTCCCAAAGGTGCTTTTTCAAGAGGCAACTGGACTTTCTTGTTAGTCTTTGAAGTCCAGTTGCCTCTTGAAAAAGCATCTTTGGGACAACCATGACCTGGATGACTGAGAATCTCCATAGAACATTTTGTTCGGTAAGAATCATAGGTACAGTCATTCAACAAAATTATCTACTGCTTATATTTCCATAGTTTTATTTCTAATGTTATTTTTCTGGCAATAAAAATTAAAACATCTACTGGAGTATTTTACAAAAGCAGTTGCTGTGTAGCATAAAAACCAGACTTTTGGAGGACTACTTTCTTAGGTTTTTCAATTCTGGGCTGGAAATTGTCATTTTGTAGTAATGCATTTGACACAAATATTTGAAAGAAATGCTTCATAACATTCAGAAACCAGAGGAAGCAGTTTTGGAAGTAGCTGTGTGAGCTTGGCAAAAGACACAGCTGCTTTAATGATTCCAAGAAAGGTGCTTTGTTTATGCTCTCGTGGATTGCAAAGGACATTTTTTAAATACTTTGTACTGTCCTACTGTTTCTAAATATTTCCTTTCGGTTAAAAATCAAAATATATTCAGATACTTAGTTCTATAATCTAGTCAGTGTAAACATAACTATATATAACTGAAAAGTTATTTTTCTTCATATATTTATTACTTTTGAATACTGACTTTCTTCCTTTATAGAATTCAGGTCAACACATAAGTGTACAGGGTAAACTTTTTACTAGTGTATAATCCACCTAATGACATACAGATTAATTTTGGAAAGTTTTTTTCTTCCTGTGATTAGATAGGGCTGTGTCTTTTTTTTCCAGGCTCATACAGAAGCCTGAAATATGCCCACTGTAAGGTTAGCAGTGCAGATGTCAAAACAGTTGAACAGAACAAAGCCACTTCCTATATCATAGCCTAGTTACTACATCTCCTATAATTCCTGACTATTTTCTGTGCTGAGATGATGTGACTTGAAATACCAAAAATCTACAACAGTATTTCTCAAGCTCAATAACTTTAAGATAGCCTGGACTTCAACACCCAGAACTCCCAGAATTCCCCAACCAGCCTTCTAGAAGTTGAAGGGCACATATCTTAAAGTTGCAGATCTTGAGAAACACTGATCTAGACTCGAGGATATTTGATTGATTACTACATTTCATAACCATATGATCATACAACTGCCTGAAAGAAAATGAGATGCTAAAGGGCTGCTCACAAAGTGTAAGAAGCAACATTTCACATTTCAAACATATTTCTAATGATCAACGTGTAGGATTTTCCATACGTGATACCAGTTTCAAGGTAATTTTGAAAGTTGGGCGAGTTCCTTATGTTTGAGCATCAACTGTTAAGCTTTACAGTATTTTGAGCTAAATTGCTGAGTCATTTCCCTGTATGTTTGAGATGAATGAAATACTGTTGTATTTTTTTCTTTTTTCACAGAATAGATCACAACTGAACAGATAAAAAGCAACATTTACACAAGCAGCTATTTTACTACATTTACAATGGTGGCAACAACTGTGAGTTTTATGGTCTAAAAATACAAGTGAAATCTGTTTTTGTAGAGAAACAAAAATGGAAAGTAAAACATAAAGCAGAATATTACTTTGGCTAGTAAAACATTAAAAGGATCTACTTGATCCTCAACATTTTTTTTGAGGATCAAGTAGAGGCTAAAGAACCAAGTTTAGAACTATCAAGTTGGGATGCATGATGACAAGACAGCAGCAAAGAGCTAGGTTTCTGCCTCTCCTTGCTGTCATCTAGTGGTTATCCAGATTTTTGCTCCCTAAATCTAGTAGTCACACTTTAAGATGCCCACTGTTCTAAATTTTGGCTTATGATTATACTTTTCATTTGGTGTAAAAGTAAACAAGTTCAATGCCAGCTCCCAACTTTGATAAATCTTCCACTAGTAAGAATGTATTTCTCTGTGACAAGGAGGTCTATATAATGTTTAATGGCTAAATATATTCAGCCCATTGGATTCAAGGGAAAAGAGAAACTGCTTTCAGAATAGCTGGAAACAGAGAAAGAAACACAACTATTTCTATACTACTATTTACTACTACCACCACGACTACTACTGTGCATTACTGTTCTACCAGCCTAAACCTGGCAGCGGTTTAGGGATTGTTAAAATACTTCATCACCGCAGTACAATTTCTCAGTACACAAGTTGACAAAAAATTAGAAATGTGCTCAATATAAGATATACAAATTACAAGAAGCTCCCAGAGCAGTGTTTTTCAAACTTGGCAACTCTAAGATGTATTACGGCTGGGGAATTCTTGGAATTGAAGTCCACATATTTTAAAGTTGTCAAGTTTGAAAAACAGTCCTGAGTTTGACTGTATTTGAACTGTGGTTCAAAAATACATCAAAACAAAACTGTTATTGACAATTATTATTAATCAGACTTACATCCACCTTTCATTTAGGAGGTCAAGATGGCATACATAGCATTCCCCCTCTATTTTTTCCCCACCACAACAATCCTGAGAAATAGGTTGGACTGGGACAGTATAACTGGTCCAAAGTCCTAGTTAGTTTCCATGTCTGAATATCTTTCTTTTAGGACATTGCAGATTCAATCCCAAAAAGGTGCTTTTGTAATTGTGGGACTATCAATGTACCACAACTCTAGAAAGTACGGTTTCTTTCTTTCCTTCTCAAGTAGCGCGCCCATATTTGGATGGTAACAAAATGAATAGCAACCAGCAGATACAAAAAACCTTTTCCTGCTATCTAATGTTTTTGCATCCACGTTAAGTTAACCCTATCTAAATCCAGAAATTAGAAGTTGGTTCAAACATTTCAGTTAAAGTGATGCCTTGCAATGCTTTGTCTTTCTCACTAGACAATCCAGTTATTTTCACTGAGATATAGCACGTGGCACCATAAAATACTCTGTAGCTCTGGATGAAATGCTAATATGCAGGAGAAGGAAGACAAATAAAAATTTGACAAATAATAATAGCTTAATGTTTGATAATGACATTCAAATGCCATTTTATGTAACTATTTTAACACAATGGGGTAGATGAATCTGAAGAATTATATATGCTACAATGGAGTAAAAAATACATTTCCAATAAAGCAACATTGTTTCCAAATATAATAGGGTATTTCAGATACCTGCAAATAGCAGTCCATGGATTTAGAAACAGTACCCTACACTTTTAAAAGTGCTTAATATTTTTTTTTTATTATGGTCACAGACCAGCATTACAAGTAACAACAATAAAAGTTACAATTAGTGGCGGATTGTTGGTGAGCAATCAAAATCTGCCTAATTTTGTAAACAGTATAACAAAATTTAGCTACATTCAAAGACACTACGTTGTACTGCTCTGATAATAGCAACTGTATGTAAAAAAAATAATCAGTGTTTCCTGGGTGTTTTATCAGAGTCCTTATAGAAGGCGCAGCATAGTAGGACGTGAGCTGTAGTTTCAATAGCTTCTTGTCCATAGGGGCGCAGGCTCAACTCATATGGAATTTTTTTTATACTAGCCCTCTAAAATTGCTGTGAGAAGTGCATTGCAGTGTGCTAAAATTAGTGCCCTTCGGAATTTGGGGACAGTTGTATGTAGATATCTCACTGCTTTGAAAAGAGGAGTTTGACTGCTCAAAGAAAATGTTCTTAGGAAAAGCAGACTTATGTTGTTAGGCTTCCAAGTGTTTGATAACGTTGTTTAAATGTACTAAGTGCACACTCATATCCCATCATTATGAGCATTTCTCTGGTGCTTTATATATTAGAATGTCTTGAATAAATGTTGAACTCATCCATATATAACCAACTATTATTCTGATTAGGTATAGTGTGTGTGTTTTCCCTTCTGTTCAAACCTGTCTTAATTCCCAGAGACTGCCTGGTCCCTCCAGTTTTCTTGGCAAGGTTTTTCATAAGTGGTTTGCCTTTGCCTCCTTTTTAGGGCTGAGAGAAAGTGATTGGCCCAAAGTCATCCAGTGGATTTTGTGCTTCAGGCGGGACTAGAACTCACTGTCTTCCAGTTTCCAGAATGATGCCTTAACCACCACACCAAACTGGTTCTCTTGGTCTGCTTAGAATAACCTAATACCAGTTGCATTACACAGGAAACCCATTGAACTTATACTAGATCAGGGGTGCCTGGCATGGCTGGCTCAGGAATTCTGGGAGTTGAAGTCCACAAGTCATAAAAGAGCCAAGGTTCCCCACCCCTGTACTAGATCATCTTAACTTCATCATCCTGGTATGATTGAGATACATCCTGCAGAGTATTACTGCAAGCATGCAAATATGTTTTACTTTGAACAAATCCAGCCCAAACTGTTACTGTACAGTAGTTGTAATCCCCCCCCCAGTTTTATTTTCTGATGCAGCTCACTTTTCAAAAACATACTTATTCTGTAATCACATGTGTACAGATTCAAAATGGAATCTGAACTCCTTCTGTGAACTGTTCCTGGTGTGAATTAATATTCCTGAATTACTAGGCATGGTTTTGGCATACAATTGAAAATGTAGGTTGCATCTCATACCTAAAGCAAAAGGCGGCTTGGGAAAGTTCTGCTTGCTCAAACATGTGAAAATGTACCAGGTTACATTTCACACAGTATAAAAAGGTTCAAGATGTGCTTCAAACAATGATACCTCCCTTGTTTCAAAATAAAGAAAATGGGTGGAATCCACAGTACTGTAGTTTTTACCATTAATGAATAATAGTTCTGAGCCTTCCTGTCTCAGGTATTTGAATCTGCTTGTAGTTAGCACAAATAGCGCAGTGTATGCATCTTTAATCAAAGAAAACTTATTTAACCTATTTTCCCCCCAGAAAAAAAATCTTTGAAAATCAATAAAAATCGCAAAGACAGAAACCTGTGCATCATATTTTATTTATGGAGTGACTAGAATGCACACTTAAGGCAGAGACCAGATGCTACTATTCATTGTATTTTTTGCTAAACATTTATAGTATTTTCTTCATACTTACTAATTATACACCTTCCACATACACACCCTGGCCAGTCTACAATATGTTATTTTTATTTCAATTTAGCCCTGATTGTGGAATTTGCCTTTTGCTGAGTGATTTCTTTTGACCTTCACTGGTGATACAATTTTATTATCTGATGTAAAAATCAACATGGAATTAGTAAATCTATGGGTTATCACTTCAGATTAATTCTGATTCTGGGAACATTAAAGACAATAAAATGTTTTGCAGTAAATCTGGCCTTCCTTTTCTCATCTCCTCTCTACAAGCAAGAAACAGTAACTTATTGTCCTAGTCTTGGAGATTCCTGTACATATTTATTAATTGCACTGAAAATCTATGCCAATCCAAAAACTCATTAATTAAACTAAGTATGGCAATTAAAATAGATATAATGACAAAAGAATCAAAGCTATTTTCCTGACTGAAATAATGAAAAGTTTCATGTTATAGGTATCTTTAGAACTTTTTAAAATCTAGATGCAATTTTAATTAAGATGTTAGTTGCACTCTGGATCTCAAGATTGCAGAACACTTTCACAATAAAATATTGAATTTCTATCCATCCAGATTCTAATCTAGAACAAATCCAAGCTGTATTTTTTTTATTACATCTTGAATATTTTGTTGTCATAAATCCAGCAATAGTCAACAAAAAACTTCTCCCCACAAAATGTTTTCATTCCAATCCCCTTAAGTATAAAAAAGAGATAGGTTCTCTTATTTTTTTTAATGTTTTTCACTAATAGATAAATGACATTGCTATGTATAGTTCCATTTTAAATACATTTTTAAAATGGTACCATTTGAGACCTGGCATAGGGTTAATCTGCTGGAGTAAAACTGAAGGAACCTGTATGGAAGTGGCTGCTGGTCAGCAACCAGGAGTTACTAGAATCGTTAGCTCTGCCTCATCCTGACTGATTCCATTCTCTACTGTATCCTTTCCATTTCCATTTCATTCTTTGGTTTGTCTTAAGATGGTATCTAGACATGTTCTTGAGTTTATTATATGTGCAGCTCTTTTGTGATCTTTTTTTCTGTACAGTTATAGAGTACAGCAGGAATTGAAACTAAGCCTTTACAAGGTAATGGTAAAATGTTTTAAGAGAAATGTGATACAGAAATAGCAAGTACTTCTCAATTTTAAGAAATCAGTTCATATATATTAATGACCAGCAGTTGTAATGGAAAAGAGAGACACTTTTTTCTTGAAAAATGTCATTCTTTCAGTCAACCTTTGGGGTGACTGTGGGGGGGGGGGAATTTGCAATGATGTGTTTATTACAGCAAAAGTGACAGTGGTATACAAAGATGTAAGTCAACAGGACTAGCACACTGATTTCCAACTTTTTGCTTCTCCTTCTAAAATGGGACCCATTTATAATTCAAACTTGTTTTGTTCAGCATAGAAATCTTATAAAAGCTGTCATACCCCATGCATTTTAAACACACTCATATATTTAAGACTTGTATTTTCTCCTATATAATCCAGTATGCTCTGAAGAACACTGAAATAACTATATTCTTTTATTTTGTAGTATGATGTATCCAAGGATGTAAAGACACAGTAGAATAATGCCTTAAGAGACAAGAAAATACACTTTATGGAGTGATTATAGCTGTACTTTTAAAACTGCGAACAGTTCTGATCATTATATCTTAAAGACATTGAAGAGCTAAAAAAAAGGCAGAAAAAATCATTCAAAGTGATCAAACAGCTTCAGCGACTCTGATATGAAGGCTACAATAATTGGGAAGCTTTAACTTTGAAGAAAAGAAGACAAATAAGTGTTGTATGATTAAGATATGCACAGTACATATATGTACAAAGAAGTATCATTCAGAAAAATAATTAAGAATCTCGGGTCATCCACTGAGTTGAAATTGTAGAAATTCAAATTTAAAAAGCTCTTCTTCACACGGCATAATTTATTTTTGGTACTATCAGAATAAATCAAACCGCCAATTTAAATTGCTTTTAAGAGAGGTTAAAGTAAATTCATGGAGGTTAAGGTTATTAGTGGATAATAATATTGGAGGCAACAGGTCTCTTGATGTCAATTACAGAAGACGCTACATTTGTGATCTGCTTATGGGATTTCTGTAGCATCTGGATGATCATTGTGAGAATAAAAGGCTGGATGTGGATTATTTGGAATGATTAATAACATTTCTTCTTATATCTTTTTCCTTGCCACTTTTGACTAACTTTTATGATAAATTTTTAATAAAAAATTAAAACAATGCCATTCTTAAAAAAGATCTGCCTTTACATTTTTAAAACAGATAGATGAAGAATCATAAAATGTGCATGTTCATAGGTGGAAATTTCCTTCATCTACTTCTGAAAATTATTTACTGATGAAATTACTGTAACCCAGTTTAAGAAACTTATAGGAAAACAAGCTTTTGGACAATTCCTTATTTCAGGTTAAGAACTGCAATATAAATTGGACATTGTTGATTGGGAGCCACCCAGAGTTTAATATAAGATGAATGCCTATATAAATGTATGAATGAATGAATACAGATAGTCCTTGACTTTTATAAGAGTTCATTTAGTGACTGTTCGAAGTTAACGAGGTTTTTAACAGAATAACAGAGTTGGAAGGGACCTTGGGAGATCTTCTAGTCCAACCCCGTGCTCAAGCAGGAAACCACTGCAGCATGCCCAGGTTCATGTGATCAAAATTCAAACACTTGGCAACTGACTCATATTTATGACCGTCGGTGTCCCAGGGTCATGTGATCTCCTTTTGTGACTTTCTGACGAACAAAGCTAATAGGAAAGCCAGACTCACTTAACAACTGTGTTACTAACTTAACAACTGTGGCAAGAAAGATTGTAAAATGGGGCAAAATTCACTTAAGAACTGTTTCACTTAGCATCAGAAATTTTGGGCTGAATTGTGGTCCTAAGTCGAGGACTATCTGTAAATAAATCCACATTCAGATGCATATCCTAAATACTGGCACAATACAAAGCACTGACATGACACAATTGATTGTCCTTTCACATGCATATTGCAATTATAGTCTTGTGCAAGTTGTTATATGTTATATCTGGTTCACTTACATTAGAACTAGATTATGAAGACAGGTATATTTGATATGGGTATTATCAATGAGGAGGTCCTTATAATACCAAGGACTGCATATATGTATGCAAATTGATATTATAAAAGTTAACATATTTGCTGTGACCAGCACAGCAAAAGCTATCAATATCAATAATGCTGTTCTGCAACATTTTACTTACAAAATTCACATGTCAGCATGCACATTTTAGGTGGTATACATGCTAATCTGCTAAACTAATACATATGGAATTCTCTGGAATTATCAGCAATGCTAATCTATTGTAAATAAAATAGGGTTTATTACATGACTAGTACTTTTATCATATGGCATATGAAATTTGTCCATTCTACCACATTTTAATTAGACAATCCTTTTGTTAGAAGTTCTAACTATGCATAACTGCAGTGACACACAAGATAGTTTTTCAGAGACTTGAATTCATATATAAAGCCTTTTATGACTTGGTACTAAATTATCTGCAGGGTGATATTTTTCCACTAGAATTGGCCCCATCCCTTTCTGCCAAGTCTCCTTATTGAGGATTTCGGTGGGCAAAAGCCCAGAAGCACTGTTTTTCTGTAATGGTGCTGGCCCTCTGAAATAGCCTTCCACAGGAGGTTTGTCTGTCTCCAACATTAGTTTTGAGAAAAGTTAAAAAAAAAAAAGAGCTTTTCTGGGATAGGCATTATTACTTTGAGAAATTTTAACATCTTTGTAAGATATTTTGGTTGATTCACGTAGTCTCTTTTAAGGTAGACCTCACTTATTAACTACCTCATTTAGCAACCAGAGACATGATTGTGTTAAAAGTAACATCTGATAAAGAAATATCATGAAGTTGTGCTTTCGAAAGAATAATGATTTGACCAAGTTTTTCATATGCAAACCATCTATAAACGAAGAGTATTCTAGATAAAACACTTCAACTTTTATGCATGGATTTGTATCCATAGCACTTTGAAAACTAATGAAAAAAATAACATAGTGCCACCACTATTATTATTTATTTGTCTGTTAAACTCGCAGTGGGATTTCTCTGAGTAGCTTGCAACTGTTATATACCACTTCACAGTGCTTTACATTATGTACTTTACCCTCTCTAAGTGGTTTACAATGTTAGCATATTGCCCCCAACAATCTGGGTCCTCATTTTACCAACCTCGGAAGAATAGAAGGCTTTGAGCCGCTCAGAATCGAACTCCTGGAGTGAGCAGTGAGTTAGCAGTGAGTTCTTTGCAATAGATATATATTGCAATATATACGCACAATACACACATATATAAATATATATACAATATATATATAAACACATATTATGTTGTTCTCACAAGACCCAGAAGAGCTGCAAAGACACATACAAGACCTGCATAGAGCAGGAGAACCATTTGGCTTATAAATAAACCTGAAAAAGAGCCAGGTTATGTTTAACAAATTCAGTAAAGAAAGAAAAAAAGTTATGTCTGGAGAAAAACAAGATGTAGTAAACCACTACATACAGTATACCTTGGCCAATGGATCTCAATGGAAGGTGATAAAATAATGGAAATTGAATGGCGTGTTAAAAGTGACTGGCAGGTATTCAGCAAGCTAAGCATAATTTTCAAGAACCTCCCCCTATGCCTGAAAAGTTTTTGATCAGTGTGTGTTACCTTCTCTAACATATGCCGGTGAAACATGGACACTAACTTCACAATCGATACAAAAGCTATGAGTGGCGCAAAGAGCCATGGAAAGATACATGCTAGACAAGATAGAAAGACCTGCACATGGATTATAGAACAAACAAAAGTATAGGATATCATCAAAAGAGTAAAAGAATTGAAATGGAAATAGGCTGGTCACATAGCAAGAAGAACTGATGGCAGGTGGACCAAGGCAGTCATAGAATGGATCCCATTTGATAAAAAGTGTCTACGAAAGAGACCTAAAACAAGATAGACCAACGACATCAGCAAGTATTGCGGGCCCAATTGGCAAAAGAAAGCTCAGGATCGTACAGGTTGGAAATATGCGGAAGAGGCCTTCATCCTGCAGTGGATAGACAGTGGCTAAAATGATGGTGATATATTCTATTTTTCTTTCATAAGCACTAAATTATTATGGCATACAATAATTTAAAATTGCATGAAATATAAAACATAACATTAGGATTGAAATTTTGATGATCTAGGAACAGAAAGTTCCAGAAACCATTCAGAGTCAATGGTTTGTATTTTGTTCCTCCTATAAATTGAAAACGATCATTTATAGGAACAAACTTTGGCAATACTTAAAAGTCAACTTCTCTTGATGAAATACCTACCAAGGGATAAGGACTTTTCCTGAGGCTTTCTTGTCTCTATGCTTTAGTACACTCTAGTTTCCCTCCAATTTTGTCATGTTTCTCTGAACATTGTACCCTTTATCTCAATTTCCTTTTGTCTTTGCTATATAGTGGTATAGCTAGCAAAATATTCTACACACCTTTTTCATTCTGCTCATAGGTGGACATTTTTTTCCTCTCAGTTCTCTCCCCAATTAGTTTTACAGCTTCCTCTTTTCCTGCATGTAAATGATTCCTTATATATTTCACCCAACGTCTGTCCTCTTGCTTGATTAATGCTTTTCTGGTTCGTATAACCAAATACTTTGAATCATATTCCTGTTTCTTTTCATAGAACTTTTTCCCCCATAAGGGTAACCCTCCAGGCATTCTCACTCTCATAGGATAATGAAAAATCCCACCAATTACTGGTATTCAGGAAAGCCTCTGAGGATTGATAAATATATTATGTCCTCTTCTTCCAGTAGGCAAATTGTTATCATGACTATTTTACTTGGTGTCTTAATGGATAGGAAGATTTAATATTATTGGTTCGTGAATTTTTATCTAGCTATTTTATTTTGTATTATTTGTATTGTTTATAAGCCATTTAGAGCTTTTCAGAATTAATGGAATATAAATTGCAATAATAAATAAATATATTTAATTAAAAAGACCAAAAAACCTCAATATGTAACTCAGATGGAAGTCTTCAAAGTTTTTCATATTTAGTAATATTTTCACGTGATGAATTTGTATCTAAGCCTATTAGAACCAACTACTGCTACTTATATTTCTGTGAACTTCTGGGCTACAACTTCCTCTGCAAATGACAGAAAGTAACATCCTGATCATTACTTCAGAAGCTAAGAAAGCTACGAATATGCAAATTAGTTACTGTAGTTCAAAGTCACAGTAACACTGAGTCTATAAACATCTACCCGCATTTTAGCCTATAGTGAGGATAAGCATGGATAAAAAAGACATTGTTGTAATTACAGAAAAAAATCAGTCTTTATGTTGCATAAATGCTTTCTAAATCACAAAACTCATTAGATATTGTATCTCAGATGTTCTTATAGGATCTGAGTAAGATCTGAATCTATTAGACAGAGCTGATACTTTAACCAGCTTGTACAAGAATGAGGTTTTCAGGTCTCCTCATAAAGATAGGCAAGAAATTTAAAGAGAAAAGGCAACATATGATATAATATATGAATACTGTTGAAGCAAGGATAATTTGTAAGGTTAGAAAGTGATGGTAAAGTTTAATAAATTGTACCGGTAGAAATTAAATTCAAGTTAAATTTCTACTGATCTTTTTTGCCTTCAGTTTATTTTGCCCACTACTCCTTACTCTTTCTTACTTTGTTCAATGAAAGGGAAAGGCATGCTGGATACATATACATATTATTGTTCATCTTTTTAGTCATTCTGCAGCTCCTGGATCTTTGCTGAAAACCAATTGCACTGTTTTCTGCTATTTTGAAGTGGGAAACATTCTATCATAATTTAAAAGGAATGTACCCAAAAATCCCCACTCAAAACGTTGCTATAACTATATAAATGTTCATGCATACTTTGCAGTTCTCAGCCCTATAGCATTAATTGTGACTTGGCCATCAAATGTTTATCAAAAATTGAACTACATCACAGCAGACCTACACCACTATGCAAAAAATAAACCCCACTAAGTTCTGTAGCTCATATTTCCTAATAGCTATACTCAGAGCAGCAATCTAAAGCAAATTAAACTTAGTACTCCTACTAAAATTAGTGCTGAGTTAGCTATTTCTGACTAACTTTCCTCAGAAATCTCAGTGGGGCTTAACATGTTATTTAGTGTATGTTTATTTAGGCTATTTCCACACCAATGATTTATACTGTTCTATAGTGGGCCAATGCTATGGTGATATATTATAAATGAAGGCAGGCTTTAGATTCCTGCAGCAATAACTAGATAATGCTATAAGATACTATAAATCAATAATATGGAAATGGCTGTGCAGCTAAATTTCACTGAATTCAGGGTGATTTAGGATTGTGATTGTAGCTTAAATTTAATTGAGATGAGTCCATCAACACAGCTGATTGGTTTATTGCCAATGATTTCAACATTAAGGCTCTGAACAAAACAATAAATGAAGAAATTATTGTTTTACTTGCATGGAAGTACACTGCAGTCATGCAAACCAAGAAACCTGTTTTAATACAACCTTAAATGATTGCATATCCTCATACTATAAATGTTTCAAAACCCTGAATAATCTAGCATAAAAACTGGCTATTCTACCATATTCTGCTGTGGTCCGTACTACTATGTTTAGTATGGTGGCATCTCCATACTAATTTTTTTTTAATTGAGAATCTCTTCTAAAAGAGCAGGACAACAGAACTTGATGAAGGGGCATTGCTAGCTGTTGCTTTGTATTTAAATTAAATGTATATTACATAATTTCAACAAGCTCAAATGCCACAATGTCTTAAAATTCATCATAGCAATGTTAACTTCTGTAAAGGAAACCAAAGGGAATATGTAATATGTTAGAGAAATAAATTTACATTTTATCATTTCATATCTCTCTCCTTTTCCCTAAGGCACAAAAAAAACCCTATGTTCTTGAATAAAATTCAAAGCTTCTACTAATTGCAAACTACACGAATGTCATCTTGACACAAGATACTCCTCATTTAGTCATATATTTAAGATAATTTAACATGCCAAGATAAAATACAAAAGCCGAAAAAGTTCAGTTCGGCTCCAAATGAAATTTGTTGGAATGGACACCGAAAAGTAGCTTTTTTTTATTTTTGTTTCTCCTCTGCACTACGATACCTGTCTACTCCTCTGTCTACTTCGATCTGAGATCGCAAAAGCACCACCCCTAATCTAAAGCATGCATGCTCGCGGGCGCGTGTAGCAGAAGTGAGTCACTATTCCAAGGAACTGATGATTCATCCATTCAGTCATCCTTTTCAGGCCAAATTAACAAGCAAAACACACGTGGGTTCTAATCCACAAATCCTTTTACCCAGAATCGGCGGGATTCGATACGCCCGAGTTCTTTTAACTCCACCCACGGCTCCAAATATCGATTACCTCTATTTTCCTCTATGACGAAAGCAACCCCCCCTCGTAGAAAACCCAACACATGCCCAACAAGACAGGCAATACACCCCAATCAATAGGTGACGTTTCCATCCCAAAAAACTTTTTAAAACGTCCCTTTGGACTCAGGCACCTGCCAGGTCAGGTGCACGGTCGGCTCTTCAGTTTCACTTTTGAGATTTTGACTGCGCGTGTGCAAGAGCTTTCCTCCGGCTGAGCAGGGCCAGAAACATCGCACCCGAGAGAGAGAGAGAGAGAGAGAGAGGGAGAGGTGTATCCGGCTCTCTCTTCGCCCCAGTCACAACTTGCACCGTTCCTCCTCCTATGACACCTTACATAATACGGGCTCCCAGCAAATGAAAAGAGGAAGCAAGCAAAGCCGCCTTCGGGCACCGAGAGGAGCAGATGCTCCTCCGGACCAGCCACCCTTCGCTCTTTTGGAAAAAAACCGAGTGACGCCGGCAGGGCTAGAAAAATCCGGAATGGAAGAAGCGACGCAGCAGCCCCAGGCCGCCCTTGCCCGCACGGCCGGGGTGGATTTGCTTGGCCGCCCTCGGTTCCACTTTGCTGAGGTTAAAGCCAAAGTGTCTCTTCGGGTTTCCCCCCAGCCGCCACCTCCCCCCCCCCCACACCGCTGGGAAATGTCAGCCTGGCTGAGCCGCTTCTCTCAGCCCGCGCGCGCTTGGGAGCGGCTCCGAATTAAGCGGGGTTGGGGGGGAGGGGAGAAGAAGGGGGGCAAACAAGAAAGAAGTTAACTCTCTTTGCCGGTCCTTGGGAACCGCGGCGGACGAGTGTCCGCGGCTGCCCGGGCTGCTCCCAGGCGCGAAGTGGCGGAGCAGAGACGCTGCTTCCCTCAACTTGTTCTGACAGGGGAGCCGTTCCCCCTTCGCCTCTGCCGCCAACCCTTCGCCCGACGCCTTCAATTCCTTCTCCCTCCCCTTTCCTCAACTTTCCTCCGGGGTTGGCGGAAGAGAGTGAAGGCGCGGGAGAAGAGCCGGGGCAGACGGCCCTTACCTTCCCCCGAATGCCCCGAGAGCGGAGCCCGCGGACGCAGCGCCGGAGTCCTGGATGGTGCCGGGGAGCTAGAGGTGCGCTGGAAGCTGCCGTTCAGCTGACAGGAGTTCCGCCGGGGAGGGGGAAGGAGCGAGCGAGGGAGGAGGAGGAGGACGTCGAGAGTCTGCGAGGAGGAAGGCTCGCGCCGCGGAGTGGAGGGAGCGGTGCAGGGGGGGAGGGGGGCGGAGGACTTTCCCAGAGCTTGTTGTTTACGCATTGCTGCCCTACTCGGTGCACACAATTCATTCTCTGATTGGACACAAACTGGGGCACAGCCTTTCGCTGCCCGCCCGCCCTCTCGTCTCGCACGGCCATGGTGCGCCCGCCACTCGGAGCCCCCCTAGGGAAGCGCGGCCCGGGAGGGCGGCTGGCAAGTTTGTCCCGCCGAAAGGACTTCGGCTCCCGGGAGGCAAAGCTTTACGCACCAGCCGAGGAGCCAATGGCATCCAGCGGGCCCGCAGCGAACGCATCCTCTCGCGCGCGCCACCGCTGGTCCAAGCTCAACTCTCTTTCTCCCCCCCCCCACTCCGCCCGCGAAGCATTCAGCCCCCCCCTTTTTTTTTTACCCTTCCTGGTCCAGCCGCACACACTCTAACCAGGACGCTGGAGCAAGGAGCGTGTGCGTAGCCCTGACGCATGCTCCCTAAAGCTCAGTGAAGGCGCAGTGACGCTGCTGCCCTTAGATGTCCTTTTCGTGCCTTGATATCGACGGGAGTTATTTAGTCTGCAGCTCCGAGCCTTTCAGGAACTGATCTCCTGTAGAAAGGTGTTGGGTTGCTAAGAAGGAAAAACTAGGACGATACTCTTATCGTTTTAGTCTTACCCATGGGAAAGTAGAGCTATAAGGTGCCCGCAGAGCAGTTGACTCTAGAGAGAGTCATCTCGAAGTCAACTTATCAAAATAGGAGTGTATGGAATTTAGGGGAAAGTATGTGTGTGTTCGCGTCAGTGTTGACTGGCTGGATTGGTCCCTGCAATTTTGTTGGCAAGATTTGGGAAGTGGCTTGCATTGCCTGCTTCCTAGGGCTGAGAGAAAATGACTAGTTCAAGGTCACCCAGCTGGTTTTGTGCCAAAGGTCGGACTAGAACTCAGGATCTCCTGGTTTCTAGCCTGATGCCTTAACCACTACAGAAACTGACTGTCCCCCAGCAATAGAATGGAAGCCTATTGTGGATGATTTTGTCATCGAGGACTCTCTGGAGAAGTGCAGCTAGGGCCGGGCTGCAGATCCCAGGAGCCAAAATTTGAGAGATGGCATACAGTTTGTCTGTGTCTCTGTGTGTCCCTGAGATGGATCTTGCCCATCTCAGGGCATTTGATGTAAAATGAAGCAGTAATTGGAAATTCATCCTTTATATCAGGGCTTTTCAACCTTTTGACCCATTGTACCACTTTTAGGATATGGCAACATCCGAGTACCACCAGTCGCCTAGCAAGGTGTCAAAAACTTGATGACCAAAAAAAGAAAAAAGTGATAAAGTACAGGTAGTCCTCGACTTACAACAGTTCGCTTAGTGACTGTTCAAAGTTACAATGGCACTGAGAAAAGTGCCCCCCAAGCCACAGCCGAACAAGACACCTGCCTGCCCACCCGGTGGCGCTCTTCCTCCTGTCCGAGGTTTTCATTGTTGTGAGCATTTCTGTTGAGGATTGGCAGAGGGGGTGGGGTGGGGGGGGTGTTTGGTTTTTACTCCCCCCGTCTGCTGGGTGGTTGCAGCAGGTTTTGGTCACTTCACATGACCCTGGGACACTGTGACCGTCATAAATATGAATCAGTTGCCAAGCATCTGAATGTAAATCACAAGACCCTGGAGATGCTGCAACATTCCAGCTGATCGGCGCTTCTTCTGGGCTCAGCAGAAGCGCCAGGATCAGTGCTGCTTTCCAGCTGATTGGTGCTTCTTCAGGGCTCGGCAGAAGTGCCAGGATCAGTGCCGAGCTCCAGCTGAGCCCTGACAGTCCCGAAGAAGAGCTGATCAGCTGGAAAGCGGCACTGATCCTGGCGCTTCTCCTGAGCCCTGACAGCCCTGCAGCTCCAGCCATCTCTCGCTCAGGCTTGTGCGGTGCTGCCACCGGTTCAGCTCATTCCCCTCCCCCGCTACCACTTTTCTAGGATGGTCGCGTACCACCTGCCAGGTGCCAATGTACCACAGGTGGTACCCGTACCACTGGTTGAAAAGCCCTGCTTTATATAACTGGATGCAATGGCTTGTGCTAGTTGCTAGTTTGGGGGGGGAGCATGTTTAAAGATTGGTGTGTTCAAGTCCTAAACCTGTCTGTACCTGATGATCTGCAGGAGAAACTCACTGGAGGCTGTGAAATACATTCCCTGGAGATTGCTTAGCATCCAGTAAATTGACCATTAAGCTTAGGGACTTGAATCCAAGTACTGTACCCCCAAAAGTTTCAGGGTAATCCCATTGACATAATGGCATAAATGGATGGGAGCCTTTAACTGCTATTATGGTAGTAAGAAAGGTAGATTTGGCCACAAGATAATTTGTGACAAGCAGGCTAGACCTAAGGATTACAAGTGATAGAGAACCTCCTTGATTGAGCAAATTAGCTTCCCCAAAGAGCTTTTAATTACACAGCATATTCTATAAAACTGTGAAAGAAAATGGAATTTTTCAACATCTAAACATGAGCCCAAGATAATCCAAGTGCATATTCAAGGTGGTGGTAAGATTTTAACAAGAACAAAAAAATATCCTTGTCCAAAGCTCCTTGATGGCTTAGCCTGTCCTTGTATTCCTGGACTGGTGCAAGTTTTAAAATCTGTGTTTTCAGTCTTACTGTTTTGTAAATTCTTTCCCTTTGTTTTTGTAAATAGAAGCTGTCAAGGAGCAAATCCAGGTTGAAACAACTGACAGGGCACATTTTTTCTCTGTTATTTGCCTATCATTTTCCCTACCCCACCATTCCCCTTCCTTCAGTTGCCATTGCTCTGGTTGTTAAAGCATTTTCATTAAGAGACAAAGAATGGCATTCCTGCTGCCTCATTTCTCATTTAACTGGACCTTTGTTTTCCACTGCTGCATGGAAATGTAGGTTTTTCTAGTATTTGTTTATTAAATATTGCTCCTTTGTCTTTTGATAAATAATACTTTATCCCACAGACTGCCATCAAGCAATCCAATCTGTTTCATCATTCATCAACAGTCTGTTTCATTATTCAATACAACTAACTAATGAACGGACATTATACACATCTGGCTAATCCTAATTTTTAGCAAACTATTTTCACCTGATTTTCTTTTGTTGCTAGTCTCAACTCAACCTTCCCCAATCTCTTGCCATTCAGATGGCTTGGGAATACAACTCCTTTTGGATCTGAAATGCCATCATATTTGGAGGGTGCCACTTTAGGAATTGCTTCCTCTATTTTTGCACCCCTTCATCCACCCACATAACCAAGAGAAGGGAATAATTCACAATTACAAAGATGAATTACTGCAAAGAAAACAGCTATGTAGGATTGAATGTTCTGTTTTAGGACTGATTTGGATTTGCCAGCTTTTCTGGGTTGCCTGTTCTCCATCTTTTCAGTTCCTATAGCTGAAGCACAAGGTGGTGCTCAAAATCATATTGGTATCTAGCCCTATAGAGCTGTATATATAGGAGCCTAGTGGTGCAGTGGTTGGAATGCAGTATTGCAGGCTAACTCTGCCCGCAGCCTGGAGTTTGATCCTCAGGCTTGAGGTTGACTCAGCCTTACATCCTTCCAAGGTCAGTGAATTGAAGCCCTGATTTCTGGGTTGGGCTGGGGTGGGGCAGTATGCAAAAGATGAGATATGGTGAAAGTTGCAGTACTGCTATCTAGAAGTCCATCCATTATCCTCCACTGAAAAATCCTATGCATGCCTATTTAGTGGTAACTCCTATTGAACTCAGTGAGAGTTCTGAGTAGATATTTTATGAATGAGAAAATACTTCCCCTCCTATTTCTTAAAAAATGCTGTTTTTCAAAATAAAGCATTTCTTCCCTTTGATTGATCCTGCAGTCAAAGCATATTATTACACTATCTTACCTACTTAATACTCATGTGATGTTTAAAATTATTTTCTTAAAAAAAGGAAATGTAAAAACGGTTGTTTATCCAGTGCTTTTCAAGGTAACTTGGCATGCAAGAATTAAGTGAAAGAAGCTTTTCCTGGGCTGGGGAAAAAGCAGTTGAAAAAGCAGAACTTATTTAATTTCTGCATGGCAGCTTCTAAAAGCCATATGAGCTGGGCCAACAGAGGATGCCAATCCAAATAATGCTGAAAGGAAAAACCAGGTTTGTTTTCAAAACATCTGGGAAGGGCCTAAAAGTACATGGTTGAAACAGCATTTTTCATGTCCTTTATAAACAGCACTGTTAATTCACAAAAACTCTTAAATCAACAGCTTCTGAAACATTCCTAGGGAGTTTGAGCTTTTGGATAAATACTCCAAGGGGAGATTTTTAAGCAGTTTGTTTACCTTGTGTTTAGCTACAGATACATTCTAGCCAGAAGTAACACCTTTAAATCCCATTAAGTAAATGGAAAAGTTATGCATGCACTTAACTTTTTCCCATGGACAAAGCGAAATGCTAAACTTTTAGGGGACTTTGCTGCTTTCATTAATTATATTTATTTTACAATGAAAAGATTTCTTTCTTTCTTTCTCTTTTCAGCATCCAAATTCTCTCATAAAGGTTGAAATGAAATAAAAGTTTTATTGTGAAGTCAAAAATATTTTAAAGCACTTTGTTGTTTAATGTCCATTTTCTAAATATAGAGAAAACTTAGGATGTGTTTTAAAAAAGTAATGTTTACTGTAATATTATTTAGATGAAGAGGGTTTCTTTGCAGGGGACCAGAGGGAAGTTATATTTATGACCTCACTTTATTAATTTAATGAAATAAACATTCAATTCTTAGACTCTGTCATTTATTCTCAGATAATACTTTTCTATGAATCCTGAAGCCTAAAATGCTGATTCATTTAAATACAGATTTCCATGGTGCACAAAGCATAGATGAGTTCATCTGGCTAGATTATTATTTTTATAATTATTACAGTTTCATTTCCTCCATGGGTGGTTTGCTGTTTTTTTTTAAGTTAAATGTAAAAAAATCTATAATTATTTCAGGTGGAAAGTACCTGAATTTGTTATATTGCTTTTTAAGTAAATATTCAATTTCAAGGCTTCAATTCTCCTTTTGTATCTTTTTTCTTTAAAAAAATAGAATGTATTTAAATTGAATGATTCTGTGTATGTCATTGCTCTCTTTTGCACTCAAGTAGTTTCCTCAACCATCTTCCCCTTTTTCATTCTTACTCGGTCCATTGTTGTTTAGTCTTCCTTCAGTTCATTTGTCTAACTTTTCATCCCTTTCCTTCACATCCCTTTCCTTTCTTTCAGACTTTTTGCAACATCTTTACTGAATTCTGATTCTCCCCCCCCCCATTTATTTAAAGACAATAATTTTTAGGCATACAGGTAATCCTCTACTTACAACCACAATTGAGCTCAAAATTTCTGTTGCTAAGTGAGGCAGTTGTTAAATGAGTTTAGCCCATTCTACGACTTGTGCAGTTGTTAAGTGAATCACTGCAGTTGTTAAGTTAGTCACACGGTTGTTAAGTGAACCTGGCTTCCCCATTGACTTTGCTTGTCAGAAGGTCACAAAAGGTAATCACGTGATCCTGGGACATTGCAACCATCATAAATATGAGTCAATTGTCAAGCATTTGAATTTTGATCATGCAACCATGGGAATGCTACTGTGGTTTCCTGCTTGGGCAGGGGTTGGACTAGAAGACCTCCAAGATCCCTTGTGAAAAATGGACATGTCACTTTTTTTCAGTGCTGTTGTAACTTTGAACAGTCACTAAATGAACTATTGGTAATGGAGAACTATCTGTACCTTTTGATGGAGGCTTCCTTCCTTCATTTATTCCTTCCTCAAATTATTCTTGAAATGATGGCCCTTCTTCTCCCACCTGGGCTTCCTCCTTCCATCATACTGTAAATGATAGCCCTCATCTTCTTCCTATATTTTTTTCTGCAAGCAACGTCGTGAAGTGGCAGATTCTTTGCATTTTACTAAAGTAACTGAAGGGGGCTTCCTTATAAGGAATGGGGGATAGAAAGTTAAGAGAACTTGGACTGGGGAAAGAGAAGAAAGGCAGTTAATAGCTTTACAGAATAAAAGGGGGGAAAGGAAAGGAAAAAGATTTCAGAGGGCCTGAAAAAAACAAAACCACGGATAACTCTCAACCATATAGTCAACAATAATTCCATAAATAAGTAGTTCAGCTCCACTAAATGAAAGCCTCCCACGTTATCTGTTCCTACAGTACTATTTCTTCAATAAAATTTGAATTGTTAAAAAAGAGCTAAACTGAATAAATGAGAGAAAAAGGGAGGAGGCCTCTCCTCGATACTTTGGATTCAGGCTAATTAATTCCTCTCTTAATTAATCTTAATTTCTTTTACCTCTTTTGTGCTTTGGGTCCACCTATTGGTTAAAAAAAGAAATTTCTTAGGTATAAGAACTACAAAGTTTATTGTTTGGTGGTAGATTTGAACAATCTACAGGTAGTCCTCGACTTACGACTACAATTGAGCCCAGAATTTATGTTGCTAAGTGAGACATTTGTTAAGTGAGTTTTGCCCCATTTTACGACCTTTCTCACCGCAGTTGTTAAGTGAATCACTGCAGTTGTTAAGTTTGAGATTCAGTTGTTAAGTGAATCTGGCTTCCCCATTGACTTTGCTTGTCAGAAGGTCGCAAAAGGGGATCCCATGATCCCAGGACACTGCAACCGTCATATGAATTGGTTGCCGAGCATCCAAATTTTGATCACGTGACCATAGGGATGCCGCAACAGTCGTAAGTGTGAAAAACAGCCATAAGTCACTTTTTCAGTGCTGTTGTAACTTTGAACGGTCACCAAATGACCTGTTGTAAGTCCAGGACTACCTGTACTGGAGTTGTATTTACTCATGCTCCATATAATCTTAGAAAACGTTATATCATTTCTGAGCAAAAAACCTCTGTTTTGCCCCAGAGAGTAGTCCTCTGGCTTATTTCCACCCAGTGTAGACTAGGTAGTGCCAATAAAGAGATGAAAGATGGAAAACTCAAGAATGGAGATCTGTTAAGCACTGCTAGGAGAGGATTACTTGGAGTGTGGAGAAGAGCTAATCTGAGTAAATAAATGACCCAGTTAATGCCAGAATTCTTGGCATTTTCTTATGATAGAATCTGATCATCCAGGCAGATTGCATTACAGGAAGAAATAGATAACCTGGAAGTCCTGTTTATCGGAATAGCCTTATATTCCAAGCTTCCAAGAAGAATTCCAGGGCAACCTGTTGCAAGTCTGCAATACAGCCACTGATGCTAGAGAAAAACATTAAACCATAGTCACTTGTTTTGTGAGGTAGACGGCTATGTAAATTTGGAAAATAAATAAAATAAGCCTGAAGTTAATTGTTGACTTTTAGCTAAGGCTAGGAACTGCTGCATCTGCATGATTTATGTACAGAAATCATTGTTACAGATAGAAACAAAGTGGGTTTCATTTGATAGAATTGCTCTTCAATGCCCTGTGCAACCCAGATGTATATAAATTGAAATTTCTTTTTTCCTGATTGGCTTCAAAATATGTCAGTTCTTATAACAATCATAGCTATCAGAGCACAACGTCTTATTGTCACATTAGATATCATGTATTCAGTCTTAACTGAGTTTTGTCTTCAATAATCAACATATGCACAGGTCGTGTTCAAACAAGGTGAAAAAAGCTTTGATAAGCTGTCCCTAGCCTTTTATTAATATTTGTTCTGTTAAAATATCAAATACCTAACTAAATAAATGTATTTTTATCTTCCCTGTCAGACATAAAGTATAAAACATGAAGCATGCATGTTAAACAAAACAGCAGCATTAGAAACAAGTATGTTTTTTTTCCTATGCTGGTCAGTATTTAAAAAAGCAGCAAGAAATCAGCAGAATCTGTTGTCTTTCTCAAAATAAACCTGTCACTGTTCTTCTTTTTTTCTACTTCGTATTTTTATTCAAGTTGGATTGCATAGAAGCTTTTTCAAGTCACCTTTTGACTAAGGATATGGTGGAGGGAAAAAGTATTGCTTTGTATTTTGATAGGAAACAATTTCACTCACAAATCCCAAATTAAAATCCCAAACTGGAATCTATTTATTCTTTGGTTTACACACCTGTGTAAATGTGATGCAATTATTTGATCAAAAAAGACACAACAAACATGGGCACGTTTGTGTCCTATAAGTTTTATGTGTAGACTAGGAGCAAAATGTGTTCTACCTGAGTAGGAAAAAAAGCACTATAGAATATCTGGTGGTATTCCTTCATTTTTCCAATATTGCGCAAATATTATTCTTGCCGCTGTTATGATGTGTAAAATCAAATATAGGTTTTGTTTGTTAATCTTTTCTGGCATTATACCGAATTTAAAAAGTTCAGGTTTAAAATCTACATATTCTCCCAAAATCTTTTCCAACCAAGTATGTATCTTTTTCCAATAATTTTTTGCTTTATCACATGTCCACCACACATGATAATACATGCCTCAGTTGTGTTTACATTTCCAACATCTATCTGACATATTTTTAAACATTTTTGCCAATCTTGCTGGTGGCAAGTGCCATCTATAAAACATTTTATATAAATTTTCTTTATAGGAAGTTGACATTGTCAATTTATAATTTCTTTCCCATAGATTTTGCCATTTTTCTAATTCTATATTATATCCAAAGTTTTTCACCCATCTTATCATTGTTTCTTTAACTTGTTCGCTTTCCATTTCCAAAATTAATAAAAGATTATACATTTTCTTAATTAGTTTCTCATCTGAAGTTAATTTCTATGAGCTAATAATTAAACACTAACCTATAGACATACCTGGGCTCTGTGAAGAACAGAAAATAAACAGAAGTCACAAAATTATGTGTTGTGTCACAACACAGGGGAATCTTGAGCATTGTTTCTACCCATCTTAAAAGTTGCTAAGCTTGAAAAATAGTGGACTGGAATAAAATTAATTAAAGAAAAACAACCCTTTAACACAACTGCCTATAGTAGTGATTCTCTGTCTCTCTCTCTGTCTCTCTCTGTCTCTCTCTGTCTCTGTCTCTCTCTCTCTCTCTCCATTCTCCATTTAATAATTCAATATAAAGTATATTATTTAACAACGATTTCTGCTTCAACATTTTTTGCAGTTTCGGATTTGGAGTGATATTCCTTTTTCTTTTTCACCTAAATTCAATGCCTGTTTTTTCTTCTAAAGTTGAGCTGTCCAACTACTCTGATATGGCTTCTTGAATATCTTCATTAATATACATACATAAGTGTTAATGATTTCTAACATGCACATAGCCTTTAGAACTCTTTTCCATTATTGGTCTTTTTTGTTGTCCTTTTAAAATCCGCTTCAACCTGTACTATCTTTTCTTTCTTTTTTTACAGGGAAGCAGATGAAGACTGTTATGTTTTGGACTCGGTGAGGCATTGACGAGGCAGCAGGTGCAAACAACAACTCATTTATTAAGTTAAGTTGTAGGCACCTGACCCTGAAAGCTCCCCTGTGGGTAACTATAGTCTGAGTTTCCACCGTGGCATCATCCACAGGCAGTTGCTGGTAGGCTTGAGCCAAATCCAATTTGGCGAATATGCAACCTCCCTGTAGTGACGCTAAAATATGGCTGACTACAGGCACCGGATATGAATGTTGTTGAAGCGCTCTATTAATAGTGCACTTATAATCTGTGCATATGCGCACCTCACCGTTGGCCTTAAGTGGCGTAACTATGGAGGTTTCCCACTGACTGCTATCTACCGGCTGCAACACGCCTTGTTGCACCAGCTTGTCCAGCTCTGCATCGATTTTTTGTTTGAGGGCAAAAGGCACTCTACGAGGCTTGATCCTTATTAGGGTTATGGTAGGATCAAGATGGAGAGCTATTGGAGGTCCCTTGTACTTCCCTAAATTAGGGCTGAAAACATCAGCAAACTCCTGGCAAACTGTCGACAGGTCCGATGCTTGCGTTCTGTTTATGCCGGTCACCTGGATGCCTAAGGCATCAAACCAGTCTAGCCCGATGAGGCTTGTGCGGTTACCCTCAACTACCACGACTTCCAGGGAACCCTCACACTCTTTGAATTGTACTTGGAGCGTAGCTTCTCCTTTAATCGCTACGTGGGAGTTTTGGAAATCCATTAGCAAGAGATTTGACAGCTTGAGTTTAACTTGTTTGCCGCTATGACTGCAAATGTGGTTAAAGGTTCCTTGGGAGATTATAGATAGGGCTGACCCCGTGTCCAGTTCCATGTTGCATCAACTTCTTGAAGCTTGACTTTTAGTCTCAGTTTTTCCTTAAGGGGGCGATGGGCACCTGTCCTAAACACGCTCCTTCTGCTGGAGCAATAACTGACTCTGTGTTGCCCCGGGGCCCCGGTACCTTTCCTGGGGAACTCTTCTTGTGGAATTTCTCTCTGGTGACCTTTACAGATGGCGGCGATGTGGCCTTGTTTGCCACACGCCCGGCATGTTGCTGTGCGGAACCTGCACTCCGAGCGTCTATGTTGGCCTCCACAACCCGCACATCGAGTGAAGGGAACTGTCTTGTCAAATGGCCGCTGGGCTCTTTCTGGTGGCTTCTGCAATCGATCGATCTCATGGTCCGTGTCGGGGTCTTCGTCCCTTTCAGCGTCCTCATGGTGGATGGTTTCTGGGCTGGGAGTGTTCTTGGAGGGCCGTAAGGCTTTGACGGCTCCCCCGGCGGCTTCTTCGGCCATAATTTCCTTTAGAGCGTCTTGGAACGACAGGGTCTCCTTCGTGGACAACTTCTGTTGAAGGTCCCTGTTCCTCAACCTGCATACCAAACGGTCTCTCAGTCTCTCTTCGAGGTCTGTGAAATTGCAGAGCCAGGACGCCTGTCGTAGGACGGCTATGAACTCGGAAGCAGACTCGCCTGGTTGCTGCTCCCTCTGTTCGAAGGCGTGTCTCCAGGCAATAACAGAGAGTTTGGCTCTAAATGTTCCTTGAGCATTTTCTTGAGCTCGGCGTAGGCGACCGACTCAAGTGTAGCTGGAGCGACCAAGTTTTCGGCTATATCGAACGTCGCCTGGCCACACACGCACAGCAGTGTTGCGGCCTTTAAGCCATCTTTGCTAACTTGGTTAGCTCTCAGATAGTTCTTGACTCGAGAAAAGTATGAACTCCACCTCTCCGGGTGCGACACGTCGAACTCCGACAGTTTTCTGAGCTTGGCCATGGTGAGTTGTCTCTGACCTCTCAATGCCTTGTGCTGCTAAGGCTTCTGTGAATTTCCCAGGGACGGGTCCCTTGGGAAGGCGCTACCTCCAGCGTTTTCATACTGGCAGGCAGAAAGGGGGAATGTGGTTCCAACCTGGGCGCTGACGCCTGGTCTTACCCTTTAGTGACTCAGCTCTTCCATCTTAGCAGCACATCCCATCCTTGTCGCCACTGTTATGTTTTGGGCTCAGTGAGGCATTGACGAGGCAGCAGGTGCAAACAACAACTCATTTATTAAGTTAACACCGAAGCGGCACTAACTGCCGCTTAACCTCTATTTATACAATCACCACTAGGAGGCGGCCAATAGAATTAAAGCAGTATTTCCCACTTAAACACAGGCTAACAAGTATGTAGACAGACAGTCTAGAGTTTAAACAGACACAGCCGTTTGACCGTTTTCCACAGTTTTCAAGTAATTCACATCAATACATAACAAAGACAATGTTCAATCATTGGCCACAAACCTTTATGAACAATGTTCCCTTTAGGAACAATATGATGGGTAAATGTGAGACAATTTATTAAAAGGCCTCTTTGACAGCTATCTGCAAAAGAGAATGTTTGTGTGTGTATATGTAAATTATTCAAACAATGATTTCGGTTGGTGTGCAGCAAAGCAAGAACAAACAAAACAGCAATAAACTAATCAGAAATGCTCCACCTGAGTGAGCATGGTGTCAGCCTTACCAGGTAGACCAGACAGGAAACATGATCAGATAAGCTAATTCTACTTTATTGCAAAGCTACATTTGTAGAATCTTGCAAGTCTGAAAAAACCAACTTCCTGCTGTCTCCTTTACAGCCTGATAACTAAGAGAGGGTCCCTCCTGACTTCTTACTATGCCCACTATGAAACTGAGGGGCTATGTTATCTCTTATCTGGCCATCTCTCTTATCTGACCAGAGGAAGCATCTCTTCACTTGATCTCCCAAGGTCATTCCCATTTACCATTACACGTGGTTGTCTCAAAGGTGCTTTTTCAAAAAGCAACTGGACTATGTTTTCTCCCTTGAGGGAAAAGAAGATTTTTCGCTTCTCATCCAAGAAGCTTCATCGGTTCTGGTTGGCTGCTGTGTGTCTGTGCGTGTGTGAACGTATCAGAACTAATCCCTCCATTTCCCCCACCCAGTGGTGGGATTCAGCCAGTTCGCACCAGTTCGGTAGAACCGGTAGCTAATTTTTTGTTGCCCAGGCCCAGAATGGACTTCCGGAAGCGGCATCCATGCAGAGAACCGGTTGTTTACATATTTGAATTCCACCACTGCCCCCACCCTACCCACCATCCAGCCAGAACTGATGAAGCGTCTTGGATGAGAAGCAAAATGTCTTCTTCTCCCTGAAGGGAAAAAAACCAGTCCAACCACCTTTTGAAAAAGCACCTTTGAGACAACCATGACCTGGATGACTGAGAATCTCCATGGACATTACACATGGTCATTCAGTTGAGCCAAAGGAAAGATAAAATAAAGCTATTTTTACTGCCTTAAGGAATGCAGGGAGGAAGAAGGATAAAATTATTTGAAACTGCACAGGCAGATACAGTTTTGACAAGATGATATTTGATCTATCTCAATGCTATGCGGTGTACAACCTGATAGATGATTCCTACACTTCAAACTGTGCTACTGGAACTCTAAAATTGGTGGTTGCACAGGCTACCACATTCACCTAAAGTGACTCATATGTGCAATTCATGTAAAATGATTCATAAATATCCTGGTGACTACTGTACAATTTTGTCTAGAGTCCTAGATTTGACTCAGGTAATGCCCTTTCTTATTCTCAATGCCAACATAACCACTCAGGCTTTCTCTCCCTGTGACTTTAGAGACACATTAAGCATATCTGCAGAAGTGGAAAAATCTAAATTAAGATCAGCTGGTTTCATGTAGAGAAAAACGTTTGTCATTATAAAATTAGCAATAATAGTGTTATCTCCTGGTAGTGGGATCTTTTTTGTTAGGTTCATTTCTTCCTATTTCTTAATGAACACCAGAATAATCCAAGAAAATAATCAGATTACTTAAACATTTGGGTTCTTCCTAAATGCAGTATCTAATTGCATCTCCATTGGAAAGTTCTTGGATTACTTCCCCTGATTTTACCTTGTGAATCCATCTTACTTGGTTTCGTTGAATATTTTATTAAGCAACATGGGACTATCCAGATAGTACAGGTCTCAGCACAATCAGCCTCAGCCATCTTGGTCATTAGCAAAGAATTATGGGAACTATAATCCCAAATTTCTGGAAAACACCCCTTAATAATTACCTCCTGCCCTATGATATCCTAAGGTGGGAGATCCTGAGGCTCAATTCAACCATCTCTATGTAACCATTGATTCTTCACCCCTGCTTAGGAGCAGCCCTCCTGCTGAATTTGCTACAGCAAGACAGCAAAGTTACAAATAGATTGGATCTATGCCTGGTGATTAACCATGGTTTATTTAATCATTCTTTCTTAAAGGCATTTCAATAAGAAGGGTTCCCCCGACATGCTAAATCATAAAACTGGCTCAGATTAGCATGATATGCAACCCCAATCACAAATAAAAGTAGTCCTTGACTTACAACAGGTGGTTTAGTGACTGTTTGAGGTTACACAGGCACTGAAAAAGTGACTTCCCACACTTATGACCATTGCGGCATTCCCGTGGTCATGAGATCAAAATTCAGATGCTTGGCGACTGACTCATATTTATGACTGTTGCAGTTGCAGTATCCCAGGGTCATGTGATCCCCTTTTGCGACCTTCTGACAAGCAAAGTCAATGGGGAAGCCAGATTTATTTAACAACCGTGTTACTAACTTACCAGCTGAAGTGATTCACTTAACAACTGTGTCAAGAAAGGTTGTAAAATGGGGCAAAACTCACTTAACTGTCTCACTTAGCAACAAAAACTTTGATCTTAGTTTTGGTTGTAAGTCAAGGACTACCTGTATTTTCTTTTGCTATTAATAGAATTCAACTATTAGTTGAATAGCAACATTTGCTACTAATAGAGTTCAACTCAAGTTCAAGATGACTTTAAGTCAGACACTAGTTTTCAGCTCAGCTAAATTCTCTGATTTTTGTAGTGGAAGGTAGAGTTTTAAGTATTGGATTGCTGAAAAAGAATAGGGCACAAATTAATCAGTGTTGAATTTTTTTTTCCTTCTAGTTTTGTCAAAGTTCTGACCTATGTAATATGGTGAAATGTTTTTGTCATTGTGTTTTAAATGTATTCCAAAAATCCCATGGCCTTGAGACTTTGAAAAATAGGTAGATGCATTTTTAAACATACAGATAAAATAACATTGTAAAAAAAAAAAAGGAAGTAGAATGCAAGAGCATGAGATAAAGATAAGAACAGGAAGCAGCATGCAAGAATGTGGAAAGAAGGATGAAGATGAAAATATTTCTGTGACTTACTAAATTTATTCCATTTGGAGATGTGGTTTTTAATTGTTTTTTTTTAATGACCATGAGTAGCTTTCATTCACAAAGTCTGTGAGAGGAAATTGAGAAATAATGAATGTATTCATTATTTCATATTGGCTTCAAAGACCTGTGACATCTGCCAGTTGTGAAGAAATTGGTGGGCTGTGGTCTATTCCTTAAAGTGTTGCAATGCCATTCTTTTCTTGCAATTCTGTTTTCTACTTTGTACTGTATTTAGCCAACACTTGTAGTAAGTCAAAACCTTTTTTTTATTTTTATTTTTTAATAATTTTTATTGAATACAAAAAAAAAGAAAAAAGATTAAAAAAGCATTGAACATAGTGTATCATCTTTGACATACATCTTTGTCTAAACATTTCGTATTATACATATACTTTATACATTTCAGATATTCTTCCTCTATTTACATCCCTTCTAATGACCTTCCTTCTTTTTTTCCCTTCCATTTGTAAAATTTATTCCAGCTTAAATAGTATTCTGTTTCCTCCTGATTTTTTAATTCTTTAGTCATCTTATCCAATTCTGCGCAATACAAAATTTTCCTTATTAACGCATCTCCACTAGGCACTTCAGTTGTTTTCCAATTTTGGGCAAACAAAATTCTTGCCGCCGTTATCACATGAATAATTAGGTATATATCATCTTTGTTTATATTTTTTTCTAATATGCCAAGTAGTAGCATCTCTGGTTTATATTGAGTTTTTTGACCCGTCATTTCTGTTATCCAATTCCAAACCCTCTGCCAATAAACCTGTACCTCTTTGCAAGCCCACCAAACATGAAAAAAAGTACCCTTTTCCCTTTTACACTTCCAACAAAGTGGTGAGTAGCCACTATACATTTTTGCGAGCCTAGCCGGTGGCAGGTGCCATCTAAAGAGCATCTTATAGAGATTTTCCTTATAAGTTGTTGCCAATGTAATTTTGCAATTACGTTCCCAGATTTGCTGCCATTGGTCCAGGTTTATAGCGTGCCCCAAATCTATTGCCCAGGTAACCATTGTTTCTTTAACTTGTTCTTCAAATAATTTATATTCTAACATATATTTATATATTTTTTTTATTTGTTTTTTCTCCGAGCCTAATAATATTTTATCAAGCCCCGTATCTTGTCTATTAATTCCCCATTCTTTCTTGTCTTTCACGTATCTTGCTTGTATCTGAAGGTAAGACCACCATTCCAAAGCAATCCCCTGTTGTCTCAACTTTGCTTTAGATATCCTTCCTCTGACAGGATATCTTTGTATATGATAACCCTATCTTGCCTATAAAGGTTGGGGTATATAACTGCTTCTAATGGTGAGAACCAGCCTGGGAGTTTTGTGTAGTATTGGCATTTAACTATATTCCAGCTTTTTATTAGTTCTTGCCGGACTTTATGCCTCAGAAAGTATTGATGGTTCCTGCTTTTATCTGTCCATAGGTGGGCATGCCAGCCCTGCTGGAGATCATGCCCCTCTAATAGTAAACATCTTTTATTTCCCAATGTTATCCAATCCCTGATCCACGTCAGGGCCGCAGCTTGATAGTATAACTCCCAATCCGGGAAGCCTAATCCCCCTCTTTCTTTAGCATCCTGTAGAGACTTTTGCTTTATCCTCGCCTTCCTTCCTTGCCACACAAAATCTAAAGTTAACTTATTCAACTCTTTAAAGAATTTTTTATCTAATTGGATTGGAATATTTTGGAATAGAAAGATAATTTTGGGTAAAATATTCATTTTACCTGAGATTCTTCCTAGAAACGAAAGATGTAGATTTCTCCAGCGGTCTAGGTCAACTTTTATACGTTTAACTAATTTTCCGTAGTTATCCTCTCTAATTGATGAACAGCGTGCTGACATAACAATGCCCAAATATTTTATTTTAGTAACTACTTGTATTCCTAATTTTTCCCCAAGATTTTCTTTTTGCATGTTAGTCATATTTTTTTGCTATGATCTTTGTTTTGTTTCTATTTATTTTCATGCCTGCCACCTCTCCATATTCCTCCAATAGTTCAAAAAGCTTCTGACCTGATTGCACGGGATCTTCCAATACAAATACTAAATCATCGGCATATGCTTGGAGTTTATATTTTCCCTTTTTAATCTCAAGCCCTTTAATTTGCTCTTCTTGCCTTACAGTCCTAGCTAAAATCTCCAATGTATATATAAACAATAATGGCGAGAGAGGACATCCTTGTCTTGTACCTTTCTGAATATTGAATTTATTGGTGGCCTCACCGTTTATTATAATCTGGGCATTCTGTTCGGAATATATTGCAGCTATAACATTTAAAAAATTTTCTCCAACATCCATTAATTTCAATTGTTGGATCAGAAATAGCCAATTAACATTATCAAATGCCTTCTGTGCGTCCAAAAATAAGAGTGCCATTTGGCAATCGCTATGTGATTCGTAGTATTCCAATATGTCTAAAATTGTCCTTATATTCCGCTTAGTCTACCTATTTGGGAGGAAACCATTTTGGTCACTATGTATGAAGTCAATTAAATAATTTTAAAATCTCTCTGCCATTATTGATGCGAAGATCTTATAATCAACGTTTAGTAGGGAGATAGGTCTATAATTTTGTATCTGTGTTCTTTCTACATCTTCTTTTGGTATTAATACTATATTTGCCTCTAACCAGGATTTAGGTATTTTCGCCTCAGTTAAAACGTCGTTGAAAACTTCTAATAGGTGTTGATTAAGTACGTTTTGGTGTTCTTTATATAATTCCGCTGGTATTCCATCTGGGCCGGCCGCTTTATTAATTTTTTGTTTACTTATAGCCGTAGTTATTTCAATCATACTTATTTCCTCATTTAACATTATTTTTTTTTCCTCTGGTATCTTCGGTGTATCTGTCTTTTCCAAATAGTCTATTATCTTTTCTACACTTTGTCCCTCACTCCTCTTATATAAATTTTCATAATATCTTTGAGCAATTCCCCTTTTAATTATCTCATCATGTTGAATCTCTCCTTCCTCATCTTGCAAATTAACAATCTGTTGCTTCTCTTTCTGCCTTCTCAGTTTATACGCCAACCATCTTCCAGGTTTATTCGCGTATTCAAAATTATTTTGCTTGGCAGCCTTAAGTTGTTGTGCTAACTTTTCCGAGTCTTCTATACAAAGTTTGTGTTTAATTAATTCCATTTTACTTTTCAAACTTTTATTATTTAGGTCACCCTGATATTGTGTTTCAGCCTGCTTATATTCTTCTTCCAGTCTTATCCTGTGTTGTTTTTTTTCCTTATTTCTCTTGGCCATATATGAGATTGCAACTCCCCTCATGTATGCTTTAGCTGTATCCCAAGTATTCTGCAAAGATGTATCCCCATTCTTATTCGTTTGAAAGAAAAAGTGCATTTCTTTCTCCATCTTTTCCTTAAACTCTTTTTCTCTAATAATCACTCTTTGAAGAGTCCATCTTGGCCGGCTCCGTTGCCCTTTCCAGCAACAACTTATAGGATTATGGTCCGCCCAAAGACTAGGTTCTATATTAATTCCTTGAATTTCCGAATCTAATTTTTTTGAAAGCCATAACATATCAATCCTGGTCCACGAGTTATGTCTATTAGAGTAATATGTATATTCCCTTTTGTCTATATTTCTTTCCCTCCAAGCATCTTGCAAATTAAGGTCTGTGCACATCTCAAAAAAAGTTCTGGGAAGTATTTTTTTGTTTCCTTTCCTTGCCCCATTACTTTTATGGTCTTTTGTTCTATCTACTATGGCATTGAAATCTCCAATCATACAAAACCCATCTCCCTCTAAGTCACTAAGCTTGCTGTGTAGATCCTTAAAAAAAGATACTTGGGCTCCGTTTGGTGCATAAACTAAGACAATTATTATATTTTTTTTGTTTAGATTAGCCTCCACTATCAATATCCTTCCCTCTTTGTCCTTATAGATTTGTTTGGAAGCTATCTCCTGTCTAACATACAGTGCAATTCCTCTTTTTTTTTTTTTCTCATCTAGTGAGATGTATAGTCTTCCTAATTTAGGTTGCTCTAATAGATACTTTTGATCATTTTTTATATGAACCTCTTGTAATGTAATGACATCCGCATTTAATTTAATAAGTTTACTAAAAACTTTCCGCCGTTTTACTGGTGAATTCAAACCCCTAATATTCGTTGACCATATCCTATACTCCTCTCCCATTAACTTGTTTCTGTCGTGCCTTAGTGCTTCGAGTAATCCTTATTTCCTTCGACTCCTCAAGGCTTCTCCCCTGTTGTCCTAATCCATCTTGTCCTCCTCCCCCTTTTACTTCCTCTATACCCTGCTCTGTCCCTCTTTTATCCATCATTCGTTCACCTTCTCCTTTTTCAACCATCGCATTTCCTTCTCCATGATCTCCCAGCTCTTCCTCTGAGATACAGTATTGTCTATGAAAGTCTTCAGCTTTCTCCAACGTATCCAACCTGAATCTCTTCTCCTGCCAAGTCACGATAATCCCCTCTGGTGTTAGCCATCTGAAGTTCACATTACTTTGGTGCAACCTAGACGTCAAAAATTGATAGTTCTTCCGTAGGTCTCTCATTCTTTTAGGTATTTGTTTTAGCACTATAATTTGTTTCCCTCTGTACTCCAGCTGTTCATCACGTGTCTTGTATAATATTTCATCTCTAATTGTCTTTTTTATAAATTTCACGTGCATCTCTCTAGGCAAATTATATCTTCTCCCATAATTTGTCTGCACCCTATATGTCTCGTCCATTGCAGCAATCATCTTCTCTTTGTCTATCCCAAGAGCTCCCATCAGTAGGTCTGCCATCTTATCTTGAAGGTCTTCCCCTCTCTCCTCAATGACGTTTTGGAATCTAAGATAATGAGCTGCCTTTTCTGCTTCCAGTAGCGTCACCGCTGTCACTAATTCTTTGTTAGCCAAAGTTAAATTTTTATTTATCTCTTCAACCTTCTTCTCCTCATTATCCATTCTTCGTTCTACTTCCAATAGTTTCTGTTCATTTTTTACGTATTTGCTGTTGGAAGGCCTCAAATCTTCCATCCATTGCCTGAATCTTCTCTTTCATTTCTCCTGTATTGTTCCTTACCCCTTCTAACTCCTTCTTGATTTCCTCATGATTCTTAAACATAGCTTCCTGCATTGCCTGCATCATTACCTGAAGGTCTTTAAATGAGTTAGGACGCTCCTTTTGAAGCATATCATCTAACAATTTCTGACTCATGGGGCTAGAACTTTGTATTGTATTTTTTTTTCCCCCGCCAATCTTAGTCAGATTTGGATTACTTGCCATTTTTTGTAAACTTTTCCACAACTTACTGTTCCTCCAAAATAACCACTTTTCACTTCCCTCTTTTTTCCTTCCACTTTTTGTCACTATCGTGGTCTGTAAATATAACTCTGTCAATATATTTCACGTTCTAGTACCACAGTACCAAATGTTAGTTTTAAGCTTCCCCAATTTTTGTTCTAACTTGTGAGGTTATAGTTTAATAGTCCAATATTCCCTTCAGTCTCTCTTAAATTTCCCTTCTCTTGGCAATCTCCTTTCAGAAACTGCCAATCATTGTCCCAATCCAGTTCCTTCTGTCAATCAATCACTGTTCCTTCCCAGAGAAGCCACCTTTCATCAGCCGATCTGCTCCAAGGTCAAAATCAAAACCAAAAAGTCAAAACTCTCAAACAGATCTTCGGCAACAATTAAGATAAAAAAAAAAGTCACTGTCCCTTTAAGAAAAACTCTGAGTCTCAAAACTTTGCTTCCTGGCGTCCTCCTAATGGGGTCTTTTCCGGCCTCTCTTCTTATCACTTTCACTCGCCGCCAGCTCACCGCTACTCCAACATTCTTTTGCCAGGCTTTCGTTTCTTTGCAACCCCTTTAATTGCGTCTTCCAAGTCTACTCACAAAGGTTTCAGGAAAAACACTCAAGTCAAATCTGATACACCGTCGTTCCGCTGTTTCTTCGCTAGCTCTGTCCAGCTGTCATGTCATTCAGCAGCCATTACTGGTCGCCTTCTTCCCGGTCCGCTCGGTTCTGGGTTTCACCCACTTCCCGACGTCAGTCGCCACCAACAACAGAGCAGCAGGTCGCCCACACCTTCCGCCGCCCCTATGAGGCTTCTCTCGGCTCGAAAGAGCCCCACAAGCCTGGGATAAGCAATTGGAGATGCTAGAGAGATCGTTTGCACCTCTGCTCGCTCTGACAGCTGGCTCCGCCTCCCGTAAGCCAAAACCTTTTCAATAATAAGTTGCTCAGGAATTTGAAGAGCAAAGAATTCCTTATAGGGATGAGCTTTAATGACTTTTCATAGAGCTCAATTCTTTCTTGCTGTTAGTGTTATTATTTATGTTATTATAGGCTGCTAAAGAGCATGGTGGCTCATGTGATTAGTACATTAGGTTGAAGGTTAGCAAGCCTGTGTTTGAGACTCGAATGCTACTGTGGGGTGAGGTTGAGCTCCTGTCCTTTGCTCCAGCTCCTGCAGGGGATATGAAAGGAGCCCCTCTATTCGATGTCTCCCCAGGCAACGGAGATGTCACTGCATAATCCTTTCAACCGGAAGCACTTTGGTGCTTCTGACACAAATGTTATGCCGGGCTATAGGCTGCTGATTGATGAAAGAAACTCTGAAGTTATCATGGATATTAGCATACATTGTGACTCTCATTTCAGTTTACATGCTAACTTTTATCTTTATTAATTTATGTAGGAGAGGGGTTGTAAAAAATCATTTATAATGTAAGGTGGTCATGGATTTAGGAAGTTTGAGACTGTCATTATGGCTCATTGTCCATTTTTTCAAGATGTGACTGATGTGCAACAGGGAACAAAACAATGTGTTTAGCATTCTGCCTTTTCCAATAATAATGCAAGCTCAGAAATATGACCGAAAGAAATTCATAAATATTATAAAAAGGAGAAGGAACAAAAGGAGGAGGCTTCTGAGAAACTGCAAAGTAATTTCAGCACAATGAAGTTTAACTCCCCAGATTCTGCATCCTGTTGTTGCTAGACATGCAAATTGAGGCAACAATTTAACAAATAGTAAGGGCGAAAACCTCAGGTCAAGGAATCAGTAAATAACAGTAGTGGAGAGGAGAGTTTCTTCTAAAATTGCTCTACTCTCTGCAACAAAACCACAGTTTTTCCATTTCCCAATAGCAGCAATCTTCATTAAGGTCATTGATGGGGAAGGTTAAAACTTCCATAAATTATTCCCATCACAATTTGGGGGGGGGGGGCAAGATGGTACAGAAGACTTAGCCTCATCCCCCAATCCAGATGAAGAAAGTGATGGAGAAAAGAACTCCTAAATGCCAGAATGTCATCAGTTCTCCAGCTTGGTCCTCTTGTTGGCTAGAGAGCACCTCTACTATAACTTATGCAGGCAGCTTCCATCCACTTTCCATTTTTATTTCTAATAATGCGATATTGATCAACCATCCAGACACATTGTAGTGTACAGGTAGTTCTCTACTTACAACCATTTGTTCAGCGATCTTTTGAAATTATAATGATGAATGAAGGGATTTAAAACTTGTACCCAAAATTATGGCTGCTGCAGCATCTCTACAGTCACGTGAACAAAATTTGGGCACTTGGGAATGCACCTCTCCCTGATGGCCAACTGCAGGGACACTGCAGCTGCCCCCTCGTGCTTATCATTCCCCCCATCTACTCCACTGGGCCCCTTGGGCCTATCTAATACCTGGCCTGGTCCCCACCATACTTCTTCCTTCCTGCCCCACTGAGTCCCACATCCTTGGGACTACTTCCGCCTCTGTCATATCTCTCTTTACTTACCTTACCTGAAGATTGCCTCAGGAAAGGTGAACCAGCAAACCGGCTGTGTGGCCTTCCTATATAAATGCCACATAGTGCCGTTCCAGAAGCAGGCACCATTTTGGAAGCCACTACAATTCTCAGATCACCCCATTTTGGAAGTGGCAGAGGTCGTTTCATCTTGGGAATTTATATTTTGGTAGTTCTTACTTCAGGCAGCAGATGTGAGATATGGAGAGAAGCAACCATAGCAGAGGAGAACAGAGGTCTCTAATCTGTCCGGCACTCTCTATGTTTCTCAACTCAGCAACTTTAAGATATGTGGACATCTATTCCCAGAATTCCCCAGCCAGAGTTTGCTAGGGAATTTTGGGAGTAGATGTCTGTTATATCTTCAGTTCTTTAGGCATTGAATGAGGCAGAGTGTTGAAACAACAACAAGTTTATTAACTCAGAACAGAAGCAGCCCTAAAGGCTGCTGCACAGCTATTTATACAGTTAGCCTCTAGGTGGCAAACAATAGATTTAAAGTAACAGTTTCCCGCCCCAAACCTCATTATCAGCTTGGAGACAGCCAGTCTGGCTTTCAGTAACAGCAACTGTTAAACAATACAGCAATGTAGGTCAGACATTAAGCAAGTGATTTAAAACAGTTGTGGCCAATACATTACACCCCTTCCCCCTAGATGGCTCAAACTCTCAATTGCTGGACATAGTCCTGCAGATATTTAGGCGGCCTTCTTGACTGTTCTGAACGTCTAGGGTTTGCAGTGGTCTCCCGGTCTACCTGCTCACCTCCCTGGCTGGGTAGGCCAGGACTCTGAGGTCCAGTGAAGTCAGGTTGACTCGGGTCCCTTTGGCTGGCCAGTCCCGGTCGGCCCAAACCAAAGTCCAATCGTGCAGCAAAGTCTGCAGGGCTGTCCCTCAGCACAGTTTGCCGGTCCTGTTCAGCGGATACTGTCTGTCTGTCCGGGGGAAGCTCTCCTACGGCCTTTCCCCCATCTCCTTGAGTAAGAGTTCTGTTGGAGCGTGCAAGCTCCTCTGTTGGGCCGCTGTCGCACAGCCCTTGCGTGCGGCCCTCTTGAGAGGCCTGAGCCAGCGACTGGTTTGCTAGCCTCCGATGCAGCTGGTCAATGTGCCGGCGAATGACTCACCCATCTTCCAGGACCACCTCATAAGAGAGTGGTCCCGACACCTTAACAACCACGTCTGCCACCCACAAAGCCCCTTGCCCGTAATTCCGGGTCCAAACCCGGTCACCCACTTGCAAATTCCGAGGTGCCTTTGGCTGAGCAGAGTCCAAGGCAACCCTGTCGGGGTGCAGCCTGTCCAGCTTGGTGATCAAACGGCCCCATCTGAGTTCGGCAGGGCTTCTGCCTGTGGTGGTACAGGGAGTTCTGTGTTGGCAAAGTAGAAAATCTGCCAGTCTGTGGTGCCAATCCCCTGTGATAATCCGTTTTAGTGATTCCTTGGTTGTGCGGACCATGCGTTCCACTTGGCCATTCGAGGCCAGGTGAAAGGGAGCTGACCTGGCGTGCCGTATTAGATTTGCCCTGAGGAAAGACTGGAATTCAGAAGTGGTAAACTGAGCCCCATTGTCAGAGACTAACACGTCTGGAAGTCCGTGTGTTGCAAAGATTCTGCACAGTTCTTGGATGGTCCTGGCAGTGGTCATAGTAGAGACTGGTGCGACCTCTAACCATTTAGAATGGCTATCTACCACTATTAAAAACAGCTGTCCCTGAAAGGGCCTGGCAAAATCGATGTGGATTCTTGACCACAGTGTGTGTGTGTCCTCCCATCGGTGGACAGGGGCTTGCAGCATCTCCGGTCTGGATTGCTGGCACGTGTAACAACCATGTACTTGGGCCTTGGTGGCTTTATCTAGCCCTGGCCACCAAAGGTAGCTCCTCGCAAGTGCCTTCATCCGGACTATTCCCGGATGACCCTCGTGCAGAGACTCTAGGACCCTGGGCCTTAAAGAGGTCGGGACTATGACCCTACTTCCCCAAAGGATGCACCCCTTATGAGCTGAAAGCTCATCTTTTCTCATGAAGAAACTCTGAAATTCTGGCCCTGGACATTTGTCCAGCCATCCTGTGTGTACCCAGTTTAGCACACGACTCAGCGTTTTGTCAGCTGCTGTCTCAGCAGCTATGTCCCCAACATGAAGGGAAGATTCCAGCAAATCCTGGATAGCCAGGATGCGTGCAGCCGGAGCTGGATCTGGCTCCACATGTGGCAGGGGCAACCTGCTCAGGCCGTCTGCATGGCCCATTTCCTTGCCCGGTTTGTGAATCATCCTGTAGCTGTAGGCTGACAGGAAGATAGACCACCTCAGCATTCGAGGAGACAGAATCTGAGGTGTCTGTTTGTGGTGAACAACCCTAGGAGTGGCTTGTGGTCCGTGAAGACCGTGAACTGGCGGCCATACAAGTAGTCATGGAACTTTTTAACTCTGGCCACAATGGCCAGAGCCTCCTTGTCAATTTGCGCGTAGTTGCGCTCTGTGGACGATAGGGTCCTGGAGTAATACGTGATGGGCTTCTGCCGCCCATCAGCCATTAAGTGGCTTAACACAGCCCCAACCCCATACGGGGATGCATCACATGCAATGCAGACAGGCAGCTGCTCATTGAAATGAGTGAGAACTGAGTTCGACAACAGCAGTGATTTGACTGCTTGGAAGCTACTCTCGTGGCCACTGGTCCACTGCCACTGAGCTTGTCTATCCAAGAGCTGGTGTAATGGCTCTGCCACTGCGGCCTTGTTTGGGAGGAAGGCATGGTAAAAATTCAAAAGGCCTAGGAAAGCCTGAAGCTCTCCCTTTGACTTCGGCCTTGGGGCCTGCTGGATTGCTTTTAATTAGGATTCCGCCGGATGAATGCCTTTGGCATCGATGCAGAAACCAAGGAACTCGGTTGTCTCTACCCCAATCTTGCACTTTTCTTTTTTTAGTTTAAGTCCCGCGTTGCGGAACCGCTGAAGGACGGCCTGAAGCCGTTCAGCCAGAATCTTAACCGATTCCCCAGCAATGAGGACATCATCGAAGTATGGGAAAACCCCAGGAATTCCCTTGAGCGTGCACTCCATCACTCCCTGGAACAGCCCTGGGGCTACACTCACCCCAAACTGTAGGTGCTTAACCTTAAAAGCCCCCCTATGGGTGACAATGGTCTGGGCTACCACCGTGACCTCATCCACGGGCAGTTGTTGATAGGCCTGTGCCAAATCTAATTTGGGGAACACACGGCCTCCTTGCAATGATGCCAAAATATGGCTGATAATTGGCACAGGGTACGCATGCTGTTGAAGTGCCCTGTTGAGGGTGCACTTATAGTCAGCGCATATTCGCACTTCCCCGTTGGCCTTTAATGGCGTTACTATGGGGGTCTCCCCATAGTATGGGCTGCAATACCCCTTGTTCCACTAGCTTATCCAGCTCTGCATCGATTTTGGGTTTCAATGCGAAAGGCACTCTACGAGGCTTGATCCGTATTGGAGTTACCATAGGATCAAGTTTGAGGGCGATTGGAGGACCCTTGTACTCCCCTAGACTAGAACTGAAAATATCCGTGAACTCTTGGCAGACTGCAGGCAGATCTGCCGCTTGTGTTCGGTGAATGCCAGTTACTTGAATGCCCAATGCATCAAACCAATCGAGCCCTATGAGGCTCGTGTGTTGGCCTTCCACCACTATGATATCTAGTGGCCCCTTGAACCCCTTGAATTCTACCAGAAGTGTGGCTTCGCCTTTGACTGCCACTCAGGAGTTTTGGAAGTCTGTGAGTAGTAGATTAGATGGCTGGAGCTTGGCCCATCTGTTGCTACGATGGCATAGGTGCCTGAATGTTCCTTGTGAAATGATGGACATGGCTGTGCCTGTGTCCAGTTCCATCTTGCATGGAACTCCCTGAAGCTTGACTTGTAGTCTAAGCTTCTGCTTTAGGGGGCGATGGGCACCAGTGCGGAATACACTCCTTCGGCTGGAGCAGAACCCTACTCGGTGTTGACCTGGGGCCCCAGTACCTCTCCTGAATTTCGTACCTCTCCTTCTTTCGGGCGGTCCCTCTGACGACCTCGGAGACGGCAGCGATGTGGCCTGGTTTGCCACAGGCCCGGCACGTTGCAGTTTGGAATCAGAAATCCGCGTGTTGATGGCAGCCTCCGCAGCCCATGCACTTAAGGAATGGAACTGCCTTCCCAGCTGGCTGCGGTCCCTTCTCCGGGTGCTTTCGTAGCTGGTCGACTTCGTAGTCTGAGTTGGTGTCTTCCATCCGCTTGGCGTCCTCGTGATGGATGGCTTCAGTGCTTGACATGCTTTTGGAAGTCCGCAGCGCTTTAACAGCCCCTCCGGCAGCTTCGTCCGCCATGACCTCCTTCAAGGCCTCTTGTAGCGAGAGAGTCTCCTTAGTGAACAGTTTTTGTTGGAGCTCTCGATTCCGGAGTCCACAGACTAAGCGGTCTCTCCTCCAAATCCGCGAAATTGCAGAGTCGGGATGCTTGATGAAGAGCAGCAATGAATTCTGTTGCAGACTCGCCGGGTTGTTGCTCTCGCTGCTCAACAGCATGCCTCCACGCTATAACGGATAACTTGGGCTCGAAGTGGTCTCGGAGCTTTTTTTTCAAATCCGCGTAGGTGACCGACTCGAGTGGTGCCGGGGTGACCAGGTTCTCTGCAATGTCGAAGGTGGTGGGGCCGCACAGGCAGAGGAGTGTCGCGGCCTTCAATCCATCTTCGGTGACCTGGTTGGCGTGGAGGTAATTTTTGACGCGGGAGATGTAGGACGCCCATCTCTCTGGGTGAGTTACGTTGAATTCTTCGAGATTCTTGACCTTCGCCATGATGGTTTGTTTCTTCGTTCAATGCCTTGTGCTGCTGGCTTCTGTGTAGGCCCTAGGACAGATCCTTAGGGCGTGGTGGTCTCCAGCGTGGCTTGCTGGCAGACCGAGGGGGGGAAACGTAGTTCCTGTCAGGCTCTGTGCTGACCTCACCCCCTAGTGACTTCAAGCTCTCTCAATGAAGCAGCACATCCCACCCTCGTCGCCACTGTTATATCTTCGGTTCTTTAGGCATTGAATGAAGCAGAGTGTTGAAACAACAACAAGTTTATTAACTCAGAACAGAAGCAGCCCTAAAGGCTGCTGCACAGCTATTTATACAGTTAGCCTCTAGGTGGCAACCAATAGATTTAAAGTAACAGTTTCCCGCCCCTAACCTTATTATCAGCTTGGAGATAGCCAGTCTGGCTTTCAGTAACAGCAACTGTTAAACAATACAGCAATGTAGGTCAGACATTAAGCAAATGATTTAAAACAGTTGTGGCCAATACATTACAATGTCCACACATCTTTAAGTTGTTGAGGTTGAGAAACACTGCTCTGACCAAATGTCCTTCACCACATTTGGAGAAGAACCAATTCCTTGTGCTCAGAGAGAAGACTCATGCTATTTGAATATGGAAATGGGAAGAACACTACGTTTTTCTTAACCTGACAAAGCTGCAATGAAATATTTGTTTCTTTGATTTATGTTTTATTCAGGAACTCTTTTCATATTTTTCTCCATAACAACATTTCTCTTCTTCTTCAGTCACTCCCTGCTCTGATGCAATCCAGATTAAACAGGGCCATCTTCTGCTTGGAAAAGTTCTCTGTGTATGGAACAAATAAATACATTTAAGAAATGTCTCTTGGAACATTCTATAATATGATTTATAGTGGCAGAATGAACTGGGAATAGTTGTCTATGTTTAAAGTCTAAAGATACATACATTTGGCTGAAATTCCAAATTTTCAGGCATAATGCTCCTACTACTAGATGTTTTAGTGCCCAAACTTATTTTTGTGGCTCCCACATCATGCCAGGTGGTGGTAAAACGGTTGGTCTTTAGCAACCTTATTTGTTTGCTTATTTATTAAATTTAATATCACTGACCAAGTGAAGCAACCCAATGTACTCTCAGAGGTAAGATACTGAAACACCTTCCCACCAACCACAAAATCTAGATCTGGACATTTAAACCCTGCCTAAACCTGAGATGTCCCTGCATCATTTAGACTCTACTATAAGACCATTGCGATTGGAGGTAAAATGAAGCAAAAGTTGCACCTTTGCCAAACTACAATTTGCAGTCCTCTGTTTTACAATAGGTCAGCCCACAAATATTTGCGGTTTCTCCTCTTCTGTCATTTGTGGATGTCTCATTATCTTTAAGTTATCATAACAGGATTTTAGACTTTTCCCTGCTGTAAGGTCACTGGCCCTACTTAAATTTGAGATACCATTAAAAGTCTAATCAGGCAACTCAAACAGAGGTTTTTTGAGGAAACAGCGCTTTATTTTCGATCGAAATAAGTCCTGGGTGGGAACACAATCTGAACACTGCAGAATTGCATTCAGAAGTGCCACACCTTAGAAAGTTAGTAGCATTGCTTTATAAACTTTGTTAGCCAATGAAAATCAGACAGCACAGCCATTACATCATAAGGAAGATATCAATCATTCCTGTACACTCTCTTATTCCCTCCTTCAGTACATCCCATCCATGTACATGTTTCCCACGCTTGCATGAAATTTGTCCCTGACGCAAATTACAAAAGCGAGATAGCAATAGTTAGGCTAAACAATTTCTTTTTGTTCCAGTTACAGAACCCTTCACTGCCATTGTCAAAGTAATGAATGGATGCTTGCAATGCTAATTTCCTAAAGTGCAAATAGAAATGTTATGTAATTTGCCCTTCTGATAATTCTAAAACTATTTAGGCTCATTTAGATATTGTAGGAGGTGAACTGGGTTGATGATAACCAAAAATCCATCTGTTGAGCAAAATATTCTGGTCCTCAAAGCAGGTTGTCCTAACCTCTGCTTAAGGAGCAGAACTTCATGTTTTGAGATCGAAACACATTTGATAGGATTGGAACCAGATGCTGCAACTTTACCTGTTTTGATATTTTGCATATAGGTAGTCCTTGACTTATAACCATTCATTAAGTGACCATTTGAAGTTACTGTGGCACTGAAAACCATGACTAACAATTAGTCCTTGCACTTACAATTGTTGCAGCATCTCCATGGTCATGTAATCAAAATTTGGACAAAATTTGGATATGAAGGGTTTGTAAAATCAGGCATAACTCACTTAATGACCAACTTGCTTAGTGATAGAGGTTCTGGTCTTAATTGTGGTTGTAAGTTGAGGACAACCTGTATTTCTTGCTCAAATAAAAAGGTTTGCTGCAAACTGTATTACTGGCCAATGACATATCAAATGCAATGCAGTGAGAATACAAAGTGATACATATAAACATGGATATATTTTTTTCTTTCTTTCAATGTCATATACGCTGATGATGAACCAATCTAATATTGAGTGGTTCTTAATGAAAAGAAAAATATCAGCAAGCCTATGGCAGGAGGATGACAGGAGGCAGAAATTGGGAAAGGGCTTGAAAAGAAAACTGCTGATTTGTTACAAGTAGTCCTAAACTTACAACATTCATTTAGTGGCCTTTTGAAGTTACAACGGCACTAATTTTTTTTTTATCATTTTTCACACTTATGACCATTGCTGCATCCCCATGATCATGTGATGAAAATTTGGATCTTGGCAACTGGCATGTACTTATGATGGTTGCAGTGTCCCTGGGTCATGTGATCATTTTCTGACCTTCTGACAAGCAGTCAATGGGGAAGCCAGATTCACTTAACAACCATGTTACTAACTTAACAACCAAAATGATTTTCTTCACAACTGTGACAAGAAAAATCATAAAATGGGGCAAAACAACTGTCTTGCTTAGTAATGGAAATTTTGGGTTCAATTGTAGTCGTAAGATGAGGACTAACTGTAATGTTTTATTACAAATGATGAAGACATTAATCTCTTAATTTAATAAATACAGGTTTACGGATTTTGGATTTAATAAATAAAAGCTTTTGGATCTGAGTTTTATCAGAATTTCATGCAATTTCAGACTTCATCCCAAACAACAAACATACTGGACAATGTTCACAGCTTCCTTTCAAATTTCACAAAAAATCCAATGAATCTTGGACTCACCAACAGAGTTATAAAGTTGATTTCATGGGGAAAAAATAATTTGACTTTAGACTACATCAGTCAGACCACCCCTGCATCTAGTTTTGGTTAGCACAATACAAAAAAGATAACTGAGGAATTGAAAAGGGTGGCCAGCAAATCAACAAAGATGGTAAAGGGCTTAGAGACTAAATCACACAATGAATCATTGAAAGAAGTCTTTAGAGCAGAGCAGAGCAGAGCAGAGCAGAGCAGAGCAGAGCAGAGCAGAGCAGAGCAGAGCAGAACAGAGCAGAACAGAACAGAACAGAACAGAATAGAATAGAATAGAATAGAATAGAACAGAGCTGGAACGGACCTCGGAGGTCTTCTAGTCCAGCCCCCTGCTCAAGCAGGAGAACCTATACCATCTCAGACAGGTGATTGTCTAGTCTCTTCTTAAAAATTTCCAGTGATGGAGCGCCCACGATTTCTGGGGGTAAGCTGTTGATTGTCCTCACTGTCCTTAATTTCAGGTTGCTTCTCTCCTTGATCAGTTTCCAACCATTGTTTCTCATCCTTCCCTCTGGTGTTCTGGTGAACAACCTGGCCCCCTCTGCCTTGTGGCAGTCCCTCAGGTACTGGAACACTGCTATCATGTCTCCCCTGTTTCTTCTTTTCTTTAGACTAGCCAATCCCAAGTCCTGCAGCCGTTCTTTGCATGTTTTAGCCTCCAGGCCTTTGATCATCTTAGTTGCTCTTCTCTGATTTTTTCCCAAACTCTCAACATCTTTTTTGTGATATGGTGACCAAAATTGACTGCAGTATTCCAGGTGTGGTCTTACCAGGGCTTTGTAAAGCAGTACTAGTACTTTGTGTGATCTTGATTCTATGCCTCTGTTTATACAACCCAGGATTGTATTGGCTTTTTTTGGTTGCTGCTGCACACTACTGGAAGGCTTAGGGGAGACAGGATGGCAATCTTCTAGGACTTGAAAGGCTGTTGCAGGGAAGAGGATGTGGTTTACTCTTCAGAGTTCTTGAGGCTAGGACAAAAACCAATGGATGGAAAACACTACAGAGAAAGATGGAAACTCAAAAGAAGAGGGAATTTCGTGACTATTAAGCAGTGGAACAGCCTGCCTTCTGGAGTTGTGCTAACACCATCTAATTATGCTAGCTATTTGTGCTCTAGCTACATCACTAGAAGTTGCGATGCAAAGGTTGGTCAGTCATTTGTTTGGGATGATCTGAGGATTCCTGTTATAGGCAGGAGGTTGGACTAAAACACTTCCATTTCAACTCCATGATTCTAAGATTCCATGGGTACTAAGTGTTATAAAAATAATAATTAAAAAAACATGTAAAAGTATTTTTCTCTCTTTTAAATAAATCTAGACAGGAGAAACAAAACTTAGTCTTCCCTTAATTTCAAATAACACAATAAGAAGACAAATAATTAAGAAAAGATCCAATTTGCTTGATGTTTCCTTTTGAAATAAAGAACAAATCTCCTGAGTTTATGAAACACTTTATAGTACAGCAAATTATCTGTGCTGGAACAGAAAATGTTGGTTTGAAGGTAACTTGCAAATAATAGTATAAATGAATAGTATTCCCAAGGCATATTTTCAGTTGAGATCCAGTTTGGTGTAGTAATTAAGGTACCAGACTAGAAACTGGGAGACCATGAATTCTGGTTCCACCTTAGAAATGAAGCCAGCTGAGTAACCGTGCGCCAATCACTCTCTCTTAACCATAGGAAGAAGACAATGGAAAACTTCTGAAATCTTGCCAAGAAAACTGCAGGAAGTAATCCAGGCAGCCCCCAGAGATCAGTATTGATTTGAAGGGACATGCGCGCGCGCACGCACGCACACACACACACCACACACATTTTTGGTTGAGACATTTCATGAAATAGTCTTTGATTCTTTTATCCAGTGGAATATGCTGATGCTCATATAGGAGCCAGGGCCAAGAAGATTAGTAGTAAGCGGAAGTGTGTTTTCTGTCTATCAGACTGGTCTTCGTACCGATATGGTGACTTAATATTTTTGATATATTCTAATTCTCCTCCTCTGATCATTTTTTTCTCTATAAGCAGACCAAAGTAATTTTTGGTGCTCTACAATTGCACCATCAGATCTAGTATTTACAATGTCCTCAATCCTCAGTTATAGTTCCATTTTTGTTTTTGTTTCTGTGTGAACTTGCCAAGGTAAGTTCCTGATTTCCACTTTGGGACTTTTTTTTTTTGGCTGAAATCATACAGGCACATGCCACACAGTCTGTTATTAATTTTAAAAGGAATGCTCTAGGAAATCTGTGTTACTCATAAGACAAACTACAAATTAATTAGATTAAGATGGAGAGTAATGCTGATGATTTTCAGCCTTGTGTTGTGCTCAGAATATGCATCATTGCCCTCTGCAGGATTTTCAAGGAGCTACTCATTCAATAAATGGCAAAGTGTTCCAACTATGAAGCCAGAAGACTTCATATCGTTCATATTGAACTGAATTTAATACAGATCTTTTCAGTTCTGACTCACAGAGAGGCTGATGTAGTACATACATCATTTAGAGATATAAACCGGTCACTTGCATCACTAAAAGCTTGGTAAGAAATAGGAAGAGATGGAGGAGACTATAATAGATCCTCTTGCCTTCAGAGATTACTGTATATTGGAGTTTTCTCCAAGAGTAAAGTTCAAAACCCCCACTACTTTTTCTATCCTGCTTCTTCTAAGTCCAATTTTAATGACCGTGGGTATAACTGTTGCCTGCACAGTTCTGATCTTTTTAGGTATGGATGCATTACAACATCTTAATATCTTTTCCAAAACCTTTATTGCTACCCTATCAAATATTTGTGGTATATTTATTGCCTGCTACTGTAGTTTTTTCACTGTGGATAGCTGATCTTAAAAGGCAGAGCTTATCTACCACTTCAATATCTGCATTGCAAACAATCCCTACTCACGGTCACTCATGCCTTAGTGACCTCCCGTCTTGAATATTGCATGGGGCTGCCCCTGAAGAGCATCCAGAAAGTCCAGTTAGTGAAAAATGCAGCAGCTTGCATGGTTTTGTGCAGATCTTGGTGTGCACATCTGTCACCTCTCCTGTGGGAGCTGATTGGTTGCTGATTTGCTTCTGGGTGCAATTCAAGTTGTTGGTTGTCACCTTTAAAGTCCTTCATGGCTTGGGACCAGGTTATCTGAGGGACTGTCTCTTGCCGGTCACATCTACCCAACCCACTAGAGCTGGGAGGTAAGGAATGTTGCAGGTCCCGTCCCCTAAGGAGATACATCTGGCAGGACCCAGAAGAAGGGCCTTCTTTGTGGTGGCTCCCTCTCTCTGGAACATCATTTCCTCAGAGATTAGACTGTTCCCCACTCTAACACTCTTTCGGAAGGCGCTGAAGACCTGGTTCTGCCAGCGGGCCTGGGGAACCCAAAACAGGTTGGACCCCATTAAATGGCTAGTTTGAATGTGTGTTGTCACTGAGGTGGGGGGGAATATTATTTTATTATTTTTCTTCTTGTTATTTTTTATTCTTTTATATGGTGTTCTTATATCTGTGTAAGCTGCTTTGAGTCACCATGTGCAAGTAGGCGGCAATATAAAAATTTTAAATAAATAAATAAATAAATAAATAAATTCTAAGGCTGGTTGCTTTGCCTATTGTCATCAGTTTGCTCTGGATATTTAATCTTAGTCTCACTTTTTCACTGTGTTCCTCAACTTTCATTATTAGAGCTTTCAGTTCATTTGCATTTTTATCTATCAGAGTATGCCATCAGCATAGTGTAAGTTATCGATGTTTCTTACTTTAATTTTAAAACCATGCTCATCATTTTCCAATTTAGCCTCCTTCCATATATATTCAGAGCATAGATTGAATAAGGACAAATGATGCATTGTTGTCTCTTGTCCTTTGCGGATTTGGAGCCAGTCTTTTTCACCATCTTCTAGCTGTATTGTGGCTTCTGATTTGTGTATAGGTTTTACATGAGAAAACCTATATACAAATGAGAAAAGTGAATGTGATGGTTCAGCGGTTAAAGATGCTGAGCTCGCCTGCTGGAGAGCTGACAGCCCAGGTTTGAGATCCGAGCTCTGAGCAAGAGAGTGAGTTCCTGTTACTTGCCTCAGCTCCTGCCCACCTAGCAGTTCGAAAGCATATAGATTAATAGGTACCACTTCAGTGGGAAGGTAACAGAGTTCCATGCGCCTTTGGTGTATAACCATGCTGGCAACATGACCACGGAAAATGTCTTCAGACAACATTGGCTCCCTCAGCTAAGAAAGTCAGACATGAGAACAGTGCAAATAGGGATTCCTGTTTTCAAAGGACATTCCACAGTTGGACAATGAAAATGCAGTCTATAATTTATGAAGCACATACTTTTTTGGGGTATCCTTTTGTTTTCTGTTATCCAGCATGCATTAACAATAATATGTTTTGTTCCTTAGCCTTTTCTAAAATCAGCTTGAACATCTGGCATCTTATTTCTATGTAGGGCTCAAATCTGCATTGATTGATCCTTAACATTATTTTGATAGTGCATGAAATATTCCATTAATTCTTATAACCTTCTGACTGAGTAATGACCAGCCTGTTGTTCTACTCCATTTTCTAGTACCAGAGATTCTTGTAAATAGGGAACATTTTGTAAATTTTGCATTTTAGATGTTGATATCCATACTGTTTAGAATTTCAGTGCACTTCTTCCATCTTTGTCTGATTTTCTTTGAATCATTTACTAACAGAATAAGAGAGTTAGAAGGGACCTTGGAAGTCTACTAGTCCTATCTCCTGCTCAAGCAGGAGACCCTACATCATTTCAGACAAACTGTTGTCCAATCTCGTCTTAGAAACCTCCAGTTATGGATTATTCACAACTTCTCAAGGTAATGAGCTACCCGTTCATAGATTTAGCAAACCAGGTCAGGTTGGAACCTCCATTTGAATTCAGAGACCTTTTCGAAGATTGTCCTTGTTTTTCCATGTCTGTTCTATTTCCACTGCCTTTACAGAGGTCATTGTAATACTGCAGTGGTGGGATTCAAATATGTGAACAACCGGTTCTCTGTGTGGATGCCACTTCCGGAAGTCCATTCTGGGCTTGGGCAACAAAAAATTAGCTACCGGTTCTGCCGAAGTGGTGCGAAGTGGCTGAATCCCACCACTGTAATACTGCTTCTTGTCTCTTCTAACAGCTTTCTGAAATGCTTAATTAAATTCCTTCTGTGGATATTTATTTTTCTTGGTCTTGCTTCTTTTATCTTTTTGCAATTTCCACCATTTGTTCTGACAAACATTTTGGGGGGGGGAGGGGCGTTTTTGGCTTTTGGCAGGATCTGTAAATGCATTTAATAAATAAAAATGACAGATTTGCCAAAATAGAGAAATATGTACCTACATTTATTGGCAACCATTGACTTAGCAAAATAAAATAAGCGAATATGCACCATTATTTCATTTCCATAATATTAAAGACACTAGAACTAAGATGTTCTTGATGAAGTTCAGATTTTCTTTTTATCTACCATAGATTTCTAATAGATAAAACTGTTCTGCAGCTATTTCATATAATCTTTTTATAGGGCTACAGCCTAAACATTTTTGTCCCACTTCAAAAAACAGCTTTGTCTTCTCATAACAGAGATAAAAAAAATCATCCTTTCCTTAGACATTCCTAATTGTCTAAATTTAATTTGGATAATTAAATTATCAGGTGTCTCACTTTGATTTATATGAAGGGTAGAATCCTCTATTGTAGATAGGTTACATGGAATTTATCAGGTACAGCTACACAGATTAATTGAGTGGATCTTATACTACAACTTCAACATTAAGTATTTATATGCTGTGTTCCTGTGTTGCTGCTATGAGAATTGAAATTCTCCTTTGCTCAAAATAGCCCCCGATTTTTCTTTCTCATGAGTAGGAGTCTGGGATAGCTGACTTGCCGTCATCCAGACTGCCAACAATGAGCATTTTCAGTGTATACTATCACTTCTATTGCAGATTTGGGAGATGACCCAGGAGGTTGGAAGTGAGATCAGTCAAATATCTTTGGTTTATTCACTGTATTTATTCACTGTTTATTCGGTGTGACCTCCTGCAGTTGGACATTTCCCTGGGGATGTCAACTGGCTGTCAACACCCTCTGATTCCACTTGATCCCATAATGTATCCTCCTCTTTCTTCTTCCTCTCCTCCTTTTGGGAGGGAGATGTGGTGAGACGTAACTCTAAGCATTCAGATTAACTGTGGTGAAACCAATGGATGGGAGTAGGTCAGAAAGATTGGCATGACATTAGAAGAACAAATATATCCCAAATACTACTTTTCTAAGTATCCTATTTTCATAGCTAACTACAGATGGAAAAGAAATTTGTTTCATTCACATTTGACTGAGAAACTACCTAATTTTGCATGTTCCAAGCAATGCACAAAGCAAAGCAAAGTTATTCTTTAAAATTTGAAGGTCTCTGAATTCTGCAATGCAGTTCAACAATGAAATGAATAGTGTATGTTGAAAAACTCTTTAAAAATACATGTAGTTATAACATAATTGAAATTGCAATATATTAAAGCAGAGACTGTATTTAGGATTACAATTTTAGGGAAAAACCGAAAACAAAAATACAAATTTGGAGATACATGTATAATATTGTGTGTGTGCGTGTGTGTGTGTTATTTGTTTTAATAGGATGAACTAAATGCACACATGGAGAAATGAAAAACTGAAACTGCAACCAACAGATTTATCCATTCCATTATTTAACACTTGAATACCATTATACAAATTTGAGAGATTTTCTTTTTTTTATATAATATTTTATTGGTTTTCCAGTTTTACATTTGAGTATTTAAAAAGCAACGTGGTGACTGGGTTAATCAATAGTTCAGTAACAGAAATTTTTAGTACCGATCTCGGATTACATCATCAAATATTTCTTCTCTTTTTCCCTTAAAATTTACTATATCATATTTAAACTAGTACATTTCTAATTGCATCAAATTCAATAAAAACTTCCTTATTACATTTATCAATGCATTTTTAGCTTATACATATCTTAATAGGTCTTCATAAACAATCCATGTCCTGTTATTAATTTCTACCTAATTTTTAATTTTTAGTTTATGGTCAATACTCCAATTTAACCTTTAATATCCATACTTTTCAGCTTTTGGGTAGCCAAAATTTCCCTTATCTCACTTCATAAGGAACTATAATATCTAAAATACACTTTTTTACCTACTTGAATATAATCTTATTCTATTTCCTAAAAATTTTCTATTTCTCACCATATTAAATCACCAACTTAGTAATAGAGTATCCCCTTTGTTGGCTCCAATCCATTATATATATTGCCTGGGTTAGTCGATAGTTCAAACATATTCCTAACATTAATTTTCATTTCCCTTTTAAATCTAATTCTTTGGTATTAAACAATTTAATTCCTTATTTTCCACTAATTTCCAACTATTTTAAATCTAAAATCAAAATTCCCCTTATCTCAATGTCTCCTTTTAACCCTCTAACTGACAATATAGAATCCCCTGTAGTAAATCAAAAAACCCAGTTTTTCAACCTAATTCTAGCCTTCTTCCTTTACCAACCAGGCTTCCATACCAACGCTTTTAAATCATCAAATAGATCTCCCTCCATTCCTGTATATGTTGTTGAATTAAGGGAGACCATTTGATTGCCCATTGTCTGGGAACTGATCCATTTGTAATCATTAAATTGTCGCCCTAGTATCCCAGATCCCCATATTTGCTCTGGTATAGTTGTCTTTAATTCGATCTGGTCTTCTTCTTTCTCAAATTTCTTCAGATTTGTATAAAAAGTCATTTCCATTTTTAAGGTTGTCGCTTCATTGTCTGGATGTCCAGTAAACTGTACTTGTTGGTCACTTAAGTCCTCTGTCTTGGTATTCAGTTGTTCCATTTCTGTTTTTTCTGGATTGTTGGTTCTTTAGTTGCAATCAAAGTTTGGCTTTGTACATCTAAGCTGGCGTCTTGGTCTTTCTTTTGGATCTTATTTTCTCACAAGCTGCAAGAATAGTTTCAGGTATTAATTTTAGCATGGCAAGGGTTTTTTGCTGATCTTCCTCCATCTCTATCGCGGAGTTGAAAATAGTCTGTCTAGTGAAGGCTGTTTATTGAGCAAAAGTCAGTAAAAGTTCACCTTCACAATTCATGGAAGCCAATTTCACTGTCCAGCTGTTCTCTCTCACAGCTGAATCCCTCACAGATAATACCAAGGTCAGGGAAATCTTATCTGGTCTGGGCCGTGAGCCCAGTCTCTTTGTAGGAAATAAGAGATTGCAATTCCAAGCTTCCCCACAAGGTGTCACCGATACCATTTAAAGTTTTTTTTTTTTTTTAATCCCGGACTTTTCTAGGTTCTTTTCCAATTTAAATTCTTTTTTGCAGATAAAAATAGAAAGTCCCAGTAAAAGTAGGAGATTTTTTGGTCCCCAAGTTCCAAAGACATATAGATCCAATTTTATTAGGGTGTTCTTTTTGATGGTTTGATTCCCCTGGGTAGTCAGACGCCACTGTTTTTAGAGGGTGGGAAAGAAATTCCCTTCCCTCTCTCTTCACAGGGGATGATACTTCAGGAAGCTTTTTACAGGAAATACTTAGGGTAAAGAGAAGGTAAGATCTCACCCGGTTCCTCCGTGTTGCTTTCAGAGTGCTTGTTAGTAAATTTGACTTCGGCTGTCAGCAGCTAAGTGATGGCCATATTACTATGGCTGATCTTTTTCCCATCGATAAGAAGAGCTGCCCCGGATCAAGCGGGAGGACTGCTGCCCTTCCGCGATCGCACGGGGTCCTCTCCTCGCTCGTCGCCCCTCCAGGGTGACTTCCGACCCTTTTCAGGGTCCCGCAGTGTGATAAAACCGGACGGCGGGGATGAGGATCTCCCCGATACCGCCAATGCCATGATGGCAAACCGGAAGTGAAATCTGAGAGATTTTCAATCATATACAAAATTGCAAGAATTTTTAAATCAACATATTTCCTTTTTTAAAAAATTAAAAATGTCACTGTTCAATGTCATCTTTTTCATGTTTAGGTAATATGTGCGCATACGTTAATCAGCAATTTACATTATTTGTGAATTTGCTGGCATCTATAATGTCCAGAGTAACCTTTTTACTTTATCCTTCCACTTTTTCCTCTGAGTCCCAAAACTTTTTTTTTTAAATATCATAATAATTATGGAGGCTAATTTCATTTTGGTAGGAGAAATGCTATGTACCAATTTCTAATGCAATTAAGGAATAGCAAGATGATCCTGGCAAGCTGTAAGATGAAATAGCATCACCAATTGGTTGCTAACAGTCCAGAAGTTGGACAAATTGTATTGTAGGCAAGGTTGTGCAACTTGAACAAATGTGTTGCATGTTCATATTAATGGGATCTGTAGTGAAGGGTCTCCAATGTAGGTATGACAGGCATGAGAACCAAAATATTGGTGAAAGCCGCATCTGGGATCAAATGTTCATCTATCAAAATAAATACCAACTTCTCTTGGTCATAAGGAATTGCTCAAGTTACAACCATAATGAAGCCTTCCACCATGATCATAAGTTGTGTGTGACAGTCATAAACAGGTTGGTTCCTATGTGACCAACTTCATTTTACAACATTTTTGTGGCAGTCATTAAGCAAATCCACAGTCGTTAAGCAAACTCCATGGTTGTTAAGCGAAGCAATGGTTTACTATGGGTGTGGTTTTGATGAAAACTGGAGTAAGTGCCAGGTTTTGGCACAATCATCATAAAACATAGTCACATGACAGCAGGATGCTGCAAACAACTATAAATGTGGCTATGTTTGTCAAGTATCTGAAATTCAGTCACATGATTGCGGGGGCAGGAGTGGGCAACCATTGGAATTTTGAATCTGGGTTATAACTATACCCAAAGCAGCTCCGTTGTAACTTCGCTCACTAAGCGACTGGTCATAAGTCAAGAGCTACCTATATTTCTTTTGCAGCAAAAGAAATTCATAGAATTACTTTGCTCTCTGTCAGAAACCACAGAGAGCATTTGTGGATGAGAATGGTTTTCAGTTGTGAGTGATTGGTTTTCCCATTGGAAAGGACTCCTAGTTTATCCTACCTCTCCCTCTGAGCTTCAACACCCAGAGTAGATTTCTTAAGGAGAATTCGGGCGTGACTTTAGCAAGGGCAAATTAGCACATGATGGTGTGCCAGATATTGGAGTTATTGGAGTTATTGGTGCTGGCAACTGGGCAGAGATAAGGTTTTTATTGCTTTATTATGCAATTATACACAGGTGCTCGCATATTAAAGAGGTGGTTTCCTATATTGTCACCTTTAAATTTTATCCCTCTACATTTCTAAGCTTTTATTCCCTTTCCAACTTATTTTAACTTAATTTCTTTTAGTTAGACTTCAGTTTTAACGTTGAAACTTTCTCTGAAGCTTCTTCCTTCTGTTATCTGATTTGAACAAAACCAGTAGGATAGCAGTTCCTCTTCTTCTGTTTGGCACATGGCTTTCCTGTTTCTCAGCCTTCACTCTCATCTCATCTCAATGGACGCAGGAATCCACCTTGCCTTCTGTTCTCTATTCCCTGTCCTCAGTCTTCATAGATTCCACATAGGTTCCCACCGGACTGCTTTTGCTCCTTCTCCTCCTTTCTCTGGCCCTGGCAGCTGTCAGCACAATTCTGCATAGCAAAGAGTTGGGGAAAATAACAAGGCTGCCAATCCTTCCAATCTTTTCTCCCAGGTCAAATTTTCCTGGAACTTTGGAGGTGTTCAGCCAGGTGGATTGCTGATTACACTATTCTGTCCCATCTGGTTTCCTTGTGTCCTTTCCCTTTTTCTTTTCAGTCATCCTAACTCCATTGCAATATCTTGGCTGTATATTTGGAGAGTCCATTTCAAATGGCATTCCATCTGACAAAGAAGAAACTGTGCAGTTCTGGGCACAGCTATGGGACAACCACCTAGAGAAATACAAGAATGCAGCTTGGATTAAGAAGGTGGAAAAGTGAAAAAAGAGCTGAAGTGAAAGAACTTGTAGTAACAGTAGAAACGATGGAGAAACAAGACAAGGGAGGTTAAGAATTTGTCAACACCAGGTGAAGATGAATTGCATGATTTATTTTGGTTGAAACATCTAACTGGTCTGGCCCCACTCATTGCTAAGTGGTTTAACAATATACTGCAAAGAGGTGAAATTGATTGATTAACATCTGGCAAAACCTACTTGATTACGAAAGATCCAGTGAAAGGGATCTATAAATCAATTACCTGCTTACTTGCAACTTTAAAATTGCTAAGTGGTGTGGTAGCTGATGCAGTGCAACAGCATCTACTTGAAAATAAGCTCTTTCCATTTGAGCAAAGAAAACCATCCAAACGGAGAGGACTAAAAGATCAACTCCTAACTGACAAGATGATTTTTGGAAAACAGCAAGAGAAAGAAGACCAACTTGAATGGAAGAGACGAATTTTTCAAAGATTCACTTTCAAGGAGACTCACGTATCTCCACTGCTGGCTCAGTGGGAGCTTATCAGTTGGAAAGCTGATAGTCCAGGTTTGAGACCCAAGTACCATGCGATGGGGTGAGTTCCAATTACTCGCCCCAGCTCCTGCCCACCTAGCAGTTCGAAAGCATGCAAATATGAGTAGATAATAGGTACCACTTTGGTGGGAAGGTAACAGTGTTCTGTGCTCCATGATGTATAGCCATGCTGGCCACATGATCACGGAAATGTCTTCAGACACACTGGCTCTCTGCTAAGAAACGGAGCTGAGCACCACCCCTAGAGTTGGACATGACTGGACAGGGAAAACCTTTAGCTTTAATGCATTTGTTTCCTTTTTATTACTTGGCCTCTGAGATCTAGGAATGATTATTTGTCATCAGAAACTTAGAAACTCTTGCAATAAAATGCAGATTGCTCCATCTTTATTGTGGAATTTTTTTTTTGGTAGCAGTATTTCCACTGCATCCCCTGATTTCTTCATTTCCAGAAGAGCAGACAATTTAATCAACATTTTGTTTTGTTTTTGTTCTCAGGGCCAAGCTCAGTCATTTTTATTACTGTCTTAAAAGGTAGGTGAAAAAACTTCTTTATTACTGCAATAAAAGATTTTTATCATACGCTGAATGCTCACTTTTCATTCATCTTTCAGTGTATTCATTGACAATGCCACCTGGCATACGCATAAGATTCAGCAATAAGTCATACATTTTGGCATATCATTTTACGGACTTGACACATTTCCAAAAAGTGGGTTGGGAGAGTTGAAGGACCTGAGTAAAATGTTATGTCTGTGAGGGAGATAAATACTACCCTTCTCCATGAATAATTGATTTTCTTTGGGAATAGTCTTTGTAAAACTTGAACAGGATAAAGGCAGAAAAATTTATTAGGCTATTTTGGAATATTGAATCACGTGCATTATTATTCGTATAGGACTTTGAATTGAAGATGGAAGAAATAAAACTTTAAATTGCCAAATTGGGTATGGGAGCAGAGTAACCTTTTTGTGGCAAAAGTGGAAGGAGGGAATAAATGTATGTATTTAGTTTAAAATGCTTATATTTATACCACATTATGAACCACATTCCTAGGTGGCTCACAAAACAACAACAACAGAGAACTACAATAAAAACGTCTGGTGCCCTGAGGCAACATTTTCTCCCAATTTGGTATTTTGATATTTTACACTTTTAGGTTGCTATTAGTTCACTGTTATTCTTTTTTTTTTTTTGCATCATTAGCATGGATCCCACTTTACAGAGCATTGACAAACATACATTAAAGGAGAATATCCAAACTGAAAGATTTATACTGTTAAAACCAACATGCAGGAAGGAGGAAGAATTAGAAGCAGACACAAACAACAATACTGTATCTCTATAGCAGTGAACCTCAACTCCCAGAATTCCTCCAGCTTGTTGGCTGAGGATTTCTGGGAGTTGAAGTCCATGCATCTTCACATTGCCAAGGTTGAGAAACACTGCTCTATAATATAGTTGGGTCATTTGGAGAAGCAGTTAAAAGAAGCAGAAGTAGGAACATGTGAGGGAGTGTCAAAAGTCAAGGTGGCAGCAAATTCAAGCTTCCTATGTTTGACATATGAGTATGTCATATACAAACAAAGGATGGAGTGTCTATTGCCATCTGGACTATTTTTGATACCCCCACCATCAGATACCCATTTGTGGGGAAAAGAGGACTGTGTTCAAGGAAAAGAGTTATAAGGAAGAAACAAAACAGATGACATCATGCAGTTATTCCAGAAGCCAATTTAGGGCATCAAGAAAAGAAAATATTAGCTGTTGATTGTGGGGGTTGATTTCAGTGAAACTTTGTTGGGAGAGCATTGCATTGTGGGAAATCAGCCCCCAGAGAAGGAAATATTAAAAGGGCAGAAAAATATATTTCCTCAAAGGATCTTAAAGAGGCAGAAAAGCATGCCCAGTTTTTCTTGATAGCCCCAGGTCTCCCTCCCCCAAGCAGAAGCCAGCTCTATAGAAATGCAGATGTAAACCATCCAGGAAGGTTGGAAGCCCCCAGCTAGAAGCTTAGGAAGACAAAGACACCTAAAATCTACATACCCCACCCAAACTCTAAGACAGGACATAATAGGATTAACACAGAGATACCAAAGGGCACACTCAGACTCAGGTCAAAGTTCATGCCACAGGAACAACTCCACAAACAAAAGGCTCCAGAGGTATAAAAACCCATTCCCTACATGTGTTCGCTCTCTTTTCTGCCAGAGCCATCTTTCTGTCTGGCTCTCCTCTTCAATAAACTGCAACCTTCTTTCTAAAGCAGTCGCCATGTTGTTTATCTCCGGCTTGGACTGAACCATGATGAAGACTTTTCTTCCAACAATTTGGCACCCCAGAATGGGACTCCAAGCTAACCTCTCCAATGGACTGAGACTGGTAAGCCCCATCTTCCTGGCAGCAGACCCCTTGTGTCTGTGGATGGATTTCCCAGGCCCTGCCCATGTGGAGCCAGGGTAGTAAAGGGAGTTTTGAGTTTGAGCTCAAGGGCTGCTTTGGAAAGAAGGTGAAGGTGAGTACCTCTAAATTTTAACTTTAAAGCCCAGGGGAACAAAGGAAATGTGTGTATGTCTGTGTCTGTGAGTGAGAAGAGCCTTTTTTCCCCAATCACACTTGGATTTTACTCCCTCTGGACTTTTCTAACCGCAGAAAGGATCTTCAAGTGGCAGACCCTGGAAAGCATGGGGTTTGGCCAGAGCGCAGGACCTTTTGTTAGGGAAAAGGGAGAGGCTGTGTGAAAATGGAATGGAATGAGTGAATGAGAAAATTGGATTTGGACAACCAGCTGGTAAGGCACTGTAAGCAAAGCCTAGTTCAGAAGGTGCCACGTACCCACTGCAAAGGGGGCAGCAGGTCCTTCCAGATCTGCAAGGGTCTGAAAACCGGTGGCAGGAAAGGAGGTGCTCGTACTCACCCTTTTTTTGAAAAAAAAGAAAAAGAAAAAAAAAGCAGCAGGTCCTCCGGACTCACGAGGAGTCTGAAAAACCATGATAGGGAGTTCCCAGGGAAGGAGGTGAGGGTACTTCGTCAGGGAACCGAAGTCCTCCTGGACGCTTTATTTTTTCCAAAAACCCGGAAGTTTTTTTTTTTCCTTTTGTACCTGACTGAGCCAAAGTGAGCCCCACATCTGAGAGGGAACATGGGAAGCGGCAGTTCAAAGGTGACAATTAGAACTCCCCTAGGAGGTTTGCACAAAATGAAGAGCAAGAGAAACATGTAAGAAATGGGCTTTGTTGGGAAACCAATTTGGCTAAATAAAGGTACTTAAAGGGAAAATAAGAAATAGTGATTCTCTGTCTCTGTCTCTCTCTCTGTCTCTCTCTCTCTGTCTCTCTCTCTCTCTGCAACCACATGGTATGTTTTAAGATTTGTGCCTTCCCTAATTTGAGTTAACTGAGATTTATGGAATGACTAGGATGTGTAAAACTAAGACTTCTGTTTCCCTTTCTGTTTTCCTTGTCTTTGTGTATATATGTTTGTCAAAATCTTTGTGTGTGAGGTAAATGTGACTACTGTTTCAAATCCAAAGAGAAAATAATTTTAAAATTCTGCTAGAAATTCTGCTTAAAATAAGCTACCAAAAGGAAAATACCTCACTCTGTTTGTCTGGCCAACAAACAGAGTGAATGAAAATGTGTTTACTAGTTTTTTTTTCTCTTTTCCCCTTTCTCTTTCTGTACTCTTAAGAACAGTCCAAAGTTACCAGGAGGGAATGTTTTAAGTTCATCTGCTGGAAAAGTTTCACTCTTGTATTTATTGTATGTGTTATAAAATGGGTTTTATCTGTCTATCCTTTTCCTGAAACATGAGGTGTCTAGCTCATGGGTCGGCAACCCGCGGCTCTGGAGCCGCATGCGGCTCTTTCAGCCTTCTATTGCAGCTCCTGTCCTCCTCTGCCATTTGCAGAGAGAGAGAGAGAGAGAGAGAGAGAGAGAGAGAGAGAGAGAGAGAGAGAGAGAGAGAGAGAGAGAGAGAGCACTTGTGCTTCGCTTCCCTTCTCTCTCTCTCTCCTCTCTCTCTCTCTCTCTCTCTCTCTCTCTCTCTCTCTCTCTCTCTCGGGGCTCCTGATTGACCCTGTGCGTGGATGCCCCACTCCCTGGGACAGGGGTAGGCAACCTTGGCTCTTTTATGACTCGTGGACTTCAACTCCCAGAATTCCTGAGCCAGCATGGCTCAGCTTGGAAACCTCTGGGAGTTGAAGTCCACGAGTTATAAAAGAGCCAAGGTTGCCTAGCCCTGGGAGAAGCGCGGCCAGGAAGTCCCTTTCCTGGGCTGGCCCCGTCTGAGGCGCACATGGCCGGGGAACTGTGCGGGGCAGCCCCGGGATCCCCCCTGGGAGCGGCCCGCCGGAGCCTCCACTGAGCGGGCCAGCCCTTCCACAAGCTGCAGCCCCAAGGGAGCGCAGCCCCTGTGATCCCCAGCTGGCACAACTATTGGCCCCGCTGGCTAGGAAGGCGCACTGGACCTCTGGCTACCAGGAAGGCAATCGGCCCGCTCCTCTCCTATTGCCCGGAAGAGGTAAACAATTAGTCCCCAGTGCTGAGTTTTTCCCGCATGCAGGGCTTACATTGGTGGTGGAGTCACAGCAAAGGAGAGGGAGAGAGAGAGAAAGAGGGAGGAAAGAGAGAGAGAAAGAGAGGGAGGGAGAGGAAAGAGAGAGAGAGAGAAAGAGAGAGAGAGAGGGAGAGGAAAGAGAGAGGGAGGGAGAGAGAGGGAGAGGAAAGAGAGAGAGAGAAAGAGAGAGAGGAAGAGGAAAGAGGGAGAGAGAGAGGAAGAGGAAAGAGAGAGAGGAAAGAGAGAGAGAGAGAGAGGAAAGAGCGAGAGAGAAGGAGAGGAAAAAGAGAGAGAGAGAAAGAGAGGGAGAGAGAGAGGGAGGAAAGAGAAAGAGAGGGAGGGAGAGGAAAGAGAGAAAGAGAGAGGGGGGAGAGGAAAGAGGGAGGGAGAGAGGGAGAGGAAAGAGAGAGAGAAAGAGAGAGAGAGGAAGAGGAAAGAGAGAGAGAGGGAGAGAGAGAGGAAGAGGAAAGAGAGAGAGAGAGGAAAGAGCGAGAGAGAGAAAGAGCGAGAGAGAAGGAGAGGAAAAAGAGAGAGAGAAAGAGAGGGAGAGAGAGAGGGAGGAAAGAGAAAGAGAGGGAGGGAGAGGAAAGAGAGAAAGAGAGAGGGGGGAGAGGAAAGAGAGGGAGGGAGAGAGAGGGAGAGGATTTTGATTTTTTTAAATTAAGAGAGGTGGGGATAATTATGCTGTATTTAAAGATGGTAAATAAGCTACTAAAATTGTTTTCACCTGTTGGGATGAAGGAGAAAGGTTTTTCCCCCCTCTTTCTCCTACATAAAAATTTGTTTTCTTTGTAGCAGTTCATTGATTTCATAAATGCAACACACTATAGTTTTTTTATACATAGCATAAAGGTAAAAAAGGATATATGCAGTGTTATCTTCATTTTAGATGTCAAAAGGGTTTTGTGGCTCCTAGTGTTTTCTTTTCTGTGAGAAACGGATCCAAGTGGCTCTTTGAGAGTTTAAGGTTGCGGACCCCTGGTCTAGCTACAAGAGCTTCCTGAAGCTCAGGTTTGCTTGTGTGGGGAAATAATCTTCTTCTTAAATTACTTTTCTTATTCTATCACTAATTAGTGAAACTACTATGAAGCTAATCCTGGAACATATAAGCATTTTTTTCAATCTCTAAAATAATGTGGTCTATTTTAGAATAAATGTTAAGGGCAGATCCTCCTGCCCCTGGCAAGTTGCACACCTTAAAACATTATGCTTTTATAATTATTTGGAGCTTTCAGCATTCTCAAACTGCCCAGCATTTTTTTTCGAGTTGCAAGTCCTTAAGTCTTTAATATGTTACAAATGTTCAGTTCAGAAATGAGACCTTTCATTTATGTTCTCTTACCAGAATCCAGCCTTTCTTTTGTCCCCATCTGTGATTTCCTCATTTTGTCTGCCTATCTCTTTCCTTAACCACTGCAGTATTAATGCCTTTTCAAACTCTGCCCCCATCTACTTCTCTTTTTCTTATCCTCTGTTCACCATGCCTACTTCCAGCAAATTCCAAATTCCAAATTCCAGGCCCCCTCAGGCAATTTGCAATTCATATGCCCTGACTGAGGAAGTAGCAGGAAAGAGATCTCCAAACCTAGGCCCTGAATATTTTGCACTGGTGGACTCAGATTGGGAGTCCTAGGGCTCACTATGTGCAATTTAAGAAAATGTAATAGCCTGGCTGGCATACTGGCTAACCTCAATTGGACATTACAAAACCTGGATGCACTGAACTAAGAGCTAAGGCAACAACTCTTGAAAATGGGCAGCCAGTGGTTATGTACTGAGGCAAACCATGGCTCTGAAGAATTTTAGGAGGAATGTGCAAACCTGACTGGAAGCTCAAAGTGACATCCAACATTTGAAAATAATTGGCACAGAATATTGGAAACTATAAATTTCTTTTCCACCTAACAAAATTTTTGCCCTGACTTTTAGAACTTTAAGGGTTGGAAGCAGGGATCTTTTTCTGCTTGCCTCCATTAGTGTCTTCTTTTTTGGCTACAGTTTAAAGCTTGTTTACCAAGTCTCCCTGATCAGATCAATTTTAATCTTGTGCCAGTAAAAGTGTATCACCCACACTATTATGGCACAAAGGGGGGATTGTGGGAAGTCAGCCCCCCAGAGAAGGAAATATTAAAAGGGCAGAAAAATATATTTCCTCAAAGGATCTTAAAGAGACAGAAAAGCATGCCCAGTTTTTCTTGATAGCCCCAGGTCTCCCTCCCCCAAGAAGAAGCCAGCTCTATAGAAATGCAGATGTAAACCATCCAGGAAGGTTGGAAGCCACCAGCTAGAAGCTTAGTGATAGAGGTAAAGGAAAGGTCTTCAAAAATCTAATATTGAAAGAGAAATTTAAAATTGAATTTGCTGCAGTGGAAACTTACTGCCTGGACAAACAAGCTTACCAAAAACTAATAATAGATGGGAACCAGGAAAGGATAACATAAAGGGAGGAAGTAAGATAAACACGTAGGCAAAAATTATCTGGGTCTTCAGAATGGGAAAAGGAGCTGTAAGAGAAGATAACTAGCAAAACAGGAAAGAACCTATTTTTCTAAGAAGTCATAAAAAAAGGGTGCCAGAACTCAGGCAACTGAGCATGTGCAATTAGTTGATTAATATTAACTGACACACCTTGCATAAATTATCTCTTAATTTTAATGTACATGTGATGTATGATTTAGTATGTAGCAGGAAATATGTAGGAGGCGGTCGGAAAGAGTGTAACCTCATAGTACCTCAGCCAATGGGGAAAGAGGAGGGATGTGGCAGCTGGGACAGGGCTGTATAAAGAAGGGAATATTTTGGGTTGGAACTTTGGAGAGAACCAAGCTTTGATAGCTTCTCTCCCCGCTTATTGCAATAAACGAAACAAAAGGCCTTCACTGTGTCTTGGCTGGTTATTGGTCAGGCGAGCTTGCCTCTGGTCACGAAGGAAAGTGGCCAGGAACACATAACAGTAGGAAGACAAAGACATCCTAAAATCTACATACCCCACCCAAACTCTAAGACAGGACATAATAGGATTAACACAGAGATACCAAAGGGCACACTCAGACTCAGGTCAAAGTTCATGCCACAGGAACAACTCCACAAACAAAAGGCTCCAGAGGGTATGAAAACCCACTCCCTACATGTGTTCGCTCTCTTTTCTGCCAGAGCCATCTTTCTGTCTGGCTCTCCTCTTCAATAAACTGCAACCTTCTTTCTAAAGCAGTCGCCATGTTGTTTATCCCCGGCTTGGACTGTACCATGATGAAGGCTTTTCTTCCAACAGCATGAAAGAGGGGAGATCTAATATTCTACTGTATTGCTGAGGACCCTCTTGGTATGGTAGCCATTAAATTAGGGTTTTCTGTGTAAATGCTGGACTTGGGACTGGAGTGTTGAACTAGGAATAAGGAGAGCAGAGTTCACATTCCCACTAACTTTCTGCTCCCTGGGTGTATTTACATTGTTTGCTCTCCCTCAGCATGTCTTTCTTTCCAAGCATTAATAAAATACCGGATTTTATAAACAAGGAATGGTGAGCCGCATGCAAAACATTAAACCATAATGGATGGTTCCTATATCACACTAAGCCTACCTTCCCCACCCTACAATTTTATGAATTGCAACTCCCAGTCCTCTTAGCCAGCATGACCACTGCTGAGAATTAAAATCTACATATCTGCAAAACACCCAATTTCAGGAAGGAGCCACTAAGTACCTAACAATTCTCGTTAAAATTTAGCATCATATATAAACCAGTGTATTTTCTATCCATTATGTTATGTTAAGCTGCTTGATTTTACTTTTTAAAGGCATCTCTGAAATGGACAGAAGGCCATGTAAGGGTTTATTGTACTAATTTTAATGTTCTACACTATTATTTCTATTTGAAAGGGCATTATTTTAGAAAATTGCCTTCTTCTGTTCTTTTCTTCCTTATTTCAGCTAAATGTTGCTGCTCCTATTAGTAATCCTAAGGTTTGTTTTTTTTTTTGTTATTTAAAAATGGAGAAAATACAAGTATTTGTACCTTTGTACATATTTGGGTTATTTTTTTACTTTTCCATGGGCTTGTTGTTCTAGATTCTTCATTTTCATGTTTTGTCTCCTTCTGTTATTGATAAATCTTCTTAAGAGATATTTGGTGTGGCAAACTAAAATCAACATAACCGAGAACCATGGACTTAAAGCAATATACAGGTAGGAAAACATTTGAATCAGGAAAAGAATATATTTATTTTTCCCCTGACCAGCTTTGAGCACATTTTTACCATGGCATAAATAAATGCAATTTCTCAAACCGATTTCCTTTTATAGTTGTACTATTTGAAGATTAGAGCTCATATCCTCCTCTCTTTTCCCTTGCTTTTTTTAGCTAAGCAAGAACCATGTACACAAGGCGTTCATAACATTTCACAGATCTTGCTGTTGCTATGGAAATTGGTCCTTTTAAAAATCGATGGGCAAATTCAGGCCCTGCCAACTGTCTCTCGAAGCAAAAGGTGTGCGTCACTCAAATTATTTGTTCTGCATTATTCCATTCATGACCTTGCCGGCATCATGGGGAGGAAAGGATTATTATTAACATCTGCCTACCATCAAGAGAGAATTTGCAAGTAAAACAAAAAAATCAAGCCAAGAGGACATTGCCAAGCATATTTTCTCTGTCACATACATCATTTCTTCAGGGTTGTTTGCTGGGTTGGCTTTTAAAAAATAAATATTTCTTTTCGTTAGGTTCCCCCCCCCATTGAATTTTATTCTCCTTCCCCCCCTTTCTCTCTCTCTCTCTCTCTCTCTCCCCCTCTCTCTTTCTCCCTCTCTCTTTCTCCCTCTCTCTCCATACAGCTCAAATTAAATCATCATATGCAAAACTCAGCAGCTAATCTTTCTGGCAGAGATAGTTAATAAATAGTTATTTAAGGAACCATAGACACATATATTTTGCATATTTACTCAGGCAGAGTTTGCTCAGAGATTTTTTTCAACTAAGTATAAGTAATCTTTTCCAAGGTCCATTTTAATGAATCACACTCAAATAGAAAACAGCTGATGGTTATTAAAAAGAGTTAAACTACATCCCTATGAATAGGATTACTCTATGTCCCAGACTGACTGGAATTGTACTTGAGTCTGGACATCTTGACTGATTTATAAAAAATGTCTTGGCCAATAAAATTGTAAAGATCCACCAAGGAAAAGTGCAAATTTAACCATCGGTCATATCTTGCTCCTGCCTGGCTCACAATGGCGAAGGGGGAACAAGTTGCCTGGAAAGATACGGGTTTAGCACTCTTTCAAAGTGGGAAAGGAGAGCAACTTTTAAAAGAGTCCTAAACCCAACAGTCTCCATATTTGCCTTTCTCCTGGATTAAATGCTTAAAAGTATGGTACATGTATGTATGAAGTAAACAAACAAATAAATCATGAACTGAAGTATTTAGTACTGGAAAAATATGACGATATTTCCTTTTCAAGACAGAAAAAAAAAAAAGCTCTTGGATTATGGAGATGGAATGGAGGATTATAAGGGATGAAAATTTGCTCAGATTAGCTTTCCATAAGAACTGGCCACATTTGTACATTTTTTTCCAGAAACCAGAAAACTTTTGTTTTTCAATTTGAATGTAAGAAAAAGCAGAAACTCTCATTCATCTCTTCTGCCACCATAGTTTTAATCTTTGGATATTAAAGGTCTGAATTTGTAATCTATCCAGCCTTGCTGATGGTACAAAGAGAGGTTTGGTTTTTTTAATGCTTCTTCATTCACAGCAGATAGATTTAATGTGGTTTCTAAAGAATGTTCCCATTGAATCTGGCCCATGCAGATGAAATTTCATTAGATTTATTGATACTGGAAATATGAACTTATCCAATCTAACCATTTCTTCAAAAAATGAACAAAATAACTTTACATTTGAAGAATAGACTGTCACAAGAATGTTTGTGTCATACAAGTAGTCTTTGTTCACTTGTGACCAAATTTCACTTAGCAAGGTGATCACTAAGTGAAACTGCAACTGTGCTTATGAACATTTTTAGCTTTTTTTTTTTGGTTTACAAATTTGCAACGGTCATAAATGTGAGGATTGGTCATAAAGTTACTTTTTCGTCATTGTCATAATAGCATTGTCACTGCATAAGGCAGTCTCTAAATGTGTACCTCTACGTAAATTATGTCACCTATATTATTGGACATTTGACTAACTATTTAGATTTCTCTCCTGCAAATGACTTTTCCCAGATGTCATCAATCATAATTGAAGTTGTTTGCATGACAAATACATTAGTTTAAGTTCCTTATACTGTAGAAACTAATCATGAGGTTGGTACTTTGGGATTTATTAATCCCATATTAAAACATTAGTAGCTGAGTCTAGGAAGCAATGGTTTGACTAAAGCTAACTATTCTTTTCTCCCAGGGCAAAGATCTGTCATAGAAATCTTCCCAGTGTCTTATGACACCAGTTCTCCTTTTTAATAGCTTTATACATTTGTGTCCTTCTAGTTTAAAGTGACATTTAATCCAGCCACTGGAGGAAGCATTAATCTGTAGCCTTGATGAATGTATGATCTCCTATATATTTAGGGGGTGTCACCATATGGGCCATTCCCCTCTGCTGTCATGGATTAGAACTGTTGATTGTTCTTCTGACTGGCTCTGATTCACTGCCAACTCCTCTGTGACACAAGAGGAAATCCTGCAGAGATAGTTTTGCAGCTGAAGATGCAACATGGGCAGTTTCCCATTGGTGAGAGTTTTTGCCCCGTTCTCCTTCAGTTCTCCAGGGCATCTTCAAGCACCATCACATTTTTGGACTATTAAGATAAGATAACCTTTATTGTCATTTTTATATTGTGGGCACAATGGCACACATCAAAAATGAAATTTAGTTGCCCGCTCTCAAAGTGAAACACATACATGACACACACCTAAACATACTATGTACAACATATATATAGACCCACATCCCTACATATACATAGCAAATAAATATTAAATACTGTCCATCTTGAATATATAATGCAAGGAGGAAGTTTGAGAGTTCGCAAGGTTAATGCTGTATGGAATGAAACTATGGCTGAATCTGGATGTTCTGCTACGGATACCACGAAGCCTCCTCCCAGAAGGTAACAAGGAAAACAGGTCGTGAAGAGGATGTGTAGTGTCCCAGATAATCTTACGGACCCTGCTCAAGCAACGCTTCTGTGCTATGTCCTGGATGGGAGGGAGGGAACTGCCAATGATCTTTTCAGCCATTCTCACCACTCTCTGCACCGCCTTCCTGTCTGAAGCAGTGATGCCTCCAAACCAGACTGTGATGCTGTATGACAGGATGCTCTCGATTGTTCCCCTGTAGAAAGTGATAAGATCAGGAGAAGGAAGTTGTGCTTTTCTCATGTGGCGCAGAAAATGCAGGCGCTGCTGTGCCCGCTTTACCAGTTTCTCACTGTTGAGTGACCAAGTCAGCCTACTCGTTAGCTGCACACCCAGGAATTTGATGCTGGTAACCATCTCCACAGGTGAATCATTAATGCACAGAGAAGTGTGGCTGTGCCTGCCTTTTCTGAAATCAACAATGATCTCTTTGGTTTTTCCTGTATTTAAAACTAGGCTGTTTTCCTTACACCAGTTCACCAACCCCTCAACCTCCTTGCAGTAAGCTTCCACCTTGTCATCCTGAATAAGGCCCACTACAGTTGTATCATCTGCGAACTTCACAATATGGTAGGTGGCAAACCTAGCACAGCAGTCATGGGTCAACAGGGTGAACAGCAGCAGACTTAAGACGCAGCCCTGAGGAGAACCTGTGCTCAAGAAAATGGTATTAGAGGTATTTGTCCCAACTCGCACATATTGGGGCCTGTTGGTAAGAAAATCCAGAATCCAGTTGCACAAAGGAGTGTTTAAGCCTAAAAGACCCAGTTTGTCTACTAGATGCTGGGGAATGATTGTGTTAAACGCCGAACTGAAGTCGACAAACAGCAAACGCACATGAGTATTTCTTTCCTCTAAGTGCTTCAGGCTCAGATGGAGAACGGAAGAAATAGCATCCTCCGTAGAGGGATTTGGTCGGTAGGCAAACTGAAGCGGGTCAAATGCTGGTGGGAGGCTAGATACAATAGTGTCCTTTATCAGCTTCTCAAAGCATTTCATGATGGTGGATGTCAGTGCAACCGGACAGTAATCATTGAGGCCTGTAATTGTGGACTTTTTTGGCACTGGCAAGATGATGGCCATCTTAAAACACGATGGGACCACTGCCTGCTGCAATGAGAGGTTGAAAATATCTGTGAGAACACAAGCCAGCTCCTCTGTGCATTCCCTGAGGACACGTCCAGGGATGTTATCTGGGCCTGCTGCTTTCCGAATGTTAACTGTCTGCAGTGTTTTCTGGACAGAGGTGACATCAAAGCTTGGCACTTGCTCATCAGGATGGGGCACAGCTTTCCTAGCAGAAGTGCTATTTGATGCCTCAAATCTACCAAAAAATGCATTCAGTTTGTTTAGGAAGTCTGTGTCATCCTTACATCTCGATGGAGCCACCTTGTAATCCGTAATGGCCTGGATCCCTTGCCACATTTGCCTGGTGTTTGTTGGGTCCTGAAAAAAGTTCTGAATTTTCTGGCAATGGGCTTGCTTTGCACCTTTTACGGCACTTTTCAGATTTGCTCTGGCTGTTCTAAGTGCCAGCATGTCAACAGATTTAAAAGCCACATTCCGTGCTTTCAGCATCTTGCGGACCTCATAAGTCAGCCACGGTTTTTCATTTGCCCTCACAACAAAGCTTTTCAGGACACAGACATCTTCTATGCACTTTTGGATATATGCAGACACTGTGGTGGCATACTCAACATTTGTATGTTGGTTATCAGTAGCTGCTTCCTTAAACATGCCCCAATCTGTACATTCAAAGCAGTCTTGTAATGCTTCTATAGCTCCCTCTGTCCAAATCCTCACTTGCTTTACTGTAGGTTTCACTCTGACTAATAAAGGTTTATATGCTGGAATAAGCAGCACTGAGAGATGGTCAGAGGAGCCCAGGTGAGGGCGGGGGATAACTTTGAAAGCCTTCTTGATGTTGGAATAAGCAAGATCCAGTGTATTGTCCCCTCTGGTTGCAAAGTCCACATATTGATGGAAATGTGGCAGGGTAGCTTTCAAATCCACTTGGTTAAAGTCTCCCACTGCAATAAATGCACCCTCTGGGTGAGTAGTTTGTAAGTCACTGATGGTATGGTGGAGAACCTTCAGGGCCTCTTCTCTGTTTGCATCAGGGGGGATATACACAGCTGTGATAATGGTAACAGAGAATTCTCTAGGCAGATAGAAGGGTCATTTGATGGTCAGAAGCTCCACATCTGGGGAGCACAGACTTGAAACCACCTTGGCATTATTACACCATCTGTCATTTATATAAAAACAGACACCCCCTCCCCTGGATTTGCCACTAAGAGTAAAACTCCTGTCCAGCCGAAATGTTGAAAATCCCATCAAGCTAACAGCACTATCTGGAACAGAGGGCTTTAACCAAGTCTCTGTTGCAATAATGACACAGCATGCATTTGATATGGAACAATCAGTTTGTGTGTAAGTTTTTCCTTTGCTATGAAAAGCAACATTGGGAGGTGATGATGAAATTAAGTAGAGTGTGGGGGGGGGGTTGGCTGGGTACTGATTTTTGTACCCACCCACCCCATTATCAGCTGAAGGAAGTCCTGTTATATCCTATCATGAAGAGCACTGCACATTGCAAGGAAAGCAGTGGGAAAGCTCTCATCAGGCAATGTAAAAATGTTGCTGACAATCTGGGGATAGGTGAAATCTGTGACTATGTAAGAAGTGCCCATTATCCACCTATTGTTTTGCAATGAAATACTCATAGAAAATTGCTCCATGTGATTCTTCTGAGATCCTTTCTTTTGACAGGATACTTTGAGGAAAAGTGTAACAGTTTTATGACCTCATAAAACCAAGAAATACACCACTGTAAGATTTTGAAGGTTCTAGCCTAAGGATTTTATTAAATGGATTATTGTACATGGCTTTTGTCACGGCTATTCTCTGATTGTGACAGACATTGAAATCCAAACACCTTGAAGACACCTGAAAGTTGATTTGCATCTTAATTAATTAATTAACCTTTGAAGTTCCAAAAGACCTCTGTGGGTTAATCTTCTGGAAATTTTGAGAGACAAATTAACAATATGGTTTCCTTTCTAGAATTCATCGAAATAGGAACAAAAGTTGTGGACTTTTGAAGGGAGATATTGTGAACTGAAGATGAGTCTGAAAGGCAGAACCGATGACCATCGTGGAATAAAGAGCTGGAGAGCAGGCTTTTTGATAATTCCTCCCCAGATAAGAAAAGCTCTTGAGGCTTCTGGTTCCGGATTGCGACGCCTTCGGACGTGTGAGGAGAGCCCTCTCTCTGCCCTTCGGTTTCCCTTAGTCGGAAGACCCTGGAAAGGGTCGAAAGTCGCCCTGGAGGGGCGACCACCATTGGGGAGGACCCTCGCTAGATCGCGGAAGGGTGTCAGCCCTTTCATTTGATCCGAGGCAGCTCCTCAGGACCAACAAAGAAAAGATTGGCCATCAACATGGCCGATCATCAAGTCGCACCAGCCGAAAGCCAAAATAACAACTAAGCACAACGAAGCACCATGGAGGATTCGGGTGAGATCCTTCTTTACCTTTCTCTTTCCCTAACTACCTTCCTGTGAAAGCTCTTCGAAACTTTCTTCCCCGCTCTCAATACAGCGGCGTTTGCATACTTGGGAATTTTAATTTTGGAAACAAAAGAAAAGAACAACTAACCTCAACAACTAAATAACTGGATTTTTGCTCTACGGATACCTTGGGGTCCCAAAACTTTCTACTATAGAGATTTAATATCTTCTTTAACTATTAACTTTGGAAAATATTTGTTTTTTTCTGTTTTTTAACTGAATAAAAGGCTATTTGAGTCTGGGAAAAGATTTTGTGGTCTGCTGGGGACATCTTGTGGCGAAACCTGGCATAGCAACTGATTTTTTTTTTCAATTGTGCCTGTTGACTCCCTTGATTTGCCCTTCATATTATCAAAAAAGATAAGAAGTGGAAACAGCTGGGTGGTGACAATTATTTTTACAAAGTGTGGAGGTGGACAATGGCTGACTCTCACTAAACATAGCCTCCACTAAAGGACCATCTCTAATCACCATGGAAATGGAGGAACCCTATCCACAACTTATCCTTGAAAAAATCCTTGAAGCTACTGAGCTAATGAACTCAGGAGTGAAAGCCAAGGACATTTTCACAAAACTACAAATTGAACCCCAGACTCAAACCGATCAACCTACAAGCCAAAAAATAACAGAAGAGGAACAATTTAACATCAAAGAGGATTTTACACAACAACAGTACAATCTACTGAGAACTTTGATATTCAAACACTGACTTTAATTATAGTACCTGTAACTCCAAAAGCAACAGGAATTGATCAACAAACACGCTACATTGAGAACTTAGACAATTTAGATAACCAAACAACAATTACAACACTGGATATGACCGTTTATTTTACTCAGACGAAACTGCAAGAAGAAGAAGAGGACCAGATTGAACCAATGATAAACATTTCAAACCAAACATGGAAACTTGAACTATTAGGGCAACAACTTAATAACTACAAAGGGGCCAGTTCTTTTGAAAGACTGATAACTGGATGTTCTCCCTTGATTCAAACAACAGGTGTGGGATTGAAGGGAGACACATCTGAAGTCTTAGAGGCACTGGCATGGAAACCTGCCTGGCACAAAAAGAAAGCTAGAGTTAGATTTAAAAATGGGATTTAGAAATCCACCTAATGGGTTAAGCAGCTTTTTAGAGACAATGATTGCTTTAATATTTAGGATTTAGATTTATAATGGGAATTAAAACTAACTGTTAGATTATAATTTTAATTGTTATATGGAAATAGATTTGTGACAATAAAAGATATTTTGTTACTAAATGAGGAGTTACTAGGATGAGAAACAGAATATATCTGTCAATAAAGTAAGAAGGTAAATTCTGGAATAATATGTGCATTTTAGTTACGTTAATTATCTTATAATGAAATGAGGGAAATTAAGGTTATCTGAAGCTTAAACATTGGTTATAAAAGGCTAAATTGGAATATGCTAATTAGAATTAAATAAAACCTAAAAACAGGACTTATGTTATTCACAAATGTGTCGATTGATTGAGCTTTAGCTAGAAATCTATTAATATGAATATGATATATTTGTGGGAAATAGAGAGGAAACCTTTATTGATGTAACCTGAGATATACATGAATGATTTTGTTATTGGACTATTGACTACCCTATCACCACGCTGCTTCCTAAGTACTTGGATGTAAACATTTGAAAAATTAATAAAACTTGTTTAAAAAAGAAAAGAAAAGAAAAGCTCTTGAGATCTCTCACAAGTGCTCCAGAGAGCTGCTCCTCATGAGAAAACCACAAGGTAGTCATCTCCAGCGGGTTTAGAACCCTGAGAGATGAGGGAATCTTATTCAAACTGTGGTCAATGCGATTGAAAGGACATTGAGTTCACATACTTTCTTTTCTAATCACTTTCAGAAATTGCTTAACTACTTTGAATCAATGGTTTTTATGGCACCAGATGACTTTCCTTCAATACTTAGTGAAAGAAGTTTTAACTACAGTACTTTTTTTTAAAAGGGTGATTAAATTATTGATTTTGGAAAATTACAGATAGGGGTCTAGATAAGTTTGAAATAATGTTGTTTATAGAGAATAGATGTGATATGGGAAAAAGAGATCACTTGTTATATTTTAAGAGAGGATGATAAGTTACCGTGGGAAGGAAATCAAAACCTTCTCTCTCCATTCAATCTTCTTTTGTTCCTCATGTGCCCCCCTCACAGCTATTTCTAATGCAAAAGGTGAGAAATTATACTAAATCAAAAGGTAACAAACTTAATAAAAGTGGAGACTGGCTGAAGGTGGTAGCCCATTCAGATAAACATTCCTTTCAGGATAAACAGAAGATCCTTTCCTCCATGTGACTGCCACCTTCAGCCACAATGTTAATTAAGCAAGAAGCCTATATGGTAAAACTATATGGTAAAAGAGTGGGGGAAAATCCACAAAGTCAGCAGGATGCCTAACCACCCAACACCCCTTTTGGCCATCCAGCTAATTATAGTTTCCAATAATTCCTAGTGAGCTCTTTTTCTAGGAGGAACAAAGAAAAGGTATAAAAGTAATCACTGTACTTTGTTGTAATTTTCAGTTGCTGTACTTCACATTATGCTCTCAAATAAACTTTACCTTCCAAGCAAGTGTGTTCTTTGGATGACCTGGCCTACTTTTGACTTTCTTCTAACATTACTAAATTGTTTATGCCTGTGTTGAAGATGGGAAGTAACTTCTTTATATATATTTCTTTTTGTTTACTATATTCTTATTTTTCTTTCTTTTTTCTTCTTTTTGTACCTTCTACTCTTCTTCTTTTTTCAGTTTGTATTAGTTTTTACAGTTTTAGCTAAAAGATTAGTTTTAATCTTTAATAAAACTATTATAAATGAAAGAGGAACAATAATTTTGCTAAGTGTATATTACCATACTGTCCTGCTCCCCACACACACGCACGTATAGCAAGAGTTCTACAGGTGTTTATTCAACCCCCCCTTCCAAACAGGTCCTCAGAAAGCAACCTGTTGCATAGGTCCAGATTCCAAACTCAGCATGGAAAGAGCCACTGAGTAACCGAGTCCAACGGGCACACAAAAAGTCCAGGAAAGCAGTCCATGAGTTGAACAGGGCAGGATACATGGCATGAGCACGCAAGGCACGGAACTGGGCATGTTGCTCCAGCAACACTCAAGTCCTCAGGGCAGGATTAAATAGGCATCCCTTGATGAGAGGTGAGGTTGTCTCCTCATGAGTAGTCTAGCTGACCAGCTAGCACTCTCTGAACCCAATCCTGACCAATACTTGGTTTTTGCGCTTTCCTCCGCAGACTCAAACTCACCCTCTTCCTCTGAACTCATATCTGGAGAGGGGTCTCGGGGCAGATCCATGACAATTACATTCCTTGTGGTGAGACAAACTAAACGAACACCCAGATTATTTTTCAGCTCAAGATTTAAACTTCTAGTCATACTTCTGTTCATACATCACAGTTTGGATGCTTTCCTATGCTGAGAAATAATAGTGATAAATATAGTGTATTCTAGGGGAGGGAATGGCAGAACATGGGGGCAGAATTAAAACAGGGATCAGCCTAGAATCCCTACATAGCCATAAGTCCAACCCCACCCCTGAATTCTGTGGGCTCTTATTTAACTCCAAGGTGTTAACCATTACTTGAGAAAATTCCTGTTCATAGGCTGTTTAGCAATAAATCAGTCTAATTTAACCTTCACTTGTTGACCTCACCTTTCATGCCTGACAGATATCTGTTATTTATTTTCAATAGTATCATAATTATAGGACACCAAAGTAGTGTTATTTTTCATTTTTTCCATAGAGATTTGTAAGGAAAATTGGCATTTGCTGCCTGCTAGCTTTGTGATTTGTTGGACAAAAGCCTTCAGAATTATACTGTAGTTAGTTCTGATGGCAGGAATTTGTAATCTCAATACTTCTAAAGGTGCTAGATTAGAGACTCAATTCTAAAACTTTGGATACCTTGGTTCTAACAAATAGCTAATAAGATAGTAAAGCTATTTTCTCAATGATACCCTCTCAGATTGCCAATGGAAGCCTATATAGCTGGGACAAGACATTTTTCAATCAATCAGAATAGAGGTGGAAGGGACCTTGAAGGTCTTCTAGTCGAACCACCTGCTTCTTGAGTTGTTTTCCTCTTTAGGATTTTCATCCATGGAATTTTTCTTAGGCTCTCTCTGAGTTCGTTAAAATCAGCTCTTTTAACATTTAAGACACTGGTTGAATTATATTCTATTGCTTGTGTTTGCATTCTATTGAATTCCAGTATGACCTGGTCACTCTCGCCCAAGTTCCGGCAACTTCAACTCCCTCTATCACTTCTTCTCTATTAGTAAGAAATAGGTCCAATATAGCTTTTCCTCTAGTTCCCTCCTCTATATTTCAGATGACAAAGTTGTTAGTTAAGTTGGTTAGGAATCTGTTCAATCTCCCACTTGCTGCAGACTTTGTCTACCAGTTGATATCAGGGTAGTTACAGTCTTCCATTACTACTGTGGTATGTTTCCTACATACATTTGTTAATTGATTAGCAAAGAGTTCATCTAATTCTTCTGCTTGCTTGGGTGGCCTGTAGTATACACCGCCCTATAGCAATGTTATTCTATATGGATCCTAGGAGGTTTTTATCCTTATTTTTGTGGATTTCTGTAGAGATGTAGTGAACTTTTATATATAATGCAACACCACCTCCTCTTTTGTTAGGTCTGTTTCTTTTAAATAGTTTGTATCCTCCATCAGTGCATTCCAGTCATGAGTTTCATCCCACCAAATTTTGTAATGGCAACTATATCATATTTATCTTCATGTACTAATATTTCGAGTTCACCCTGTTTGTTCCCTAAGCTTTGAGCATTAGTGTATAGGCATTTGAGTCCTTTATTGATCTTTGGTATGTTTCTTATATCTCCTACTTTGTAACTGGGATTTCCATCCTTCCCATCACTCTCTACTTCATTATGTTTTTCTTTTTTCTTTCTTCTTTCTCTTTACTCCCTACCTCCTTATATGATTGGTTATCTAGTGGTTTCTGCTTGGAATTAAGTTCTAAAGGTCGTGAAGATTGGACCCCCTGTTTTTTTTTCTCAAGTCACTGCATTACCTCACTGTCTGCATCAAGATAATTGGTTAGTGAAGTCCTGCAAAAATAGATATTGCATCAATGAATATTCTGGGGAAAAAACTTGTGCACATCAATGGTGGAGGTTATTTCTGAAAAGTAGGATATTCTTCAACTATTTTGGAATGCTAAGTGAGCATCTGTTTGTCTTCACGATGGTAATTGTTTTGGTTAGGTATTTTCACTGAGTGTGATTTGTTATGGGATTTGCTCAAATTGTAGCATGTGTTTCTTCTTCAGAGCAATTTAATTTATGTGTATGCATGTGTAAAGAAATCACTTATCTCCATTTGTCCTAATATGCTCATAGCAAAATGAATGTATTTGAATAACGTGACATGGGAAAATGCCTATGGTTTTTAAGCCTTTATTGATTCCATGTACTTCACCTTCATTTAAAGAGATCACAGTGGAGCTGTACATACTATTCCTTTTATCCTTACCACTATCCTGTAGGTTAACTTGTCTGAGATAAATGAAGCTTTATGGAAAGATTAAAAGCAATTGTTACCTGATCTCTCCTGGGCTTTAGCCAAACATGAGAGTTAAATGAATGTAGGTAAAGCTACTTTCAACATTCCTGAATGCCTGGCGTTTCTGAAGGCCCTTAACTTTGCAGGCGTATTCATTCTTATTAAAGTTTTCAACTATGGGTGAATTTCTAAGTGTGCTTAGTTGAACAGCTCACATCAAAAGCTGTCATCATCAAATGCACTAGGTAGGGCAAAACCTGGCAGAACCTCCCCAATTCAATTTAATCTAACTTCTGTGCACAGGATGAACTCCTACAGAGGGCTTTATTTCACACATAAAAAAATGTGGACCAAGATAGCTCTAAGAATAGTAGATAAAGGTAAATGTTTCCCTTGTTCTTCTTCTTCTTCTTGTGCCATATCCGTTATTGGACATTGGTGATCATGTTGGCGATCCTGTTTTTATCAGCAGCCGCACGAAAAAGTGCTGCTGAGTTTTGTCCAAACCAGTCCCTTAGATTTTGAAGCCATGATGTTCTTCTTCTGCCTGGACCTCATTTGCCTTCAATCTTTCCCTGGAGGATTAAATGGAGTATGCTGTATTTTTCTGGGTGTTGCATCACATGTCCAAAATATTCTAACGTTCGTTTTTAAATTGTTTTGATGATTTCCCTTGGCTTTCCCAGGTGGCTTATCACCTCCTCATTTCTGATCTTGTCAACCCAGCTTATATGTAACAGCCGCCTGTAAATCCACATTTCAAATGCTTCTAGTCTCTTCAGGTGGCCTTCTGTCAGAGACCAACTCTCTACTCCATAGAGCAGGATAGAAAAAATATAACATCTGACAAGCCTGATTTTCAATCTTAGGCTTATGTTGTGACTGCAGAAGACCTTTTTCATTTTGAAGAATGCTGTTCGAGCTTTCTCTATCCTTGTCTTTACTTCAGTGGTCATGTCCCAGCTTTCATGTAAATTAGAAACGAGGTGCATGATCCTTTCAACTTTTTCTAATGGTATTCCTTCCGAATTTATTGGTGTTAAATTAATGGATTGTTTGCTGATGACCATGATCTTGGTTTTTGAGGTGTTAAGCTTCAAGCTGTATTTTTCAGATATTTCTGTGACTCTGTTGATGAGGAGCTGAAGGTCTTCATGCTTACTGGCAAGCAGAACTGTATCGTCAGCATATCTTAAATTGTTGATCCAAACACCGTTTACTTTGATGCCAGCATCGATGTTCTCCAGTGCCTCATTGAAGATTGACTCAGAGTAGATATTGAACAACACTGGAGACAGAATACATCCCTGTCTGACCCCTCTTCATATTTCTGCATCAGCTGAGTATTTTTGGCCTAGTCTCACATTTGCTATCTGATGCCAATATAGATTCTTTATGATTTGGATGTCTTTGTCATCTAGTCCCCCTTGCTTCAGGATTTCTAATAGTTTGCTGTGTCTTATTTTATCAAATGCTTTTTCAAAATCAATGAAGCACATGTAAACACTGTGATTGACATCTCTACAACGCTGTAAAGAACTTGAATGCTGAATACCGCATCTCGTGTACCAAGATTGTGTCTGAAACCAAATTGTGTGTTACCTAGACGCTCCTCAATTTTGTTGTATATTCTTGTGTGAATTATTCTCAGGAATATTTCCAGGGCATGACTCATTAAGCTTATTGTTCTGTATTCGGTACACTTCTTTGCATTTATTTTGGGGGGGATTATCACAAAGGTTGATTTTAGCCAATCATTTGGTATCTTTCCTGTTTCATGTATTCGATTGAAGAGCTGCAGTAAAAAATTCTTCCCATTGTCTTCCAACAATTTTAAAATTCCTACTGGGATATCATCAGGTCCTGTGGCTTTTCTTGTTTTTGCTATTTTTATTTTTATTCCCTTGTTCAGTTGTTTCCAACTCTAGAGGGCGGTGCTCATTTCTGTTTCTTAGCCAAGGGGGCCAGCATTGTCCGAAAACCTTTCCGTAGTCATGTGGCCAGCATGACTATACACCAAGGTGCATGGAATGCTATTACCTTCCCACTGAAGTGGTACCTATTTATCTACTCACATTTGCATGCTTTCAAACTGCTAGGTGGGCAGGAGCTGGAGTAAGTAATGGGAACGCACCCCTTTGTGCAGCACTCAGGTCTCAAAGCTGTGGGCTTTCCAGCTTTTTTAACCACTGAGCCACTGCACCCCCTGAATAGTATATGTGTGTGTATAGTGTATATTTGAATGACTTTTAATACTGATTCTGCTTGTTTAAAGGAACTTTAGCTTTTGCCTTTTAAAAAAATCTACAGTGTTATTAATTAAAAAAGCAATGACTGAACATTGTTTGAGAGCTTTGATACTATGTATTAAATGCAGTAGAACAAATAAGGGAAGAATCTATTTTTGGAACAGAAGTCACAGGTGGGTGCAAAATTTAAAAAAATTCAACAATTTAAATATTTGCCATCTGTCCCCAAGGTGATTATCCGTTTAGCTGAGTGCCACTTACAGGGGAAAAAAAACCCTATTGGGAAGCATCAGTACAGAAACAAAAAGCTCGTATCTCCTAAAAGAGTCAGGGACATAACTTCTTACCTGATGTAGAGGATATGTGGGTGGAGGGGAGGAATCTCTGTGCTTGAACAAACACCTCTGCCTCAGTCACTTTCAATTTGGCCTTTTATCAGCTGTGCAACTTTGGATCATAGGGTCTCCCTTATGTTTACTTAAGATCCATCAGTCTGCCAAATTGCTTCTGACATCTATGAATAAACTGAGCTGCTAAGAACTGCTTGATCAAATAATATATTTGGCTCTTGTGCAGCATCTCATCATCCTTTTAAAGAGCACCATCTGGCCCCAGGTCTTCCCATCTAGACTGAAACCTGGAATTTCATTTGGAAAGAATTATATCACTGTGAGATGAGGTGGTTCTTTGATCCAGGGATTAAACATAAGAAATTTTGAAGGAAGTTTCTTTTTCATGCTAGTTATCAAGTTAGAAGAACAAAACCATCATCAGGAAAGCAAGGCCATGTAATTATATGGGTGGACATATAAATCTTATAAATAACTAAATGTAATTATTGTCAAGATAAGGACCACACAGCTCAGTCTATAAACCTTAGAAAGGGAAGGCATAGTTTAACAGGAAGGCAAGGGCAGAGAGAGGTAGCAGTGATAAAAATTATTAGTTTCACAATTTTGTGCTATTTAAAATGTTGGCAAATAACTCGGGGTATATTTTAGAATATAGCTGTCCCCACTGCTTTTAGCCCATAACTGTAAAGTGAACTGGGAAAGTCCCTTCACATGACAGAAAATATTTTGGTATTAAATTAAACAATTTCCTAAGATATCCGCATAAAAGCAAGGATTTCTAGTGAATTGAACTGTTCCATTCTTCTCCCTGGCTTCATGCTTAAGGCCAGACTAGAATACATGATCTCCTTTTCATGTAGCCTGGTATCTTAACCACTACACCAATTTGGCTCTCCTTGAATGAATATCTTGGCACCCTTCTCCAAAAACAGGCCTCAAGGGAAACTAATCAAAAATTAGAACTCTATTCTGAATATTAAAAAAATGCTTTGGTGAAATTTTGGCGGGGTACAATCTAGTGATACCCATTGTAATAGTACAAGTGAAGTAATTGTGGTCTTTCTTGAAAGTGAGCTTGAAGAACGTCAAGAAAATGGTTGCAAAATCTATTGCACGCTGTCTATTGCATTGATCCTTTTTGCTGTGAAGTTTATTCTTGCAGGGGACTAAATCCAAAATGCAGAAATATAAGTTAAAATACATTATCAGGAACCATAGTTCCTTCGAACATGTAGCTCATCATGTAGTCATCAAATCTTGGCCTTAGCATTGAGAATACATATATGTTGAGAATAAATCTTTCTGGCAAAGCTAAATTGCCAGCTTATTTGTCTTGATGTCAGAATAGTGTCATTTCCATAATGAGATTTATGCTGAGTTCTCTTAGGTTGGCAAAGTATTGTTATAGGAGGGTAGTTGATATCTATTTTGCTGCATTACTCAATTAACTATATTCTTGTGAATGTTTTCTTGCTATATTAGGGCAATTTTCATCCTGATCTGACTGTGTCTGATAGTCAATATCCAAAGGCCAATTGTATTCGTCAGCTGAGACATTAGTGTTTAATGGCAGTCAGTAAACAATAACCGAAATTAAGTTGAATTTAGTTTTAGAAGTTGAGAGATTGTGATGTTTCATATTCAGAAAACAACTGAAAGAAACAAGAGTCCAAAGCTTTCAAAACTTGGCAGTCAAAAGAAATTTCTACTTCAAATCCAAATTTGATTTTCAGTTTGAAATTTCAGGTCTACTGTTTTTAAGCATGCCCACAGTAGTATGCCAAAAATAACCAACGTGAGGACCTTAGAAGAGTTCAATCTCAGTTTCTTAGGGCAACAAAGCAGATATCACAGTCCTGCAGTGCAGAAAGTTCACACTGTGGCAAATATGCAGAGGGCAGGATTGTCCCTGAGTGACATGAAAGCCAACCCTGTAAACAGCATACAAGTTTTAGCAATTAGATATCTATTATGAATCCCCAACAGCTGCAGCTGGGAGCATTTTGAAGGATAAAGTATTTGCATTCTGTATATATAAGAGCATGCAGGCATGCGGGCAAGGCAAGTTATAAGAGAAAATGGGAGTAAAAGAAAAGAGAGAGAGAAAGGAAGGAAGAATATGGTTTGACAATTGCTTTGGTTTGCTCAGTCAAATCCTTTCATTCTACAGATAATCCTTGACTTATGACTACAACTGGGCCCAAAATTTCTGTTGCCAAGTGAGACAGCTATTAAGTGAGTTTTACCTCACTTTGCAACCTTTCTTGCTACAGTTGTTAAGTGAATCACTGCAGCTGTTAAGATAGTAACATGGTTGTTAAGTGAATCTGGCTTCCCCATTGACTTTGCTTGCCAGAAGGCTGCAAAATGTGATCACATGACCCCAGGACAATGAAACCATCATAAATATGAGTCAGTTACCAAGCATCTGAATTTTGATCACATGACATGGGGATGTGCAATGGTCGTAAGTATGAAAAACGGCCATAAGTCACTTTTCCCAGTGCCATTGTAACTTCAAATGGACCCAAAATGAATTGTTGTAAGTCAAGGACTACTTGTATAATAGTCTTTGACTGAATGCACACTAATTTCAACTAGGGTGTCAATGTGTTTATTGTTCTCCAAGATGGTTGGATGATTTTTAGCTCAATGATTTGATGCCGGTCATACAACAACCTTCTATCTCTGTTGATTATCTTTCCTTCCTCTAATTATCTAAGTTAGGCTCACTCACTCACTCATATTGAAACAGTCACTGTGCAAAACAGTGAATTGCTGCCTCGCCTGGGAGTATAAACCTTTCTGGTCTGTAGTACTTCAAATTATCCCTGTTTCCGGAAATTCACTTTATTACAGTAGAGTTAACACATCTGGGATATAAAAATCCAAACAACCACTAGATGGCAGCAAAGAAATGCAGAAAAAAAACATGTTTTGTAAGAACCCACCTCAATTTACATCTTAAGAACTCTTGCAACGTTTTTTTAAGAGAAACTGACTGAAGGCATGCTAGACAGAATCTGAGGGGTCCCCCCCCCCACCATTCAATGTTTTAAAGTGTTCCCAAGCAGCCCCACTCCACATTTCTTCCAGGCGATTCAATCTGGCAGATGTCTGGGTGTTAAGTCCATCAGATCCCAGGCGTTGCAATCTCCCCCCCCCCTTTTCCCTCGCTGCCGGTAAAAGGAGACTTCATAGGGAGTGAGATGAAAGGCTGATGGCCGCATTGTTATGGTTAGTACTCTCGAAGGGAATCCACAGAGGTTGTTACTTCGTAGTTAATAGAGGAAATGCCAGTCATAAACACCCATGCTTACCCCCCTCCCCCTTAGTAGTATGACAGAATCCAGAAGAGAGTAAGAATTGGTTTTTTCTCAGAGTAGGTAGCTAGAAATAAAATATAATTGGATTCTGACATGTTTCCTGCTCCTAGGGATGATCTGTATTTTATTTTTGCAGGCCAGTTATTGTAGCCCTAATCTTGATCAGAACTTTTCAGAATTTAGCTTTTGCTCCAGTGGTATATTGTACTGTGCGGTTTTTCCGCGTCCAGAGGGCCTCTCATGAAATGGAGCCGAAACAGTGAAGGAATAACACCACGCAGAGTTTTTCCTCGGGATGAGAGACCCAGAACAAAGTCAGGGAATCTCTTTTATTAGCTTCAGCAAAATGTGGGTGTGTACAGGAAGCAAGCAGGAGGGATTACCTATTAACATATGAGTACGTGAGGTTGAGCACAGTTTCCAAGCCGTTTGTGACTGGGAGGAGTTTTCAATGGGATGATTGCTCAATATTCTCCTTTGTCCTTTTTCCGTCCATGTGGTTCAGCTGCATGGCAGCCTACACGTGGGCTACAGGGACATTACTCCCACATCTCCTCTGTTTTTGTTTTTTCAATACGTAGGCCTTCAAGGCTTAAAAGTGATTGTCTTTCGGCTATAAACATATCTTTTCTTTGGAAGGTAAAAGACCTTTACATGTCTGCAGTAGGGAAGGAAGACATTGAATGCAACAACACAACATAACCAGAAGAATGATTATGGTTATTATTGTAGGAATCAGAGAGCGCAGCCAAGAGCCGTCCGGTAACCAGGACCACAATGCCCCCCATATGTCCAGGGCATCTGGGCCGTTGGTCTGAAGGGGGTTGTTGTTGATCATGTCTTCCATGTGTAGTATCGTGTGGGTGATATTCATTTTGTAGTCATGGATGTATACACAACAATGGGAGTGGATCAGTGCACAGACGCCACCTTTAGAAGCTAACATAAAATCCAAGGCATACCTATTTTGCAATACTACTTCTCTAACCTCAGTCAATTCCTTAGTTACTAATTTGAGTGCATTAATGGTATCATTAAACATTACAACAGTCCAATTATTTAAAGCATGCAGATCCCTATAGTTCATAGCGATCCCTAGTGGTGGTATCATCCCACGAGCAATAGCAACGCCCCAGTTTAAGTTTAATGGAGACTTAACATCCTCCCTCCTATTGCGAAGACGTCCAACAGGCAGGGTGTCAGAGACCAGCAGAGATGGTAATACATATCCCAAGGTACAACAGCCAGACCACCTTGGTGGGACATGTGAATATGCTCGTCGGCCACACAAAAACCATAGTCCATGATCAATGATAGGAAATGTGGAGTCATCTGATGTCTCAATCAACTTGACTATAGAGGAAATCCACCGACATGTCATGACCTTGCTGTTGGAAACATTATATTGTCCGCATTTCTTATGAAGCATGTCATTGGCTGAGGTGTTAACAGGGCATGGTGGAGAGCAATTTCCTCCAGATTGGACTCCAGTATTACAAGTATACATCTGATATATACATTGATACTGTGTGTAGTTGTGGATCTGTTCCTTTAATATTTTTACTGTTCCATTGAGGTTAGTCCCGTTACGAGTCATTTGGGAAGTAATCTGTATGACTTTATTACAAAAAGGATAAACCCCTAATTTGATGCTGTTTGTACTATCACCAGGTTTGTATTCAAAACAAATCTCTGCTTTTTCCTGCAACCTATGACCAATCGCTAGAACCATCCCTTTCTTGTTTGATAATCGTTTAATGGGCTGTGTGGTGTTGTCATAGGTTAGCCAGCTGGCGTTATTCAAAGGGACTGCTTGCACCATCAAACCTTGTGTTCCTTGTGGTGGGATGTGCATACACATCCAGCAATTTGTCTTGTTCATTGCCACAGCCAGTTGACCAATGTCTTTTATGTAGGTGTTATCTTGCCATGCTCCCTGCTCAGGAATTCCTTGATTCAGATCCATCTTATACATCAGGGCTTTCATTATCAGTGTCAGTCCTAGACCCAGGCACATCACTCGTTTTGCCATGGTATGGTTTCACCAGTTAACCCAAGTTGTTAACGTCAGATGGGGAAAGGTCCTCTGTTTTTGTTTTGGAATGATAGGGACGGATGTGTCGACCAGGGACCCACAAAGTCTCACCGTTGGTTTGGATGGCGGCGTAACCTCGTCCCCATGTGATGAGTTCAGCAGGGCCTTTCCAGGTGGGGTCAGGAAGACGTTTGAAGTACACCAGTGGTTTGGATGTTGCTGCAGCAGGAGAAGCAGAGAAGTGACGAGTTGCTGCAGATGATGGAGGAGTGCCCGTCAGGTTCAGGAAGTTAATGGTGTATAAACACAGGTTAAGCCTGTTTTGCAAAGCTGGGAGGCTAGGGGGAGTTTTCCCCTGTGTCTGATTATATTTTTCCAGCGCATGTTTTAACGTCTGGTTGGCACGTTCAACCAGAGCTTGGCCCTGGGAATTGTAAGGTATTCCAAATTTGTGAACAATTGACCACTGATTACAAAAGGCAGCAAAAGCTGCTCCTGTGTAAGCAGGGCCATTGTCTGTTTTAAGTTCTTTTGGGCATCCCAACGTTGCAAATGAACGAATACAATGATTAATGACATGCTTAGTGGCTTCACCCCGTTGAGGGGTTGCAATGATGAAGCCAGAGAAGGTGTCTATGGAAACATGAAGATATTTCCATGGGGCAAATGGGGCATATTGTGTAACATCCATTTGCCAGATTTGGCAGCACTCAGTTCCTCTGGGGTTAACCCCCATTGGGAGCGAGTGAGCCTGCTTGCTGCAAGTGGCACACTGCTGGAGAATAGCAGTTGCTTCTGCAGTGGTTATTCCAAATTGTTTCACAAGTGCTTTTTTATTTTGATGGAAATAAGCATGACTGTCCCAAGGGGAGACAGGAGAAAGAGACATGAGGCAGGTAGCAGAGGCCGCAGCGTCTGCAATGTCATTTCCTTTTTGCAAGAAGCCAGGAAAAGGCTGGTGGCTTCTTATGTGTGTGACAAAGTAAGGATGTTTCCTGTTGGATATTACAGTTTGTAGGGTGGAAAATAAAGAAGTTAAATCAGGGTCCAGGGAGGGAGAGAGGTATGATTGAAAAATAGTGGTGACAATTTGAGTGACATAGAGACTGTCAAGAATGAGATTTATAGGTTGAGTGGAAAATGTTTGAAAAGCTAGAATGGCAGCGGCTAGTTCCGCACGCTGAGCAGACCGTTGGGGTGGCGTTATTTTTGTGTGCCATTGGTCATGAATATACCAGGCACAAGCACCAAATTGTTTACTGCCATCTGCAAAGAGTGTGACAGCATGTGGGATGGGAAAGCGTTGTAATTGGGTATCCCATGAAACAGGGATATTTTGTAGGAGCTGAATGCGAGGATCAGCAGGAGGGTGGCAGGATATCTTTCCAGGCCACTCAGTGAGAGCAAGCTGCAAGGCTTCAGAGTTAGAATAGATGGTTTCCCATGTAGTGAGAGAACATGGTACATATAGGACAGAAGGTTCTATTCCTGCAAGAGCTTTTGCTCGAAGGCGAGCCTTAGAGATGAGAGAGGCAAATTGAAAAGGTTTTTGATTGATTGTGTTTCTAGGAGTGTGAGGGAGGTGAAGCCATTCTATAATAAGAAGTGGCTTTGGGTTTTGTGCCAGAAGTGCAGTTGGTATCTGTGGCGTATTTATAATGATGATGAGTAGTTGCTCATCAGGGATGCAGCGGTCCACCCATTGTGTGTGGAGTGCTTGTTCTACTTGTGTCAAGACACCTAACTGTTGCACATTAAGGCGTATGATGTCTGAGGGTTGATTTCCCTGAGTAAGAGCAGAAAAAAGTGGTGCCAACTGGCTGGTGGAAATGCCAAGGTAAGGTCTTATCCAATTTATGGTACCTAGATATTGTTGGAGCTGCACCAATGTGGTATCCTTCTCTAAAAAAATGTAAGGAAAAATGGGTGTTGAGTGAGAAGAAAGGAGTTTATGACCCAGATATGAAAAAGGTGCCTTTTGCTGTATCTTATCTGGGGCTATATTAAGTCCCCCTTCAGCTAGCATGGTAGTGAGAACAGGTAGTGTTTGGTTGACTGTGCCCACAGGGCCAGGTGCAGCGACAAGAATATCGTCCATGTAGTGATAAACAAGAAAGTGAGGGAACATAGCACGGTATGGTTCTAACATAGCATTAACATAAAATTGACACATGGTGGGGCTGTTTAGCATGCCTTGAGGAAGAACACGCCATTGATAGCGAGAAGTTGGCCTACACATATTAAGTTCAGGAACTGAAAAAGCAAAAAGTTGCATATCATCCAGGTGAAGCGGAATAGAAAAAAAACAATCCTTTAAATCTATGATCATAAGATCAAAGTCTTTTGGGATTAAATTTGGGTTTGGGAGGCCGCATTGCAGTGCTCCCATAGGTTGTAAAACAGCATTCACTGCACGTAAATCGTGGAGGAAACGCCATTTGCCTGATTTCTTTTTTATAAGAAAAACTGGGGTGTTATAGGGGCTTAATGAGGGTTCAATGTGCTTTAGAGCAAGTTGTTCAGACACTAGAATACGTACAGCAGTGGCCTTTTCAGAAGTTAAAGGCCATTGGTCTATCCAGACAGGAATGTCAGATTTAAGAGAAAGGCGAAGAGGTGAAGGAGGTGACATAATTATTCCAAGCTTAATTTTGCGCCGAATTGGTGGAGAAGGTCACGGCCCCACAAATTTATATGAAGAGGTAAAACAACTGGCTTAATATAAGCAATCGTGGAAGTCTGAGGCGATGTAGCCGGCAACCAGTCATTACTAATTTTTGCAAGTTGAGTACCGCCCACGCCACGGACTGCTGGTGAGGATTCGGTGGGCCAATCAGAAGGCCACTCAGCAGTACGGATCACAGACACATCTGCGCCAGTATCTAAAATGCCAAAAAAAGGGTGTCCCTTAATATGAAATTCCATAGCAGGGCGACTATGTTGCATTGTTTTAGTAATTGCAAAAAGTTCAGTGGTTTCAGAGGGAGTGGGAGGGTCCTCTGGTGGGAGGATTATCAGTTTTGCTAATATCTCTCCCCTTTGTATTGAAATTGGGTAGCTTGGAATAATTTGGAGCAAAACTGTAGGTTCCATAGAGCATGTCAAGAGTGCAGGGGGAAATGAAGCACCACGTAAAGTGAGTGAGTCATGAGGAAGTAGCAAAGCAGATGTAAGACGGGGGAGGGGGGCAGAGAGGGAGGCGGAGATCACATAGGGCGTATTAGGAAAGTCTGCGTCAAGTGACACATCAGCACTAAGAACAATAGCAGGCAGATAAGAAACAGGAAATGGCAGTTGCTGTACAGCCTTTTGGGTGGGGCTGGCTGTTCGCCCCCTTTCTAGTTTTCCGACTGGGCTTGGAAATTTGAGCCAGAACGACACTGATTAGCCCAATGGAACCCTTTTTTACATTTAGGGCAAATTGTTTTTGGTTTTAGCCCTTTTTGAGCTTGACGCGATGCCCCCCCTCCTGGGGCACGGCATTGGGCTTTAAAATGACCAGGTTTGCCACAATTGAAACAATTGCCACCAGGTTTTGTGCCCTGTTGTAAAGCCATGGCCAGTGTTTCCATATTAAAGGCATTTGTGCCCACTATGCGGCAGGCTTTAAGGAAATCAGCCAAAGTGGAGTCAGATTTAGCAGCAAGAGGTTGCAAAACACGACGGCAGTCAGTATTTGCATTTTCATAAGCCAATTTTAAAAGCAATTCTGCACGTGCCATGGGATTGGTAATTTGCCTATCCACTGCCTTTTGCAACTCCTCAATAAAGTCAGAAAAGGGCTGACTGGGACCTTGAAGAATTTTTGAAAAAGAGGAAGTGGGAAGGGCTCCTGAGTCATCAGCCTTGTCCAGGGCTCTAAGTGCGGCCAGGCTGACTAAAGGGAAAGTAGCTGGGGGAAGCTGCATTTGGGCAGTAACAAGCGAAAACTGACCAGAGCCTGAAATGGCATCTGCCGTAATTGCAGCTATCCCAGCAACATGGGCAGCGGATTCAGCCTCTCGGCGAAAATCTGATTCCCACACCACATACTGGGGTCCGGTCAAAAGCATTCTCAAAATATCTTTCCAATCTTGGGGAGTAAGAATGAAAGAACCAGCCAGGGCATTAAAAAGACCTTTGACATAAGGGGCTTGAATGCCGTACATCGAGACCGCTGTTTTCAGGTCTCTGATTGTTTTTAAAGGAAGAGGTATAAATTGAGGTATCATGGCACCCGCAGTATTCTGAACAAAAGCAACAGGAAATGCAGAACACTCAGACAATTCATCAATATCAAGCAAACCCTGACTTCGAGCTTCAGCTATGGTAGTAGTTACAGCACTCATGGGAGGGGCAGCAGAAGGAACAATAGAAAGATCAGCAGAAAGAGGAACTGAAAGGGGGGGGGATGTTGGAGCAGAGGGTGAGGAGGGGGAGGTAAGAGGAAATGCCTCATTGCCTTGTGAAATTTGTTTCTTGTAAGGCGGTGGGGGGGTCACAGAGCCCAATGGACTTTGAGGCATTCCAGAACAATTCGCCATGATGATAGCATTTTTGCAGGAGCTCTGGGATGCTCATGGAAAGAGGTACCCAATTTATTCCATGTAATCACTTTAAGTGAGCCCTTTTCCGGATATGCCGGATATTTTTCCCAAATATAACATAATAAATTAACCAAATCAGCTTTACTCAAAACAGGCAATAATTTACCGCTGTTTTTGAGAATAAAATTTGTAGACTTCGTTAATTCTCTAAGTTCTTGCAGATGCACGGCCTGCGTCTTAGAAAATTTCCCCCCCATACTCACGAAAAGATAGCCGTCTTTACCAACGATATCTGAAGTGCACTAAGCCTCGTCCGGGCGATGAGTAGTAGGAGGTCGAAGGAACGTATCACTTTATTAGTGATCACGTCGGGGTCACCAGTTGCGGTTTTTCCGCGTCCAGAGGGCCTCTCATGAAATGGAGCCGAAACAGTGAAGGAATAACACCACGCAGAGTTTTTCCTCGGGATGAGAGACCCAGAACAAAGTCAGGGAATCTCTTTTATTAGCTTCAGCAAAATGTGGGTGTGTACAGGAAGCAAGCAGGAGGGATTACCTATTAACATATGAGTACGTGAGGTTGAGCACAGTTTCCAAGCCGTTTGTGACTGGGAGGAGTTTTCAATGGGATGATTGCTCAATATTCTCCTTTGTCCTTTTTCCGTCCATGTGGTTCAGCTGCATGGCAGCCTACACGTGGGCTACAGGGACATTACTCCCACAGTACTGTGGTATGTTGTTCTATTTATTTATTTATGAAAGTTATGAGCTGCGCCCCCCACCTTTTTTCCCCTCTGAACATAGAAGGCAGGGCATCTGTGGGGTATGGAGAAAAAAGTCAAGATAATAGCTGTGATGGTGTGATGGAAGTGACATGCATTAAAAAAACAGGCAAGGCTTTCATCACCCCCTTGCAGCCATACGGGCAGGTCCAGTAGAATTTGTGTCAGGTTTAGCAGCATCTCCAATCTTCAGGCCCCGTTAAAAATTTCTCTATCTCTCTGCTGCCATCTAGAGATTGTTCTGATTTTGCAGCCCAGATCTGACCCGCTTCTCTTAAAGGGAAAGTGTTACCCCAGCCTTTGTTCACTCAGCAATTGCTATTCTTTCTTCCCCTTTATTTTTCTTTTATTTTTTAAATTGTTTTATCTGCATACATACAAAAAAGATAAACAAAATACCTGAGCATATGTAAATGAGATACAATACAGGCAGTTGTCGATTTACAACCATTCATTTAGTGACTGTTTGAAATTACAGGGCACTGAAAAAAGTGATTTATAACTAGTTCTTGCACATATGACCTTCATAACATCCCCACGGTCACATGATGAACATTTGGGTGCTTGGCAACCAGAATGTATTTATGATGATTGCTACGTCCTGGGGTCATGTGATTGCCATTCCCAGCCAGCTACTGACAAGCAAGGTCAATGGGTACTTCTATTTATCTTCTTTATATATGATCTTTCTCCCAAATTTCCTCTTCTTTCTGAGGTCATCTCTTAATTTTTTTTTTTTAAAAGGACTGCTACACATTTGTAATGTTTCTGTCTGGAGTTAACATAAGACACACCCTCTTTCATTGATGAGTTCTGAAGAACGAATAACATGAATAAAGAATAAATTAAAAACATGGTCACATGAGGCAGCTCTATGATGTTAACTGAAGTTGAGGCAGAACATTCTAATTTTTGTAAATTTCCTTCAGGCTGACAAAAATGTGGGGTGGCCCTTTTGTAAATAAATAGAAGGATTAAACAAATTCAGGGCAGATAAGTGTTTCAATAGCTCTCAATAATGGTAAGAAAATATCACCTTGAAATTCAGAAGCAATATAATACATTCTAGAGATGAGCAGAATTGATAGGATGTGCATTCTGTTCCAGTAATATTTTGTATGGCAACAGAGCAATGGAGTCTAGAAGTAATTCGATCATCTCCAATCTTATGAACACACTTTATATCTTATATAATTTATAGAATATTTTCCACTTTGATACACTCTAGATAGATTGCACTCTAACATAGAAGCAGATAGATAAAGTTTGTCTTGAAATTTATTAGAAGGGATGAAAGAATTCTGTAGCACCTGATCTGATTCAACATTAGCGGGATAAAACTGAATTTGGTCTGTTTCCCTGCCCATTACTGCCATTACAAAAATGTGCAACACTTAACTCACTAATATCTAGTGCTTTAAATACTTGCTTTTTGCTGCCAGACAGCTGATCTATAAAGGCCAAGTGGCACCAGTAAAAGTGGAAAGACTGAGAAGGCATGAATTGTGAGATTGCAAATGAGGAAACCTAACAAGAATTATTTTTGACAGTGGAATCAAGAGTATTCATTCAATCCAAGCAGATGCAGCAGCCTTTAAAAAAAAAAAAATCTAAGGGACTTTTAAGAGATTACATCAGAAGGCTTCACCAGCTGGCTTTTGGTTAATGAGATTGCTCCAGTGGAAATGAAGCTGTTGGGATAACTGCTGTGAGGACAGTATCCCGCTTCCTTCAAAAAAGACTGCCATAATGGGACTTCCAGGGAAGGTGTGGCAAACTAAACATATCTCTGGCAAAGATGGAGACAATGGCTGCATCTGGTGAGTTGACTGGTTCTTTAGTCCCTCTCTGGACAAGGAGAGGATGGAAGATCACCCACAAATGCTCTGGAAAGCTGCTTCTTGTGAGGGGACGGTGGGACAGTTGTCTCCCATGGGCTGAGAATCGGGAGACGAAGGAATCAGCCATAATTATCACAAGCACGGTGAAGCCTTTTAAAAGATCACTGAGCTGACTAACCTCATTTTCTGATTTTGGGCAATTTTGGGCCAGCCGCTCTCTCGCACTCCAATTCACAGGGTAAATTGCATGGAAAACAGGAAGAGGAAGAAATATTTCTATGTTCACCACTTTGAGTTGGGAAGATAAAAATCTAAAAATAAAATACGCATATAGGTTTGGCAGTTTTCAAGCCTGTCAAGATTTCAGAGGTTTTACACACTTGCTTTCCAAATGGGCTCCAAGGAGGATAATAATTATTTTAAAAAACTCATTTCAAAATAATAGAGATGTTAAAATAAAACCTTAATTATATAGTTGAAAATCTTATAAATTAAAGTCATCATCATTGTAAGGTCTACAACAGTCTATTTCTTGGCGACTGTTGGACTGGGTGGACATGGTGACTTTCCATGGTGGACAGGAATAGTAGTAGCTACTATTTGCTTGATGCCACCTGGATAGATCAATGTCCAAATCTAATGGATTATAATTCTCAAGTTCCCTAACTAGAATCCCCAATAGTTAGAAATATTAAGAGATGCAAACCAGAATCTGCAGACCGATATAAAGAGTAGTTAGGTCAGTGAAATATGAATCTAGAAAACTGTGACTTTAATAAGAAACATTTCATGTGAGCAGAGTGAGTATTTTCAAAGTTTCTTTCTAGGGGGAAGGGGTGTTAAGTAAATGTAACTGAGAGTTAATTGATCATGAGTTAGGGTAGTGAAGTGTCATCGTGTCAAGCTCACAAGAGGAGCTCAAGGCATTTGTTGCCAGAGTTATACCTCAAATATGAAAAGTCTGAACTGGAACATGAAATATCTCCACGTTCTTCTATGGGTGGATTTGAGCCAGGTACTAACTTTCTGCCTAGCTGGGTTATTGAGAGGATAAGATAGCGGACAGGTAGGCTGTAAAGGTTTCATTATAAATAATAAATTAAATGATTAATAATTAAATAAAATCATAATTAAGGTTATAAATGCGTTACTTAAGGTTGCCTGCTGGAATAGACAGGGTGTCTATGGAATGAGAAGCATTGATATCCTTGTTATCATTAGGTGTCTTTAAAAAGAGGGTAACAGAGTGTTTCAGTCCTACCCTACCCAGTTCCAATTATAATATAGGAAGGCTATTGTATGTTATAGTGCTATTAGTGCTATAGTGCTAGGGGAAGAGATAAAAGGGCAAAATAAAATAAAATAAAATAAAATAAGAATAACAGAACGTTTATTGGAAATAATATTGTGGTAATTACCAATGGAGAGTTCAAAGGGAGGAACTTTTGGTGTTCCTTTTAGGAGATGGAAAATAGGAAATCTGATGGTTCCTCCTGTATTTCTACTATAAAGGGAAGAGTTTGTTGGCTGGAAAGTGATGTAGAACTTAGCAATAGTAATTAGACTTATATGCCCCTTCACAGTGCTTTACAGCCCTCTCTAAACAGTTTAGAGTCAGCATATTGCCCCCAACAATGAGTCCTCATTTTACTAACCTCGGAAGGATGGAAGGCTGAGTCAACCTTGAGCTGCTCAGGATCGAACTCCTGGAGTGAGCAGTGAGTTAGCCTGCAGTACTGCATTCTAACCACTGTGCCATCACGGCTCTTAGTATGTATCTAATAATGATGATATGACACCCTCCCCTATGGCTATTGAAGCATATTTGGGCTGCGGTTAGGAGCGAATGGGAGTCTAGAATGGTGTTCTTCCTTTTCTTCCAGCAAATTTTTTTTTTGCTATGGATATAACCTGGCATGCCGAAGTAGCCATTAAGTTCTGCCCAGTTCCTACTGGCTGTACATCGCAGGCATGTCTTCTCCCTTCTGGCTATTGGTCAAAACTGTCCATTTGCCTGGGCTGAGAGATCAGATCTGGCTTCTCTAGAGGCAGTTGCTATAAAATCCCTGACCAGCATTTTCCTAATATTTTTCAAGCTGAGGGTGAAGGTTCGTTCTCCAAGCTTCTGGGTTGACTTCTGAATGTTTCGTTACCAGGCTAGGTAACTTCTTCAGCAGAGTGGGTATCAGCTTTTCAGGCCTTATGTGGGCTTATCTTTATTTGTTAGATTTTTATCCCTCCTTTATTACTTTATATAATTCAAGGTGATGAACATACATTCTTCCTCTTCCTACTTTCCCATAACAACAACTGTGTGAGGTGGGTTGTGTTGAAAGAAAGCGATTGTCACCCAACTGGTTTTCATGCCTAAGATGGGACTAGAACTCACAGTCTTCTGGTGTATTGGTGGGAAAATTCAGTGCTGTTTTGACAGACTGCTACTCATGTGGGTTGCAGAGAAGTATTTAAAGCATTAATTGAAACCAGAAAAGAGAGGTAAGGTCTGCCAGCTAGGTGTTCTACCATATTTTACAAATTCCTCCACGGTGACTGTAATGTATTCAGTTGTATGAGGCAGCAGGTGCAAGGTGGCCACATGGTCACTGAAGAGACAGAATGTCTGGGGCCTGGGCAGACTTGTTATTTTAGCGCAGGAGAAACCTCTGCATTCATTGGTTAGCATTAACCAGAGCTCCATGTATAAAAAGGAGGGAGCTAGTTTCATTTTCTGTTCTGTTCTGTGTATGTATTAATGAATAAACCTTTGTTATTGTTAAACCAGTCTCTTCGATGTCTACCCAATCAAAAACAGAACAATTGGCAATGAAGGTGGGACACTGCTGCCACCTTAAAGAAGGCCCCGAATCAACCTAAGGAGGGCCGGACACGCAGAGGAACGGCGTTCCTATTTGAGGCTCACTCACCCGCCAGTACGCAAACGCTGGGGAGAGAGTGCTGCGAGGAACTGCCTGGAAAACCCTCTAACTTGTGGCAGCACGGGTAGAGAAGAGACTTGGCATGGCCAAGTTGGGTCGACTAGTGGAGTTCGACGTAGCTCACCCGGAGCGGTGGAGCTCGTACGTCGCCCGGGCCGAGAACTACTTCCACGTTAACCGAGTCGCGGAAGATGAGCTGAAGGCCACCACGCTACTCTGCGTCTGCAGCCAAGCCGTCTTCGACATCGCGGAAAACCTTGTGTCCCCAGTGCCATTGGAGACAGTGCCCTATGGCGTGGCCAAGTTGGGTCGACTAGTGGAGTTCGACGTAGCTCACCCGGAGCGGTGGAGCTCGTACGTCGCCCGGGCCAAGAACTACTTCCACGTTAAACGAGTCGCAGAAGACGAGCTGAAGGCCACCACGCTACTCTGCGTCTGCAGCCAAGCCATCTTCGACATCGCGGAAAACCTCGTGTCCCCAGTGCCATTGGAGACAGTGCCCTATGGAGAGCTAAAAAAGATGCTCAAGGAGTATTTCGAGCCGAAGCTGTCGGTCATCGCATGGCAGCACGCCTTTGAGCAGAGGGACCAGCATCCAGGAGAGTCTGTAACCGAACTTATTGCAGCCCTCCAACAGGCAGCGAGGCCGTGTGAGTTCAAGGACTTAGAGGAACGGTTACAGGACCGTTTGGTTTGCGGACTACGGAGCCGAGAGCTCCAGCAAAAGATCTTTGCAAAGGAGACGGTATAATTCCAAGAGGCATTGCGAGAGGTCACTGCAGAGGAAGCAGCCGGCGGAGCTGTAAGGGCCTTGCGGCTCTCAAAGAACACTTCCCCATCGCAGACCGTCCACCACGAGGACGTCGAAATGGACGAAGAGGCTGAATTGGACCAGGAAGTTGACCTGGTGCGACAACTACCGGAAAAAGGACTGTCGAGACCCCTTGACAAGGCAGATCCCTTCCCTAGGTGTATGGGGTGTGTGGGTCGCCACAAGTGAGCCGACTGCCGGTTCCGGACTGCTCATTGCCATGCATGTGGCAAGCAAGGCCATATCGCTGTTGTGTGCTTAGGGCACGGAAAGAGAGTGCCAAGAAAGAGTTGCCTCGGAAAGGTACCGGGATACCCAGCCAAAACAGGGTGGGGTTCTGTGCCAGCAGGTGCAGCGTCCATAGAACTGGGGGACAGCGGCCATTAAAGAAAAAGCTGCAACTCAAAGTAAGGTTGCAGGGGGTCCCATTGCAGATGGAACTGGACACGGGGTCTGCCGTGTCCATCATATCCCAGAGCACCCTTAATAGAATTTGTGGCCAGAGTGGTCAATGGCTGAAAATGAGGCCATCAAATCTAATTCTGAGTGATTTCCAGAATTCCCTGGTCAGAGTAAAAGGGGAGGTCACTATAAGGGTGGAATTTCAGAAATTCAAGGGATTGCTGACTGTAGTTGTGGTAAATGGGGACAGGACAAGCCTAATCGGGCTTGATTGGTTCGAGGCTCTGGGAATCCAGGTAACGGGGCTGAACAGTGTAAAAACGGCCAGTTTGGAACAAGTTTGCAAAGACTTCATGGACATGTTCACCACCGAACTGGGAGAGTATAAGGGGCCACCAATTGCATTAAGGTTAGATCCTTCTGTCGCACCAATTAGGATCCAGCCTCGTCGGGTGCCGTTCGCTCTAAAGAACAAAATTAATACTGAATTGGACAAACTTTTGCAGCAGGGCATCTTAGAGCCTGTGGACAGCAGTCCATGGGAAACCCCCATAGTGACGCCAGTTAAGGCCAATGGAGAGGTCAGAATCTGCGCTGACTATAAGTGCACGCTGAATAAAGCGCTGCAGCAACACTCCTATCCCGTGCCAGTAGTCAGCCATATTCTGGCATCTTTACAAGGGGGTTGCATTTTCGCTAAACTTGATTTGGCCCAGGCCTACCAACAGCTGCCGGTGGACGAAGCCACGGCAGAGGCACAGACCATTGTAACCCATCAGAGGGCTATCAAGGTGCGCAGGCTACAATTCGGCGTTAACGTAGCACCAGGTATCTTCCAGAGTGTCATGGAGCAAACGCTCAGAGACCTCCTGGGCATATGCCCGTACTTCGATGATGTCCTCATCGCAGGGGAATCAGTAGAGAATCTAGCTGAGAGACTCAAGGCCGTGTTGTTGCGGTTTCGCAAAGCGGGCTTTAAACTCAGGAAAGATAAGTGCAAGATTGGAGTCACATCCACTGAGTTTTGGGGGTTTCGCATAGACGCGGAAGGCATACACCCTGCTCAGTCTAAGCTGGAGGCGATCCAGCAAGCACCCAGTCCCAAAACAAAAACAGAGCTCCAAGCGTTCTTGGGACTGTTGAATTTCTATCACGCATTCCTTCCCCACAAGGCAGCCGTGGTGGAGCCATTACACTGGCTCCTAGACAAGCAGGCTACTTGGGCATGGACGAGTGTCCACGAGAAAAACTTTGCTGCAGTCAAAGCATTGCTTTCCTCAAATGCAGTATTAGCTCATTTTAATGAGCGGCTCCCTGTTTGCATAGTGTGTGACGCTTCCCTGTACGGGATCGGAGCTGTTTTAAGTCATCTTAAAACAGATGGGACTCAGGTCCTGATAGCCTATTACTCCAGAACCCTGTCTGCCGCAGAGCATAACTATGCGCAGATAGATCGAGAAGCATTGGCAATCGTAGCGGGCATCAAGAAGTTCCATGACTTCTTGTATGGTCGCCGTTTCACGGTCTTCATGGACCACAAGCCACTGTTGGGGCTGTTTACAACTGACAAGCAGATACCCCACATAATATCTCTAGGATGTTGAGATGGTCCATATTCCTCTCTGCATATGATTTTTGCATGATTCACAAGCCGGGCAAAGAGATGGGCCATGCAGACGGCCTCAGTAGGTTGCCTTTAAGGGACATAGAGCCTGCCCCTGCCCTGGCAACCCATATTCTTTCCATTCAGGATTTGCCTGAATCCCCTCTCCATGCAGGGGATGTAGCAGCGGAGACAGCTGCTGACAACACGTTAACACACGTGTTAAACTGGGTGTTATCGGGATGGCCGGACACGTGTCCGGGCACAGAATTTCAGGGGTTTTGGAGGAGAAAATCGGAACTCTTCATTATCAAAGGGTGTCTACTGTGGGGCAGTCGGGTAGTCATCCTGACCTCACTGAGGACTAGAGTCCTGGTATCTCTGCATGAGGGACATCTGGGAATAGTCCGAATGAAGGCGCTTGCACGCAGTCACCTATGGTGGCCAGGGCTCGATAAGGAGATCAAAGCCCAGGTACAAGGGTGTCACGTTTGCCAACAGTCCAGGCCGGAAATGTCCCAAGCTCCCATCCATAGGTGGGAAACAACACAGGATCCTTGGTCAAGGATCCATATCGACTACGCTGGCCCCTTTCAGGGGCAACTCTTTCTTATTGTGGTAGACAGTCACTCTAAGTGGCTGGAGGTGGTTCCAGTGTCCGCTGCCACTTCCACTATCACTATCAGGGTTCTGTGTGGCATTTTTGCCACTCATGGACTGCCAGACATAATTGTCTCCGACAATGGAACTCAATTTACTTCCTCGGAGTTCCAGTCCTTTCTGCGGGCAAATCTAATATGCCACGCTATGTCGGCGCCTTTTCACCCGGCATCAAATGGTCAAGCAGAACGCATGGTGCGAACTACGAAAGACTCTTTGAAACGACTAACGCACGGCAACAGGCATCACCGGTTGGCTGGCTTTCTCTTGTGCCACTGCACCACTCCATGTACTGCTACAGGCAAAAGCCCCGCTGAGCTCCGATGGGGTCGCCGGCTTATCACTAAGCTGGATAGGTTACATCTGGATCGCGTTGCATCGCAGGTGTCCCAACCACGGGCACCGCGGCAGATGAACTTGGGCGATCCGGTTTGGGCTCGAAACTATGGGCCTTGTAACTTCTGGGTGGTGGCTGTCATTTGTAGGGTCACTGGCCCTCTCTCCTACGAAGTGGAGTTGGAAGACGGTCAGGTGCTGTGGCGCCATATCGACCAGCTTCACTGGAGGTTGCCAAGCCACTCTTCCACTCCTAGCTCTGCTCTGGGGGGGGGGAGGAAGCTCCCGAGAGTGATCGGGACAGTCAACAAGACCCGGAATCTGGCTCATCGCAAACAGCGTGTCAACGCTGTTAATATAGGATATTATTGCTTTGACAAGATATGTAGAACTGTCTGGTATTTTTAGAGTTAATTCAGAAGACAGAAATGGAAGGAGGAAAGCCCGGGAAAGAAACGGAAGTAAATCTTTGGCCTCCAGCCTAATTGCAAGATGTAATTCATGACTGTAAAATAAGCGAGGGATATAGTAAGAAAAGAAAGACGCAAGCCAGAGAAATTCAGTTTCTGGCATCCGTCCATGTAAGTGCCAAGGTTATTTTTGCAATAAATGGATTCTAAGAGGTAAAGGCCTCATGTTTCTCATTAAAAGCAATCTTCCTTTGGAACCATAACATCATGCCAGAAACTAAACCCTTTTCAACCAATTGGAGGTCCATTACCCCCACCTCTTTCTCTGAGGCTGGAGTGAGAATGAGAAGAATTCAGGGGGAGGACAATCTATCATGAAACAGGAGTTTACTAAATATAGCCCTGCAGCTGCTAATATCCCAGAGGGGGAGGTAACAGACAGCATGCTGTGGGAAGATGAATTTGGGCAGACGAATGAAAATCGGTGGACAAACAATGGACAAACTGCCACTCAAGGTCTGGGTGAGTTACTGGAAATATCTCAAAACCCAGGGGAGAGAGGCAGAGACCCACCCCTGAAAAAAGAAGCCTACAGCCCCTCCAGTTTCTATCAGTCAGCCTTTCAGACCCTGTCTTCCTCTATCAGGGACCCCAGCCGTGAAGAGAGAGGGAATCCATGTCTGAGGCTTCTGCAACAATGGGGAGTATGGCATTCGAAGCAGGCAAGGAACAGATGACTTTTGAGCTCACCACAGCTGATAGGGGCCTTGCAACAGATAGGGGTGGTGCAGGGCCCAGGAGGTCAGCAGCTAGAGGGAGGATGGCCACAACAAGGAGATTGGCCCCAGCCCCTGAATGTGCAACCCCTGGGCATAAACCAGCAACCAGGATGGGGCCAGCAGCAGCAACAGCCACAGTGGAGGCCCCAACAACATATAATTACTCCATTCAGAGCAACCTTCGATGGGGACCCAGAGAAACTGATTTTTTTCCTTAACCAAGTACGCTTGCACTTGAATCGCTGGGCTTATCTCTACCCAGACCCAGGGGCTATGGTCGATGTGATTGCGTCCGGCCTAGAGGGAGACGCATCCGAATGGCTGAACAATTTATATAATGAGCAAGCCCCAGAATTGGAAGACCCCCAACTCTTCCTCCTGGGTCTGAAAGAAAGATTTGAGGACCCATCCCTTGACTTAAAAGCAAGAGAACAAATCCACAAAATAAAACAAGCCGGCAGGCCTGCCCTGGAGTACGTGCGAGAGTTTCGCAAGATAGCAGGTCGGATAGAGGGGTGGCCAGAGCAGTCCCTAATCCATCACTTCATTGAGGGATTAGATGATCACCTTTCCCAGGCCTGCATTATTCGAGCAGTACCTGACCGACTGCACGAGTGGTACCAGACAATGGTGAAGCTATATGTTCAGCTCGCCCGCTATAAAAAGCCTTCCCCACCTGAATCTGAGCAGTAACCAGAGCAATCTGAACAACAATCACCCCCACGAGACCCTCCGGCTACCACGATGACTGAAAGAACCGGGCCACCTGCAAGCGCGTCAATAAAGTGTTTCCGGTGCGGAAAGAAGGGACATCGAGCAACAAACTGTCCGGTCACCTACTCCCAACTGCAGAGCAGTCCGGAACCAGCGACGAGAAGGAGACCTGCCCAGAGGCTAATGAGAGAAAAATCCAACCGGGCCACGCAAGCACCTGTTACCCAAATTACACCTCCCACACAAGAGAACGCCGGGACTCCAGGTGGACCCGCCCCCGCTCTACCCTCCTTTGACGGCGATGACGAAGGGGAGAACAACCCGATGGTGAGTCGACAAATCCCATCTTTTTCACTAGCCGCCAAGCTTACAATCCCTAAGTCGGGAGCACAAATAGACTTAAACGTACTAATTGATTTTGGATGCACCCGATGCATTATTAGCCTACCCTTTGCCATGAAAATGGGCATACAGGCAAAACAACTTTCCAACCCTGTGAGGTTCGAACAAGCTGACGGCTCCCTGATGGGAGGGACTTTAGTCACACAATTAACTGAGCCCTTACGCCTGGAAATAGGGGCACACTGGGAATTTATTCGGTTCTTGGTGGCCCCCAAAATGACTGAGACTGTGATTCTAGGCTTAGCCTGGTTGGACAAATGGAAGCCATTTATCTGGTGGGAGAAAGGAATGAGAACTGTGAGACTACCTGTAGGGCCTGAGCCTCCCACTGATTCAACTGACGTTGCGGGACATTTTAGGTCACCTAATGAGCGAGCACTCATAGCTGCCTTACCATCACCAGATGAATCACTCATCCCCAACGAATACCATGACTTAGCAGAGGCATTTAGTGAAAATGAATGCGATGTCGTACCCCCTCACAGACCCAATGACTGTTCTATCGAACTGGTGCCAGGAGCCAAACTTCCACGCCCGAGAATGTACGCCATGTCCCCCCTCGAGATGGAAGAGATGCAGCAATACGTGAATAAAAACTTAGCGAGTGGGTTCATTGAACGGGCCAAATCTACTGTGAGAGCCCCCGTGTTATTTAAAGAAAAAAAAGATGGGTCTCTTCGTCTCTGCATAGACTATAAGGGCCTCAACGCTGTAAGTATGGAAAACAGATACCCCCTCCCCCTCCTAAAGGACTTATTAACTCATCTGGCTAAGGGGAGTGTCTTCACTAAATTAGACCTGAGAGAGGCATACTACCGAGTGAGAATAAAAGGAGATGAGTGGAAAACTGCCTTCAACTGCCCCATGGGGAGCTATCAATTCAAAGTCATGCCATTTGGACTACAGGGGGCCCCAGCCGTATTCATGCAGTTGATTAATGAAGTCCTACATGAACACTTGTACAAAGGGGTTCTGGTGTACCTTGACAATATTCTGATATACAGCACGAATATGACTGATCACATAAAGCTGGTGAGAGAAGTGTTAAAGAAACTATTGAATGCCAAGCTTTATGCCAAATTGTCAAAATGTGAATTTCACCAGACCCGATTAGATTACCTCGGCTATAGAATCTCCAACGAAGGCATTGAGATGGATCCAGCCAAGGTGAAAACTATAATCGAATGGCAGCCCCCCAAAACCCGCAAACAACTTCAGAGCTTTCTAGGTTTTGCCAACTTTTACTGTCAATTCATCCCCTCTTTTGCCAAAATTGCCCTACCCCTTACAGATTTACTAAAAATAGGGAAAAAAGGAGGGAAGCCTATGAACTGTCAAACAGCTTTTGAGAATTTAAAAAGACTATTTGCTGCCGAACCAGTTCTAAAGCACCCCTGTCTAGGGGAGCCCTTTGTAATTTAAGCCGACGCCAGTGATGTGGCAGTTGGAGCTTGCTTCAAAAGAACAAGAAGGGAGTCCTGCAACCCTGTGCCTACACCTCCAAAAAATTTATGGAAAGTGAATGGAGATGGGCAATATGGGAGAAGGAGGCCTTCGGAATTATATGGGGGCTGTTAAACTGGCAACACTACCTGGAGGGGAGCAAGGTGCCATTCGAAGTATGGACAGATCACAAAAACCTAGAGGCACTGAAAACTCCTCGCAAATTGTCCCCAAAGCAAGTACGGTGGGCACAGTACTTTAACTGCTTCAACTTGAGTACATACCAGGGGGAAAAAACTTCCTAGCTGATGCGCTATCGAGATTGCCCCAATACAAAAGCGAACGTGAAGAAGTCAACGAGGCGATTATCTCCAATCCACAACCTGTTGCACAAATCACGCCTCGCAGGGTCCCAAATCCTGATGACCCTGGAGCAATGAAAATAAAACGAGAGCTCCTCACTGATCAATGGTTCAAAGATAATCAAACTTCCTTGACGTGCAGGGATGGTTTGGCTTACAAAGGGGGGAAACTGTATTTGCCCGAATCCCTCCATCTCAATGCTCTCAAACACAGCCATGATGTAAAGCAGGCTGGACACTTTGGATATCTCAAAACACTACATCTCACCCGCCAGCAATTTTGGTGGCCAGGACTGAAACGAGATCTGGAAAACTATGTGGAGAGTTGTACTGTATGTGCCACAATGAAAAGAATACCGGGGAAAACCCCTGGATTACTGCAGCCGGTGGCAGACCCTTCCCAACCCTGGGAAGAAATAGCTATGGACTTTATCGTAGACCTACCTGAAAGTAGAGGAAATACTGTCATCTGGACTGTAATAGACCTGTTTTCGAAGCAGGCTCATTTCATCGCCTGCAAAGGACTCCCATCCGCTCAACGATTGACTAAATTGTTCCTGAAACATATCTACCGACTGCACGGAGCCCCTAAGCGAATAATCTCAGACAGGGGGGTGCAGTTCACAGCAAGGTTTTGGAGGAGTTTTCTTAAATTAATTGGATCATCTCAAGGCTTATCATCCGCTTTTCATCCGGCCACCAATGGAGCTGCAGAAGCCACTAACAAAATGGTGGAGCAATATCTCAGATGCTATGTGTCCTATCAACAGACGAACTGGACTGACCTCCTCCCTTTTGCAGAGGTGGCATACAATAATTCTGTGCACAGCAGCACTGGCTACACACCTTTCAGAGTAGCCACAGGAAAAGAGTTCGGTCCAATACCTGAATACCCCCAGATGCCAACAGCTTCCCAGACACTTGACCAATGGGTGAGGGGATGGGAAGAAGTTTGGAGAAACACGAAAACAGCTTTAAAAAAGACTTTTGAAACCCATAAAAAGCAAGCTGATAAAAAGAGAGCTCCCCAAAGAACGTTCCAAGTTGGGGAAGAGGTTTATCTGTCGACCAAATATTTGCACCTCAAATTACCCAGTAAGAAGTTAGGACCAAAATTCTTAGGGCCTTTTCCCATCATAAAGGTCATCAATCCGGTCACAGTAAAACTGAAACTCCCTAGGCTTTGGGGTAAAATCCACCCTGTCTTCCATAGTAGCTTGTTAAAACCTTATCGGGGTTCCACTTTAAGACCTCCCCCGAAGAAAGCACCTGGGCCCCTCGTAGTTGCGGGGCAGACCCATTACGAAGTGAAACGTGTTCTTGATTCTAGAATTTTTAAAGGGAAATTGCAGTACCTAGTACAATGGAAGGGATACCCGTTGTCTGAAGCTACTTGGGTGAAATCCAGTGAGGTGAAAGCTGACAGACTCGTCAAAAGGTTTCATACGAAACACCCCAACAAACCGAAAACTAATCATTAATATATGCTTTTGCTTACATTACAGGATCTGTCCTTTTTGTAAGGGGGGCCGGATGTCAACGCTGTTAATGTAGGATATTATTGCTTTGACAATATATGTAGAACTGTCTGGTATTTTTAGAGTTAATTCAGAAGACAGAAACGGAAGGAGGAAAGCCCGGGAAAGAAACGGAAGTAAATCTTTGGCCTCCAGCCTAATTGGAAGACATAATTCATGACTGTAAAATAAGGGAGGGGTGTAGCAAGAAAAGAAAGACGCAAGCCAGAGAAATTCAGTTTCTGGCATCCGTCCATGTAAGTGCCAAGGTTATTTTTGCAATAAATGGATTCTAAGAGGTAAAGGCCTCATGTTTCTCATTAAAAGCAATCTTCCTTTGGAACCATAACACAGCGATTGAGGCGGCTCCTGACTCAGGCACCACGTGCAGGGGACATTGCGCGAATTGGTTTTTTCCAGCCTCTCCACAGGGGGGGGGGTTGCCTATCCGGGACACAACCCCCAACCATCTGTTTCGACAGATCAGGGGAACACCACCCCTCTTCAGGGGAACTCTATCCCAACCCGGCATGCAGAGCTGGACCAACAGGCCAGCCTGCAGGCCCCAACTCCGACCATTTCAAACGGGTCCCCAAGTCCTGGTCTGCTGAGCCCGGTGGGCAAGCTTGTAGATCAGACAACCGCGGCACTTCCGCGGAGATCAGAGCGAATCCGAGGACCTCCCAAATTCCTCAAGGAGTACGTGAGGGCTCTGTCTGCACTAGCTTAGCGTTCAGAGTTCTTGCTAGCATTGAAGCGTGCTCAAGTGATACAAAAAATACTTTTACACAAGCTGGCATTGCCAGTAGTGTTTTCTAAAGCTTCCATTAGCTGCTTGTTAAAGCTGTAATGAACAAAGGAAGAGCGCCTCGTCCTAAAAGGTCGCAGGCTGTGCTAAGGTTAGGGAAAGAAACGGGTAGCCTCCTTCCGGGAACGGCTTACTAAAGAGTGAATGGGTAGCCTCCTTCCGGGAACGGCTTACAAATAACGTGAATGGGTAGCCTCCATCCGGGGGCGGCTTATTAAGTAACCAAATAAAAGGGGGTACAGTATGCCCTCCAACCATCTGTTGTCGACAGAGAGGCATACAGAGGAGAACAACTGCAAGGTCATGCCATTCTACAGGGGGCCCCAATTCATGCAGTTGATCCTACATGAACACCAAAGGGGTTCAACGATATTCTGAGCACGCTGATCACATACAGAGCCCAAGCCTTGTCAAAATGTGCCCAGACATTAGATTACCTCGGCTATAGACTCCATTTCCAAACGGGTCCCCCAAGTCAAGGTAACAGCCTATGAACAAACAGCCTCTGCCGAAGTTCTAAATGTCTAGATCTGATGTGGCAAGCTTGCGTCCATGTGCCGCCAGGAGATCTGGAGAGCGTAATCCGGGGAGGACTGCAAGACCAAATAGCTATGGGTAGACCTAAAAGTAGAGTACGTCATCTGACTGTAATTGCAATCTTTCATCGCCTCTGCTCAACGACTGACTCCTTAGACTGTTCTCAGAGGGGAGTTGCCTAGCATATGGGCGTGCTAACAAGTGGAGCAATATCTCAGAAATCAATGGACTGACAGAGGTGGCATACAAGTGCTCGGCTATTTCAGCCAGTTCGGTCTACCTCCCCCAGATTTTTGGGGTGAGCTGGACCCTATTGACTGCGTTCCAAGTTAAGAGCTGTCGACCCGCCTCAACCCAAAGAAGTTAGGACCGAGGGCGATCAATCCGGTCATAAAACTGGGCTCGGGCTTGTGCTTTAAGGTGGAGTTGCTTACGAAGCCCCAGTACCTCCTTGTCCGGGTGAAATCCAGTGCTTCGTCACATACGAAGAGCACATGGATCTGTCCCCTCAACTGTCCGTAGGATTTCAGAAGACTTAAATTGGATAATTCATGACTGTAAGGGTAGCTTCCTGGCATCCGGGTGGGTCGGCTAAGAGGTATTGTTTCTCAGCAATAACCATAATTGAAAAGTGCAGGGGACATAATTGCCAGCCTATTGCCTATCTCACAGATCAAGGGGGGCAGGAGCTGTGTAATTTCAATAAGTCCTGAGTTTGTAGAGAGGCAGCGGAGATCAGTCCGCAAGGAGTACCTCACTAGCTTAGCGTTCAGAGTTCTTGCTAGCATTGAAGCGTGCTCAAGTGATACAAAAAATACTTTTACACAAGCTGGCATTGCCAGTAGTGTTTTCTAAAGCTTCCATTAGCTGCTTGTTAAAGCTGTAATGAACAAAGGAAGAGCGCCTCGTCCTAAAAGGTCGCAGGCTGTGCTAAGGTTAGGGAAAGAAACGGGTAGCCTCCTTCCGGGAACGGCTTACTAAAGAGTGAATGGGTAGCCTCCTTCCGGGAACGGCTTACAAATAACGTGAATGGGTAGCCTCCATCCGGGGGCGGCTTATTAAGTAACCAAATAAAAGGGGGTACAGTATGCTCTTCACTAAGGGGGGAGGGGTGTAATGTATTCAGTTGTATGAGGCAGCAGGTGCAAGGTGGCCACGTGGTCACTGAAGAGACAGAATGTCTGGGGCCTGGGCAGACTTGTTATTTTAGCGCGGGAGAAACCTCTGCATTCATTGGTTAGCATTAACCAGAGCTCCATGTATAAAAAGGAGGGAGCTAGTTTCGTTTTCTGTTCTGTTCTGTGTATGTATTAATGAATAAACCTTTGTTATTGTTAAACCAGTCTCTTTGATGTCTACCCAATCGAAAACAGAACAGTGATGCTGACGGTTTGTATGGCAGCACTATTTACTGATTTTACTATATCTCTGTGTCTGCAGTCTTAACAAAACTGCAACTCTTATCCCAACCAGGCAATGTTCTTGGGAGCCAGTCTCAAGCTGCTGCAGTTTCTGCAATGCACCTTCATTATTTATATGCCTTTCTTGGTGAGGGATAATGTGATTTGCTTACTTCATTCTGGCATTGGTGGCCCAAGGGCAAGGGTGGGCAATTATGGCAACTTTACAACCTGTGGACTTCAACTCCCAGAATGCTCTCATTCCTAAGAGTGCCTGGCTCAGGAATTCTGGGAGTTGAAGTCCACAGATTGCAAAGTTGCACATCCCCTTTGCTAGGGGATGATTGTTATTACAAAACAGGCCAATCACTGTCTATTCTAGTACATGTATTTTCCATATCTATTTTCTGGCAGCTTCCATATTAAGAACCGGATATATTGGTCACTTGCTACCAGTGATGCCAATCCCTTGCACCACTAATGAGGGATGGAAAACTCTTGTTATCATTTCCTTCATCCTGCTTCACTCCCATCCCCTGCCCCAGCTGTTACTTGTTAGCCAAGCTACCTTGCAACACAAATTAGGCATTCTTTCAGGAGAATACTCTACCCTCTATTAATTCTTGACAGCCAATTATATCCCAAAGCACAATTCTCACAGAAGCTTCTTTAACTAGGTTTATTGGGGTGGTTAGAGATTACAATAAGTGATTTGTTTTCATTTTCAGAAGCCATTTTATTTGCCGGCCTGCAAAGGAGGAACTTTCATAGCGTCTTCACCCCAGCCACTGTATGCACTGAGGAAGTTATTCTTTTCTACGACTAATAAGAGAATAAGGTATCTGTGTCCAGAATGAGAATCTCTTTTAGATTCTGAACATCCCATCCCATCCATGTATAAGAGGTAACAGGAAGGGCTTAAGCCAAGTAGGAGCATTGGAATATCCTGTCACACTTCTCCTGATCCTTCCCTTAAGAATAGAATAGAATAGAATAGAGTAGAGTAGAGTAGAATAGAATAGAATAGAATAGAATAGAATAGAATAGAATAGAATAGAATAGAATAGAATAGAATAGAATAGAATAGAATAGAATAGAATAGAATAGAATAGAATAGAATATTCTTTATTGGCCAAGTGTGATTGGATACACAGCAAATTTGTCTCAAGGGCATACACTCTTTGTGTACATGCAAGCAACAAAGTGATAAATCATAAATCATAAGATTCAACCAACAAAGTGATAGTCATAAGAAACCAATAGGACTAGGTAATAGAAAAGTAATAATAGTAATAATAACTACCTGCAACCCATTACTTAGGAAAGGTATTAGGTGAAACACTTAGGTTGAAAGGTGATTAATTTTCTGTACCAGATAACAATCTATACTTGTCCAATCCTACATTACAGAGAAGAATATCCCCTTCCCCAAAAGTGTAGCTGGTGATACTTGATAGGGAAGCAACCCACCACTCTCCTTAAATTAAGGTAATCTCCCTTCACCAGCACTGTTACTCTGGAAGAGTAAGAACTGGCAATGGGGACAACCAATTTATGCTAGCATGATTTTCTTCCGATATAAGGACTGCTGGTAGATAACACTAACTCAGCCACAAGGAAGAATCTAAAGGGCAGGTAATTTATTTATATTTCATTCATTTTCATTCAAAAGAATTCATGGTTGTAGCAGAGCTAAAACAAAATCTGTCCAGAAACCTTCAATATTCATCACTATCTTCAGATAGTGGATATATTTTAGTTCATTTCTTAGATATTTTAGTAGCTTAACTGATTATGGTATATGACATATTGTACTGTTGAAGGAAAAGTCTTCATCAGGGTCCAGTCCAAGCCAGGAATAAACAACATGGAGACTGCTTTAGAAAGAAGATTGTAGTTTATTGAAGAGGAGAGCCAGACAGAAAGATGGCTCTGGAAGAAAAAAGAGCACATGTAACAGGGAGTGGGTTTTTATACCTTCTTGAGCTTTTGTTTGGAGTTGTTCCTGTGGCATGAACTTTGACCTGAGTCTGAGTGTGCCTTTCTGATATTCTGATGGTGGTGGGTTAATCCTATTATGTCCCAAAGGTCATATCCTGCTTCCCTGGGGCTGTGGCTGATGACTTTTGGATTTTTTTGGTGTGAGGGATTGTTGATTCTAGGGATCTTTCTTCCTAATCCCAGTTTCCTGACTCCAATCTTTCTGATAAGATTATCACATCTGTATTTCTGCAGACCTGGTTTTTGTCTGGGGCAGAGAGACTTGGGGGGGGGGAGGCCTTTAAAATCCTTTTTAATATTTCCCAAAATATTTCTTTCTCTGGATTCTTCCAACAGTACTATATAACTGCTCTTAGTATTTGTCAAGTATGCTCTAACCCTGGAAGTGTTTAATAAGTTGACAGATAACTACAGACATGATATCCCATGGATATATTAGTTTGAATAATCTTAATACTGTATATGTAAATATTAATCCTTTCCTTATTCGTGATGCCATGACAAGGGTAGGGTGTTTGTTGAATTTCTCTCACTTTAGCATGAGTGCTTATGACATTATGGAATGTGATTGAGATAATCTAATCTTTCTATATTCACAGTTTCTTTGGATTGCTTCCACATTCCTGCCTGGTGCTATTTATGCACCAGGGATTTATGGATTTCAGAAAGAAGTACCAAAAATTGTAATTTGGATTATTTCAGAGCTCTGGTCAAGCATTATTGACAGTGTTGTCAATCAACAGGCATGCAGAATGAGACTGTGCTCTCCAACTGCACTCTCTGATGTTACCTGTTATGTCCTGGGACTGCTGAATGACTCAGCAGGCTCAGGAGGCTGCAGAAGGCCCAGGCAAACCATGTGGTTGCCCGGGACCAGACAGGCTGTCTCCAGCTTTGTGCGTATGCACAAGGCAGGAGACTAGCCTTGCATTGATTGGCTGACGCTGTCCCTTGCAAGGGAGTATAGAAGGCCCTGGCACCATTTTGTGTTCTGTTCTGTTCGTGATCTCAATAACGAAGTTGTGTTTGTTACTCCTGTCTCGCCTCGATGTCTTTTCTTCGGAAACAGAACATTGGCGACGAAGGTGGGATCTGCTGCAAGCAGAACAACAGGAGAAGCTAGGCTGACGAAGGCTTGAAGCGCTGGGAAGTTCGGCGTCCGGAGGAAGTGATTGCATGCCAGTACGAAAACACTGGAGGTGAGCTCAGCTTCGAGGGACCCCTTCTCATTCCTTGCAGCAAGAGGCATTGAAGAGGCTACAGGCTGTAACGATGTCAAAGCTGGGCCGTCTGTCGGAATTTGACACTTTTCACCCTGAGCGCTGGAGTTCCTACGTGGCGCGAGTGGAAAATTACTTGTGAGTAAATAAGATCCAGGAAGACGGCCTTAAAGCTGCTACATCGCTGTGTGTCTGTGGGCAAGAGACTTTCGATATTGCAGAGAATCTTGTAGCCCTGGCACCACTGGAGTCAATTGTGTATGCTGACTTAAAGAGGATGCTGCGAGAGCACTTCGAACCCAAGCTCTCAGTAATTGCTTGGAGGCATGCATTTGAGCAGAGGGACCAGAGGCCTGGTGAGTCTGCTGTGGACTTTGTTGCTGCCTTAAGACAAGCAGCTAGGTAGTGCGAGTTCAAGGATCTGGAAGAGAGGCTCCGGGATCGCTTGGTTTGCGGACTGCGAAGTCGTGAGCTGCAACAGAAACTTTTTGCAAAAGAAGATGTCTCATTCCAAGATGCTTTGAGAGAGATTGCAGCTGAAGAAGCAGCGGGCGGCACTGTGAAGGCATTGCGGCTCGCCAGGAAACCTCCAGCGGCGGTCTCCATCCATCAAGATGTCGCTCGAGAGGAATCTGAAGTGGATCCAGAAGAGGAGGTGGACAGGCTTCAGCATGCAGAAGAGAAGAGGTCTCAAGGGCGCAGAGAAAAAGCGACAGCATCCCCTTGGTGTTTCGGTTGTGGAGGACGCCACAAGCAAAATGATTGCCAGTTCCACTCCGCTATCTGCCGGGCATGTGGCAGGCAAGGCCACATTGCATCCATCTGTTTGGGTCGCCAGAGGGAACGGTCTGCAGAAGAATTGCCTCTGAAAGGTACCAAGGTCCCCAGCCAACACAGGGTGGACTTCTGCGCGTCCCGTAGGGTCATTTTCAAAACCGGGGTTCACAGGCCACTTAAAAAGAAGCTTCACATTGACGTGAAGTTGCAAGGGGTTCCCTTGTCGATGGAGTTGGACACAGGGTCCGCTCTGTCGATCATTTCCTTTGACACCTTCAATAAGGTTTGCAACAGAAGTGGCCTACGAGTTAAACTTAGGCCTTCAAGTTTAATCCTTACTGACTTCCAGAATTCCAGAGTCAGCATGAAGGGGGAGGCCATGCTCAGGGTGCAGCGTAGGGGTTTTGAGGGGCTGCTAGATGTGGTGGTAGTTGGGGGTGATCGTGCGAGCCTTATTGGACTCGATTGGTTCGAGGCCCTTGGGATTCAAGTGACTGGACTTCACAATCTGCAAATGTCAGGCCTTGCAGAAGTTTGCAAGGAGTTTGCTGATGTGTTCAGTTCAGAGCTTGGCTCGTACAAGGGGCCTCCCATTGCTTTACGTTTAGACTCAGCCATCACACCCATCAGGATCAAGGCCCGAAGGGTGCCCTTTGCCCTAAAAAACAAAATAGATGCAGAGCTGGACAAGCTGCTCCAGCAGGGCATTTTAGAGCCTGTGGACTCTAGTCCATGGGAAACACCTATAGTTACGCCACTGAAAGCCAATGGAGAAGTCTGGATTTGTGCGGACTATAAATGTACACTTAATAAAGCATTGCAGCAGCATGCCTGTGGTGAACCATATTTTGGCCTCCCTCAAAGGGGGGCGAATCTTTGCAAAGCTTGATTTGGCTCAGGCCTATCAACAGTTACCTGTTGATGAGGCAACGGCTGAGGCCCAAACAATAGTGACGCACCGGGGAGCCTTTAAGGTCAAAAGGCTGCAGTTTGGGGTTAATGTAGCCCCTAGCATATTCCAAAGCGTGATGGAGCGAACGCTCCGTGGTATTCCTGGGGTCTGTCCCTACTTTGATAATGTCCTCATCGCTGGGGAGTCATCTGTGAACTTAGCTGAAAGGCTGAGGGCTGTCTTGCTGCGTTTCCGCCAAGCAGGGCTGAAGCTGAAGCAAAATAAGTGTAAAATTGGAGTCACCTCCACTGAGTTCCTGGGATTCCGTATTGATGCTGAAGGCATCCATCCTGCAGAATCCAAGCTTCAAGCGATTCAGCAGGCCCCAAGCCTTCAGTCGAAGAGTGAGCTTCAAGCCTTCCTGGGGCTGTTAAATTTTTATCATTCTTTCCTTCCCCACAAGGCTGCAGTGGCTGAGCCATTACACCGGCTCTTGGACAAACAGGCTCCATGGAAATGGACAAAGGTCCATGAAAGGAGTTTCACAGAGGTCAAGACCTTGCTCTCTTCAAATGCGGTTTTAGCGCATTTCAATGAGCAACTTCCTGTGTGCATAGCCTGTGATGCATCCCCTTATGGGGTTGGGGCTGTGCTGAGCCACCTCAAGGCTGATGGGACACAAGTCCCTGTGGCCTACTACTCCAGGACTCTCTCATCTGCAGAGCGTAATTATGTGCAGATTGACAGAGAAGCCTTGGCAATAGTGGCTGGCATAAAGAAATTCCATGATTTCTTGTATGGCCACCATTTCACGGTTTACACAGACCATAAGCCTTTGCTGGGTTAGTTTACAACAAACAAACAAACCCCTCACATAATATCTCCAAGAATGCTGAGATGGTCAATTTTCCTGTCAGCATATGACTACACCCTGGTTCACAAACCAGGTAAAGAAATGGGCCATGCAGATGGCCTCAACAGATTACCTCTACAGCAGGTAGAGGCAAATCCGGCTCTTCACATTCTCTCCATTCAGGAATTGGCTGAAATTCCCCTCAGTGCTAGGGATATGGCTGCAGAAACTGCCACTGATCACACACTTACACGGGTCCTGACATGGGTGACACGTGTCCGGGTGCAGAATTCCAGAGTTTCTGGCAAAGGAAGCACGAGCTTTCCACTTTCAAAGGATGTATCCTATGGGGTAGCAGAGTAGTCATCCTGGCTTCATTGAGGACTAGAGTCTTGTTCTCTCTGCATGAGGGACATCCGGGAATAGTCCGGATGAAGGCGCTTGCGCGTAGCCACCTCTGGTGGCCTGGGCTCGATAAAGAGATCAAGACCCAGGTGCATGGGTGCCAAGTGTGCCAACAGTCAAGGCCAGAAATGCCCCAGGCCCCTGTACATAGGTGAGAGGAGACACATACCCCATGGTCGAGGGTACACATTGACTACACTGGGCCCTTTCAGGGGCAATTCTTCCTTCTTCTCGTGGACAGCCATTCCAAGTGGCTAGAGGTTGTTCCTGTCTCCTCCACTACTACTGCAAGGACCATCCAGGTGCTGAGAGGAATATTCGCCTCACATGGTCTTCCAGATGTCCTTGTCTCAGACAACGGACCCCAATTCATGTCTTCTGAGTTTCAGGGTTTTCTCCAAGCCAACATGATCCGGCATGACACATCTGCACCGTTCCATCCAGCTTCCAACGGCCAGGCTGAGTGTATGGTGCGTACTACCAAAGATGCTTTAAAGAGAATCACTCACGGGAACTGGCATCACAGGTTAGCTGACTTTCTTCTTTGTCACCGCACCACACCCTGCACTGCCACTGGAAAGAGCCCAGCTGAACTCCGCTGGGGTCGCAGACTCATTACTAAGCTGGACAGGTTGCACCCCGACCAGGTGGCTTCACAGGTGTCACAGCCGCGGGCAAGTGGGCGATCCGGTCTGGGCAAGGAACTATGGACCTGGACATCTCTGGGTGACAGCAGTGGTATGCAAGGTCTCTGGGCCGCTGTCATACGAAGTGGCCTTGGATGATGGTCGCGTGCTCAGACGTCACATTGACCAACTGCGCTGGAGGCTTTCCAGCCACTCTTCCGCTCCTGGCTCTGCTCTCGGGAGGGAGGAGGACCACAATTACGATTGTGGACCACAGTCTCTCTGTGAAGGTGGACCTTCAAATGTTTTTTTTTAAAGTTTTTTATTAATAATACAAAATTAAAAAAACATTGGACATAGATATGACATCACTGGTTCCATACATCTTCCGTCACTTTACAATAATATTACTATTCATATGAACATATAATTCTTAAGCTTTATTCCTTATTTAAGCAAAATATCATATAATATTAATACTTTCCCCCTCATTTCTGCATATTTATTTATCTCTTAAACATACATTTGTCTATAAAAACATCTATTTTTTTGTTCTAACACTATACATTTGTCTTGGCTACCCTCTTGTTATCTATCCAATCATAAAATTGTTTCCAGATTTTGTAGTACTTAGTTTCACTTTTATCCTTGAGTTCCAAAGTGAGTCTGTCCATTTCTGCGCAGTTGAAAATTTTCAGTAATATTTCCTCTTCAGTTGGAATATCTTCCTCTTTCCATTTTTGAGCGAAGGCTATTCGTGCCGCTGTGACTATATGCAGTAATAAATAATTTGTATCTTTCTTATATTTTCTTTCTATAATTCCCAATAAGAAAAATTCTGGTTTGACCTCTATATCTATTAGCAAAATTTCCTCCAGCCAGTTCTTTAATAAATTTCAAAATCTTTGCTCCTTTGGGCATTCCCACCACATGTGGTAGTAATTCCCAATGGTCTCTTTACACTTCCAGCATATTGAAGATTTCCCCATATTCATTCGTGCTAATCTTGTGGGGGGGAGATGCCACCTATAAAACATCTTATAGAGGTTTTCCTTGTAGGAAGTTGCTAGTGTGATTTTTAAATTTTTTCCCCATAAACTTTGCCACTTGTCCAGATCAATATTATGCCCAAAATATTTACACCAAGTTATCATCGTTTCTTTCACCTGTTCCTCAATCATATCTTGTTCTAATAAGTATCGATATAGTTTACTTATAATCTTACCTTCCCTGCTAAATAAAATTTTATCTAATTCTGATAGTTCTTTTTGCCCCATTTCTTTTTGTCTTTATTAAATTTAGATTGAATTTGAAGATACGCCCACCATTCCAATTCGATTCCTTCTTCCTTTAAAGTATTTCTCGCTTTTAATTCTCCTTTCTCATTCAAAATTTCTTTATAGGTGACAACTCCCCCTCGTTTTATCAAATTTGGATGTATGTACATTTCTAATGTAGACACCCAATTGGGAATTTCCATATAATTATTTCTTTTTGTTTTTTCCAAATATCCAATAGTGCTCTCCTAATATAATGTCTCCGGAAGTACTGGTGGGCTAAGTGTTTTTCCTCCCATAGAATAGCGTGCCACCCTGTCTGTAGGTCATGACCTTCTAGTGCCAATAGTCTTGTATTTTTGAGATGCATCCACTCACTTAGCCAAACCAACGCCACTGCCTGATAATACTTTGTCCAATCTGGTAGGCCAAATCCTCCTCTCTCTCTAGCATCTTGTAGTAATTTAAGTCTGATTCTCGGTCATTTCCCTTGCCATATGAATTTTGAAATGAGTCTGTCCAAATTTGTAAAAAAATCTTTTTTGAGCCGAATTGGTATGCATTGAAATAAAAACAACATTTTCGGAAGAACATTCATTTTGATGGTGGCTATCCTGCCCATTAGCGATAGCTGTAATTTCCCCCATTTTTTCAAATCAGACCTAATTTGCGCCATTAATTTATCATAATTATCTTCTTTAAGTGTAATGCATCTCACTGTCAATTGATTTCCCAAATATCTTATTTTCTTCGTAGTCTGAATATTTATCTTTCCCTCCAATTCATTTTTTTGCTCTTCAGTCATGTTTTTAACTATCATTTTTGTTTTATCCTTGTTTATTTTCAGGCCTGCTACTTCCCCATAGTCCTCCAGCACTTCCATCAACCTACGACCAGATTGTACAGGCTCTTCAATAATAAATACAAGGTCGTCCGCAAATGCCTGTACCTTAAAACTTTCTTTTCTTATTTTTAAACCTTTGATTTGTTTGTCTTCTCGGATTGTTCTAATTAAAGCCTCTAGTGATAAAATAAAAAGCAGTGGTGATAGCGGACAACCTTGCCTTGTGCCTTTTTGGATTGAAAAGTTCTTTGTCGTTTCCCTGTTTATCACCACTCTGGCTTCTTGTTTAGAGTAGATTATTTTGAACATCTTTATAAATTTCCCCCCAAAATCCATATATTTTAATTGTTCTAATATGAAGTCCCATTTGACGTTGTCAAATGCTTTTTGCGCATCGATGAATATCAACGCCATCTGTTTTTCATTATGGACTTAATATTATTCTATCGTATCCAAAATAATCCTAATGTTGTTCCTTATATGACGTCCGGGAAGAAACCGTTTTGATCAGTATGAATAAAATCCTCTAAAATTTTCTTTAGTCTGTCTGCCATAATTGTCATGAAGATTTTATAATCCGAATTTAGTAGTGATATCAGCCTATAATTTTTAATATAAGTCGAGTCAGAATTTTCTTTGGGAATCAATGTGATCTTTCCATGATTCTTTCCATGATTCAGGTATCTTAGCTTCATTAAGTACATCATTATACACCTCTAATAACAGTGGGCTTAATAATTCGTGGTGATTTTTATAAATTTCTGAAGGTAGACCATCTGGGCCTGGTGCTTTGTTACTTTTTTGTTTTTTGATTGCCTCAGATATCTCCCATACTGTTATCTCATTATTTAATAAATTTTTACCTTCCTCCGAGATTCTAGGCAATTCTATTTTTTGAAAGTATTGCACTTACTTACCTTCTTCTATCTTCTCCTTATCCTCATAAAGGTTTTTTTAAAAACTCATACGCTACCTTCCTCTTTTCCTCATTTTGGTAAATTAACTCCTTCTTCATTATGTAATTTACTAATCTGTTTCTTTTCTTTCCGTTCTCTTAATCTATAAGCCAGCCATCTTCCTGGCTTATTTGCATTCTCAAAAAAAAATTGTTTAATGCTTTTTATTTGTTGTGCCATATTTTCCTTTTCAATGATATTTAATTTATGTTTAATTATGTTTATTTGTTGTTTCAATTCCCATTTTATGGGTTCTTTCTGCAGCTCTTTTTCCAGTTTGCTAAGATCTTCCTCTAAGTTTTTTTGCCGTTGTCTTTTTTGTTTGTTGTCTTTGGCCATATATGATATTGCAATACCCCTCATAAAAGCTTTTGCCGTGTCCCACAAGTTCTGATTATTCGTATCCTCTTTCTTATTATTTTGAAAAAACAAGCTCATTTGATCATCCATCTTTAATTTAAATTCATTTTGATTCAAGATTGCTCTTTTTAGAGTCCACCTCTTTGTCTTTTTTTGCCCTTTCCATTTAATTTTAATGGGATTGTGGTCTGCCCACGAGTTTATGTCAATATTAACTTCCTCAATTCCCAAATTCAAGTCTGTCGATGCCCAGACCATGTTACGATTGTGGACCACAGTCTCTCTGCGAAGGTGGACCTTCAAATGTTCCTGCACATGTTCCTGAAGGGGGTTTTGCCATCGAGGCAGCTCCTGACTCTGGCACAGGCACCGGGTCTAGGGGACATTGCTGTCAATCTGCTACTCAGGCAACTCCAGCTGCTGGTCTTGGGCTCGAAGGACAGTGTTCCCAAGAGGGGTCCATTGTGGATTTGGGGAATTCCACCCCACCACTGGACTTGCGGAATTCCACCCCACCAAGGAACTCTGGTTTGGGTTTAGCGGATCCAGCCAGTCAGCAGTTTGGAGGGTTGCCTGGGTCTTGGGGGCATCAAAGTCCTGGTCTGCCTAGCCTAGCAGGCGAGATGGCACGCCAGGCACATACGCTGGCTCCAAAAAGGTCAGAGTGGGCCAAATATCTAAAGGACTATGTGAGGCTCCTGTCAAGTTTAAGGGAGGCTTAATAGTTCTCTAGAACTCAGGACACACTCATAGAAGGGTGTTCTGTTGATAGTATGAAACAATATGAAGTATTCACTTATTGTTTTATCCAAGGGGGGAGGGGTGTTATGTCCTGGGACTGCTGAATGACTCAGCAGGCTCAGGAGGCTGCAGAAGGCCCTGGCAAACCACGTGGTTGCCCGGGACCAGACAGGCTGTCTCCAGCTTTGTGCGCATGCGCAAGGTGGGAGACTAGCCTTGCATTGATTGGCTGACGCTGTCCCTTGCAAGGGAGTATAAAAGGCCCTGGCGCCATTTTGTGTTCTGTTCTGTTTGTGATCTCAATAAAGAAGTTGTGTTTGTTACTCCTGCCTCGCCTCGATGTCTTTTCTTCGGAAACAGAACATTACCCATGCCATGTAGACCTTGCCCAGACATCTGTGTAAACATCTGGGTGGACCATCTACGATCCTAAAGATGCATGAGACTCCAGGCCCTTTTCAGGAGTCCCACAGTCTTTTCTCACTATGATAACTGAGAATTGGTGGGCTGATTCTTTTCCATTTTGACATAGGTGAATGATAATTATTGCATCAGTTATAAAACGCTCCAGGAGAATGATGGGAGTTGAAATCTACAAATCATAAAGTTTCTAAAATTGAAAAACATTGCTCTAGAATATCATCCTTCATGAAATTCTGGTGATGTTGGCTGCTACAACTTTTAGATGTTGTTGAAGATCTATTTTTTCAGCTCGGCTTTCCCTCTGTGAAGGTCAAATAAATTGTTCTTCGCCGCTGCCCTTTCAATGTATATATTAATATGGTTTTAATACACTGGTTTTGTTAGCGTTTTAATGTAAATATATATTCTTTATATTAAATAAAGAAATGTCAATATTTCGATGCATGCTCATAGAAATTTAATACTTGTTTAAACAAATTCTGTTCTCAGAAGCCATATTAGTTGACAAGATGGAAAGCCACCAAGTTTTCCAGTTATGGAGCAGGTTGTTGTCTAATGTATTAACCAACATTGGATAGTTGCAAAAGTAATGTTCTTGCAGAGCCTGCAGACCATTAAATCCTCCATTCTACCAACAACTTCTGCTTGTAATTTTCTCTTCCTGGGTGCTGTTTGTGTTTACCTGGTGGTTTCATAGCAACTTGCATGAGATTAATTCAAGTGGCAGCATTATCACCTAGTTTTCTTCTGGGCTGAATTACATTCTCATTTGTATGCACTGGATGCATATAAAATGTGTCCATAGGAAATAAGGCAGCTCTTTTCCCCAGGATGGTTGCTAGAGGAAATACTGCTGTTTCTATTTCTCTCTTGCCTCATCATTTGCAGACCATGTTGTATTCCCTACAAACTGCTTGACAATTTTGTTGATATTATATTCACAATTTGTGATGTTTCTTATCCTCTTCCACAATGCTCATGATCCTCATTTGGCTGTCCTAAGAACCCAGTGAGATATTTGTCAGGTAGACAAATATCAGCCACAATAGGCATTTGAGCCCAGTCAACCAATCACCCTTTTCTGGCATATTAGCCAAATAAAATACATGTATCCCTCCATGGCAGGAAAAAAAATGCAATAGTAATAAATTACTCATCTTAGAATTTGAAAACCCTTTGTAGGGCTACTATAGTTGGACTGCGAAAATCCAGATGATCAATAGATGATAGCAAAGACTTAGAATATGAAATGCATCTTTGCAGTCCAGACATAGCAGTGTGGCCTTCTGTGAAGCAGCTGTCTAATGGTAGAGTTGGATCTATGACTGTCCCCTCCTGCCTCTGCTTTATAACTATTTTTTAAAAAACTAACTCTGCTTTTGTGTTTTTAATAATGTCCAAGCCATGTGTGGACATTAAACCCTGAATTAATAAAACAGAATGTGGATATTCATATAATATGGTATGAACTAACAAATAAACCATACTATGTCTTCATGTGGTGGTCTGGCTCACACAGCATGTCAAAACAGTGGTTGGATTTGCACCATGTGCTAAACTATATTCCTCCCATTTGTGCTTTAGTTTACACTAGTTTAATTACCTAATTAGCTATTACAATGACATTCAGATAAAAGGCTTCTTAAAGACACGCGCACACACAATTTCTAAAAACTTGGTTAACTGTTTTTAAAAGCCGACAGAAAATGATGCAACTTCAAGTGATTCATCTCTATTTCAAGGATCTGATGCAAGAAGAAACAGCTGCTCTGAGCAGTTGTGTGCCAGATTATGTGTTTTCATGGTTTTAATGTGCAGCCATTCAAATATGAAGTGGAAAAAGGGATTCAGAAGAATAGTGGTTGTACTTGCTGCAGCTGTCATAGAATCCATGCCTCCTCCTCCTCCTCCTCCCTCCTCCTCATATCTCCTTAACCAAAATGTGTGTTTTCTTGGGAACAGCAGCCATCAGGCAAGCTCCAGAATCTCAACTTATTTAAGGAGCTGCTAATAGGTGCAATAAGCCTATCTAGGCTAGAACCAAAGCCTTGGATGCTCAACCTCACTCACACATTCATTCATTTAACAAGATCCACTAAGATTCCAGGGATTGGTTAATAACATAATTGGTTAATAACATAATAATGCCCAATAATAAAACAGCCAGGGTAAATAAAACAGTGAACCATCAACAGTAAGCAAATAAATCAGTGAAAAAACTAATAATAAAAACCAACTAGTAGCATAGCAAAATAATGAAGAAATCAACAAGAGGACAAATCTGATACTGGTCAGAGGTTCATTCCAAAGAGCAGGTCCTGCTGCTGATATTTGAACCTCAACCTTCTTCCCTTCACAGAAGTTGGAAATGACTCTAACTTTTCCCAGGACAAACTGTAAAGAGTCTGTCTGGAGAATATAGTCCTGGCTGCAGATCTAGGAAAGCCTGTATAAAACAAAGTTGAAATTTTGAACTGCACCTGGAAGCCCATTGGAAATCAACACAGAAGCTGTAGCACAGGGGTCTTCAAACTTGGCCCTTTTATGACTTGTGGACTTCAACTCCCAGAATTCCTCAGCCAGCGTGCCCTGGCTGAGGAATTCTGAGAGTTGAAGTCCACAAGTCATAAAAGGGCCAAGTTTGAAGACCCCTGCTGTAGCACAAGTATAATGTGCTCCTGATGATATGTGGTAGCTGTCAAATGAGCCTCTGTATTCTATACCAACTGCAGTTTCTGGATAGTCTTGAAAGATAGACATATGTGCATTGCAATAGTCCAACCGAATGGTGATAAACATGTGAATTACCGTGGCAAAGTCTGCTCATGCCAGGTAGTGCTTCAACTAGCACACCAATGGAAGCTGAGCAAAGGACTCCCTGCCAGGCTCTCTCCCCGCCCAATGAGTCCAGGAGGATCCCAAAGTTCTCCTGTCAAGAGGACAAGAACCTGACAAGAACCTCAGTAGCTCTATTTTGCCTGGGTTCAATTTTAGCTGCATGTCCCCGGATGCTACGTAATACATTTATGAAGATGATATGTGACATGATATATAATATGATACTATTTATATTACTATAATTGGTATCATTAATCATTTATCTTATTGGCTTGAGAATACAGTATTCAATACTAAGGACAAACTCAGCATCCTCCCAAAAGATGCTGAACCATGTTCAGGATTGATAGCGTTGCATTCATTTCGGAGAGAGCTTCTCAGACACATACGCACACACCCTTTCCTCCTGGAAATATGCACAGATGGTGCGGTTTCAATTTGGGTTAGCAACTTGTATCTTGTATCCAACGAACTTGAACATAAGCTAGAGCATTGGTGCTGGGGAAGGCAAGGGAAGGCATGTGACATTTCATGCATCATTAAATCTTTATCCAAATTATATGAAGTATATAATTCTTCTCATGTGTACAATGACACCATGACATATTAGCCATCATCACTGGAAACCTATTTGGTAACAGGAGAAGGCCATTTCCCAGACTCTAGAATTTCTGGTCTTGAGAGGCAAAATAAATGTGATGCCATATGCTCCCAAGTAAATCCATTCTCTTGACCGGCTCAGGGTTGACTCAGCCTTCCATCCTTTTGAGGTTGGTAAAATGAGGACCCAGATTGTTGGGGGGCAATATGCTGATATTGTAAACTGCTTAGAGAGGGCTGTAAAGCACCATGAAGCAGTATATAGATTTAATTGCTATTGCTATTTGAATTTGAACATTCAAGTAGCCTTGTTGTGGTGAGGCAAATTTAATCGGTGCTGAAATTTGTTTCTTATTGTATTATTTGACTTGATGTCAAAGAATAAGTGATGATGTCTATAATGATGAGGTAATTTAGACCTAGCAATTTTTGAGTTTTAATTATAATATGGTATATTTATTTTGATTTTATACTTTGAGTGCTATTATGGGGAGATAGGCAAGATATAAATCTAAAAATAAATAAAACTATACCTAAATTTATCTTGTAAACTTTCTGTCTCCAAATTGAAGTGGTATGTGTGTTCTAAAGCAGGAGTCTCCAACCCTTGGTCCGTGGCATGCCAAAAACTGGGCATTTGCACAAAAGCGAAGCATTCTCCATTTCCACACAAGCGAAGTCCCATCCACGGTAGCACACGAAACCACACTCTCTCCGGTCCATGGAAAAACCTCTCTCCATGGGACCGGTCCCTAGTGCCCAAAAGATTGGGGGCCACTTATCTAAAGCTTGTTAATATAAATCAAATTCAAATCGTGTGATATGGATTCAGATAGTTGGTGTGAAAATCAGCTTTCCCCCTCAAACTCTTTACAAGACTTTTTTTAAAAAAAATCATTTGGTTGTGTGACTCAAAATATTTACTCTAAAAGGACATCTCTTATGCTCCTGTTCCTCTCTCCACACTGTTTGGTTCTTGTCATGTTTGTGATGCTTGTGGGCATCGATGCTGCCTCAAATACTTAATCCACCAATAGCATCAAGCTGAATCATCATCTGTCTCCATTTTTAAGGTTCATTAACATGTTAACAGATCTAGGAGATTTCTGAGAAGCAGGCTAGTGTGTCACTTCAGGCAAAGCTCTACCACTCTGCAGCAGCTGAGAATGTCAACCTGCTCCACCAAGAGACAATCCACACGTGTCTCCTCGGAGCAAATCTTGCACTTAGTATAAAAAGCTAAATTGATGCCCCTTGGCTCTAAATTCATCTTTTAAAAAAGAAACAAACTCTTATAGGGAAGCAAAATAGCACTCCTCTCAGTCTTCATCATAACACTAGCTATTTGTTTCTTCGTTTATTTGTTGGTTAGATTTCTATCCCATTTTCATTCTGGATCATAAGATTGTCTTCTCCCATTTCTCTCTGAAGTAAGGTGAGCTAAGAAAAATAGAGATGCTAACAAGCCCCACGTCACTCAGAGAATTTTCATGGCTAAAGGCATTGGTGGGATTCAGCCAGTGGTGGGATTCAGCCATCACTTCGGCAGAACCGGTAGCTAATTTTTTGTTGCCCAGGCCCAGAATGGACTTCCGGAAGCGGCATCCACACAGAGAACTGGTTGTTCACATATTTGAATCCCACCACTGACTAAAGGTGGATGTGAACTTGGGTCTCCCTGGTGCTATAGGTAGTTCTCAACTTCCAACCACAATAGAAACTGAAGATTTGTTGTAAGGTGAGGCATCACGTATCCAATTTTACAACCTTTTTTTTGCTGTGGTCGTTAAGTGACTCAGTATGTGACTACAACCTGTAACCTTTCCTTCTGACTTCCCTGTTGATTTGTCAGAGGTTGGCTGGGAAAATTGCAAATGGTGACTGTGGGATGCTGCAACCATGGTAAATGCCTGATGGTTGCCAAGCGCCTGACGCACAATCACCCAACTGCATGCTGTATAAGCTGCAATGGTTGTAAATTGAGCATTGGTCATAAGTCACCTTTTTCCAGCAAGACTTTTCATAACCTTGAACGGTCACTGAACAAATGATCATAAATTGAGGATTACCTGTAATCCCATACCTTATACATCAAACAGTAGGGCTATCCGAGAGGGCCTGCAACAATCTGGACAGCCAGAAGACGTTAAGGAAGAGTTAGAGTGTTCTATATCCATCTAGTGGTCAGCTGGATTTTGTAGTTCAGGTCCTCGACTTACGACCACAATTGAGCCCAACATTTTTGTTGCTAAATGAAACATTTGTTAAGTGAATTTTGCCCCATTTTAGAACCTTTTGTGCCATAATTGTTAAGTGGATCACTGCAGTTGTTAAGCTAGTAATATGGTTGTTAAGTGAATCTGGCTTCCCCATTGATTTTGCTTGTAAGAAGGTCACAAAAGGAGATCACATGACCCCGGGACACTGCAACCGTCATAAATATGAGTCAGTTGCCAAGTGTCTGAATTTTGTTCATGTGACCATGGTTGACACTGCAATGGTTGTAACTATGAAAATGGTCATAAGTCACTTTTTCAGTGCTGTCAAAACTTTGAATGGACGCTAAGTGAACTGTTGTGAGTCGAGGACTAATTGTAGTCTGTCAAGTGGCTGCCTCAAATGCTGGTATGGATTGGGCAAAATGATTGTAAGAATTCTCCCTTCTTGATTTTTCTCCTGGTTGTTTTCTTAATTGGAGATGAGAGCTATGTGTGTCATAGCCCCGGGGTGTCCTGTGACATTTAGTATGTCACTATCAAGGTCAATGAAGGGATGTTGCCCCACTGCCAGTGTTGAAAGGTTGTTCAATTGGAAGTCCAGTCATCCTATGCATGCATTATGTATTTGTATGGGAATATCTTTTATCCTTTGTCTCAGGCAGCAGAATATCTTGGCCACTCTGTCATTTCCCCATTGTGGACAAGCAGCAAATACAGGGCTATTAATCACATCCAATAATGAACGCAGAGAGCTCAAACTTCGCGGAGAGATTCCAAAACTACAAACAAAGACTCTAAGAGTTTGTGACTTGCACAGCTTCCTGTCCCAGCATCTCCAAACCTGTCCAATAAATTCTAGACTATCCTGCATGGACTTTGGAGATTTCAGGAGTCTTCCTCATATATTTGGGTATACAGAAATAGAAGCATCTATCCAAATAGGGCCTATGCTTTCAAATATTATCCCATTCAAATGACAGGCAGAATCTTAGACAGGGTTGCAGTCAGTGGTAGGATTCAAATATGTGAACAACTGGTTCTCTGTGTGAATGCCACTTCCGGAAGTCCGTTCTGGGCCTGGGCAACAAAAAATTAGCTACCGGTTCTGCCAAACTGGTGCGAACTGCTGAATCCCACCACTGGTTGCAGTCTAACATTGAGCATCTATGTGTCATTGTATTGTACTTCACGGACCATACCACTTTTCTTCCATTCTACGATTTTTAATCCAAGTGGCCATTATATCAGCCTTTCTCATAACTTTTTCTGGAGCATGGTCACGGTTGAGAACATGCAAGGATGTAGCCTAAGAATTATTAATTATTATTAAATTAAAATACATTTATGTTTAATTAACACTAAATACAATGAATATGATTTTTCTCCAGCTATCTATTTAACAACTTCCCATCTCTATTACAGGTAGTCCTTGACTTATGACCACAATTGAGCCCAGTGCTTTTTTTGTAAAAAAAAAAAAAAGGTGCCAGAACTCACACATCTCATACAACCCACTTTGCCTACCCTACAAGGTTCCATCCAAAAAAGGTGCCGGAACTCCGTTCTGAGCGTTCTATGAGAAAAAAAAAGCCCTGATTGAGCCCAACATTTATGTTGCTGAGTCAGTTTTGCCCCATTTTACGACTTTGCTTGCCACAGTTGTTAAATGAATCTGTAAGTAAGACAGCTGTTAAGTGAATCTAGCTTCCCCTTGTCAGAAGGACACTGCAACTTTCATAGATATGAACCAGTTGTCAAACATCCAAATGTAAATGATGTGACCATGGAGAGGCTACAATGGTCATAAGTGTGAAAAATGGTCATAAGTCACTTTATTCAGTGCCATTGTAACTTCGAACGGTAACTAAATGAACTGTTGTAAGTCGAGCATTGCCTGTACTTAAAAAAATTACAAGTTGATCCAATCTGAGTTTGTTAGCAGACTTGGGAAACCATGCCTAAATCTTTTGATTGGGTTTCAAAGTGCATACCATTTCAATAAAGTATAACCAAACATAACAATTCTGCCCATTCTCTTGGTCACTGGCCATTCTCTCAGTTGGACTGGGGAGAAGTAACCTCATCTGGTTTGGCCCATGCCATCATTAATCTGAAATGACATTATGAAAATGAGATAGGTTGAGAAACCTGCAAATCTTGCCAGCTGACTAAACAAATAACAAAATATATGTACATTTAAACAAACTCCTACCATTCATTTTTCCCAAGCCTTTTCTGGAATAGTTTTACTCAGTGGTGGGATTCAAATATGTGAACAACTGGTTCTCTGTGTTGATGCCACTTCCGGAAGTCCATTCTGGGCCTGGGCCACAAAAAATTAGCTATCAGTTCTGCCGAAGTAGTGCGAACTGGCTGAATCCAACCACTGGTTTTACTGTTCTAATCTACGTTATAGTTTTTTTTTTTTTTTAAATAATTTTTATTGAATACAAAAAAAAAGAAAAAAAGATTAAAAAAGCATTGAACATAGTGTATCATCTTTGACATACATCTTTGTCTAAACATTCCGTATTATACATATACTTTATACATTTCAGATATTCTTCCTCTATTTACATCCCTTCTAATGACCTTCCTTCTTTTTTTTCCTTCCATTTGTAAAATTTATTCCAGCTTAAATAGTATTCTGTTTCCTCCTGATTTTTTAATTCTTTAGTCATCTTATCCAATTCTGCGCAATACAAAATTTTCCTTATTAACGCATCTCCACTAGGCACTTCAGTTGTTTTCCAATTTTGGGCAAACAAAATTCTTGCCGCCGTTATCACATGAATAATTAGGTATATATCATCTTTGTTTATATTTTTTTCTAATATGCCAAGTAGTAGCATCTCTGGTTTATATTGAGTTTTTTGACCCGTCATTTCTGTTATCCAATTCCAAACCCTCTGCCAATAAACCTGTACCTCTTTGCAAGCCCACCAAACATGAAAAAAGTACCCTTTTCCCTTTTACACTTCCAACAAAGTGGTGAGTAGCCACTATACATTTTTGCGAGCCTAGCCGGTGGCAGGTGCCATCTAAAGAGCATCTTATAGAGATTTTCCTTATAAGTTGTTGCCAATGTAATTTTGCAATTACGTTCCCAGATTTGCTGCCATTGGTCCAGGTTTATAGCGTGCCCCAAATCTATTGCCCAGGTAACCATTGTTTCTTTAACTTGTTCTTCAAATAATTTATATTCTAACATATATTTATATATTTTTTTGATTTGTTTTTTCTCCGAGCCTAATAATATTTTATCAAGCCCCGTATCTTGTCTATTAATTCCCCATTCTTTCTTGTCTTTCACGTATCTTGCTTGTATCTGAAGATAAGACCACCATTCCAAAGCAATCCCCTGTTGTCTCAACTCTTGCCTTTGCTTTAGATATCCTTCCTCTGACAGGATATCTTTGTATATGATAACCCTATCTTGCCTATAAAGGTTGGGGTATATAACTGCTTCTAATGGTGAGAACCAGCCTGGGAGTTTTGTATAGTATTGGCATTTAACTATATTCCAGCTTTTTATTAGTTCTTGCCGGACTTTATGCCTCAGAAAGTATTGATGGTTCCTGCTTTTATCTGTCCATAGGTGGGCATGCCAGCCCTGCTGGAGATCATGCCCCTCTAATAGTAAACATCTTTTATTTTCCAATGTTATCCAATCCCTGATCCACGTCAGGGCCGCAGCTTGATAGTATAACTCCCAATCCGGGAAGCCTAATCCCCCTCTTTCTTTAGCATCCTGTAGAGACTTTTGCTTTATCCTCGCCTTCCTTCCTTGCCACACAAAATCTAAAGTTAACTTATTCAACTCTTTAAAGAATTTTTTATCTAATTGGATTGGAATATTTTGGAATAGAAAGATAATTTTGGGTAAAATATTCATTTTCACCGCTGAGATTCTTCCTAGAAACGAAAGATGTAGATTTCTCCACTGGTCTAGGTCAATTGGAATACTACGAATTACATAGCGATTGCCAAATGGCACTCTTATTTTTGGACGCACAGAAGGCATTTGATAATGTTAATTGGCTATTTCTGATCCAACAATTGAAATTAATGGATGTTGGAGAAATTTTTTTAAATGTTATAGCTGCAATATATTCCCAACAGAATGCCCAGATTATAATAAACGGTGAGGCCACCAATAAATTCAATATTCAGAAAGGTACAAGACAAGGATGTCCTCTCTCGCCATTATTGTTTATATATACATTGGAGATTTTAGCTAGGACTGTAAGGCAAGAAGAGCAAATTAAAGGGCTTGAGATTAAAAAGGAAAAATATGAACTCCAAGCATATGCCGATGATTTAGTATTTATATTGGAAGATCCCGTGCAATCAGGTCAGAAGCTTTTTGAATTATTGGAGGAATATGGAGAGGTGGCAGGCTTGAAAATAAATAGAAATAAAACAAAGATCATAGCAAAAAATATGACTAACACGCAAAAAGAAAATCTTGGGGAAAAATTAGGAATACAAGTAGTTACTAAAATAAAATATTTGGGCATTGTTATGTCAGCACGTTGTTCATCAATTAGAGAGGATAACTACGGAAAATTAGTTAAACGTACGTTATAGTTTTTTGTTAGGACTGTGAATGATTACAAAAATTTAGAATTGTTCTAATATTTGTCGTAAATTAGTTTTGTAAATATTTTAGTCTTTTGGTATATGAAAGCTGTTTTGGGAATGGGTTTTCCATACAGGAAACATAAAAATATTCTACAAAAATGTATATTTTGTCTCTTATTTTTGATTTCTGAAGGAAATCATATCAAGTTATCTTTAATTAAAACCAATGTGATATAATGGATAGAGTTTTTATATCCTGCTTGTTATGTGTTCTTCAATAACCTAATTTCTAAATTAACAACAACAGAATAATTATGAAGAGAAAGAGACAATAACAAAGCAAATACTCCTGTAATCTTCCTTCCTAGCTGAATGTCTATAAAAAAAAAAAATCCAGCAATATATTCATTCCGATGATTGTACATATAATAGATTAGTATTTATGGGTTCTGTGAATTTAAGGAAAACGTGGTTGTCTGAATGTTTTGAGGATCAGTGGACAGTTGCTGTTTATACAGAAGCTCAAAGAACTTAATAATCAGCCTTTTGAAAATGTCTTGAGAACTGCAATTTAACAAAGATATTTCTGAAAAGGATTGGCAGGAAGTTTATTTAATAGAGTAATCAATGAAATATGATCAATGGAGAGCAGTTAAACTATTATGGAGTCTAAGAAATTATAATGGAATTCTGAGAGTCATTCTGCACTGCCTCCAACTTTCAGTAGGATATGAGTACACACTTACACATACATACAAACATACATATTTGTTGGTGGGAGTGAGGACAGTCGCATTGTAAGGAAAGAAATGCATTTTTGAATAGCCTGCGGTTACTGATTTCAGTAGGAGATGACTACTTTTGAAGATCACTTTTGAGCAGGCCAAAGTTGTTTTTCTTGAACAAATGCTTTCATTGTCATTAAGTGAATTTTAGTTATCCCTTGGACATCATTCAAGATATAACAAATTAAAGTGGATTATATTTATTGCTTTTTATAATTTCTATCATGGCTTCTCACGAATAACTGAAGCAACATAAGACTCATAGAATCAAAATGGAGCCATTGTGTCCAGCCCTCTGTTCATTGCAGGAATCCAAATTAAAGCATCTTCCAAAGATGACCGTCTAGCACTCTAGCTTCTACTTAAACATCTCCAGTGAGAAAACCTGCTATCCTCCCTAGGAAATTGGTTCTATTATCAAATTGCTCATTATTATTACTGTTTGGAACGTGGCTCAAGATCCCAAAACAAACAAACAAACTTACTTGGAATTCCAGCAACAAAGTTTTATTCAAAAAGAAGCGTTTGCAAAGGCCTGGTGGACTGAAACACACACAGGAGTTCAGCCACACCTTAAAGAGCTGTTTGACACATTTTTATATCCTACCTCCGACGCAGATACCCCCCTCCCCTATCACACTCAACGCCCCCTTCCCTAATCATTCGATAGACTCTCCGGACCACCTAAAACCACTGTCCTTCCCATGTTCCAGGAACCCCCTTTGTCCATATCCTATCTTTCACCATCGTTAGCACAATTTGTCTCCTATAGTTATTTCGATATTTCCTCTGCTTGCAATTTCAGTTAGCTAGCAACTTCTGCTTTTCACATTTGTACCTGTCAATACTTAGATAAGATATATATTATTTGGCTTCTGCTTCATCCTTTAGACTCATTAGAAATTTCTGAATAATACTTTATTCCTTTCATTACCAAACTTTCAAAACTGTTATTCCATGTTTTATCCTCTGAAACTGTTTGAAACAAAGCATGGTCTTCTGCTGTGAGACATTCCATTAGGTACTGAACCATGATTTCCTAAGCTAGGTAGACATATGAGTCAAATAAGCAAATAAATACTCTTTCCCTGACCCCAGCCATCTTTTCTCAAGGCAAAACATATTGAACTCCTTCATTTGATTTCAAAGGACTTTAGTTTCCAGTCCCAAATCATCCTCAATGCCTTTAATGGACCAAATTTATTTTCGCTGACCCTTAAATCTGATGCTCAGGGTAGATCTCTATACTTGAACTGGGGTTTAACCAGTGCATTATGGATACAGTGGAATTATTCTTTTAATTTGGAAACCATTATTACTATTTCTATTGGTTCAGCCTAAAAGAATGATTGATCATATATTAATTTTGCAATTAAAATTTAAAATTGGTTTCAGAAGTATTATTACTAATTTATATTTGTTTGCCTCCTTCATGGATTACTGCCTTGTCGTGGCGAAGGGGCTTGCGTAACTCAATGAAGTTATGAGCTATGCCGTGCAGGGCCACCCAAGACGGACAGGTCATAGCAGAGAGTTCTGACAAAATGTGATCCACTGGAGAAGGAAATGGCAACCCACTCCAGTATCTTTGCCATGAAAACCCCATGGACAGTACAAAAAGGCAAAAAAGAATGACGCGGAAGAGAGCCCCTCAGGTCGGAAGGCGTCCAATATGCTACGGGGGAAGAGCAGAGGCTAGTGACATAGTAGCGCCAGGAAAGAGTGAAGCGACTGGGCCAAAGCCGAAAGGACGCTCAGCTGTGGATGCAAATCTGGGGGTGAAAGGAAAGTACGAGCTGTAAAGATGTCTATTATCCAAGGAAACCGGAACGTTAAGATCCATGAATCAGGCAAACGGACTTGGTCAACAAGAGATGACCAAGAATGAACATCGATCTTTAGAATCAGAGACCTAAAAGGAATCAGAATGGGTGAATTTAAAATCAGATGACATCAGGTATACTACTGCGGGCAAGAATCCCTCAGAAGAAAGGAGTAGCCTCATAGTCAATAAAAGAGTAGGAAAAGCAATAATGAGCTACAATCCCCAAAATGACAGAATGATCTCAGTGCGAATCCAAGGCAAACCATTCAATATTACAGTAGTCCAAGTCTATGCCCCAACCACTGGTGCTGAAGAGGATGAAATTGACCAATTCTATGAAGCCCTACAACACCTTATAGAATCAGCACCAAAAATGATGTCCTTATCATCATGGGGGATTGGAATGCTAAAGTAGGAAGCCAAAAGATAAATGGAATAACAGGCAAGTTTGGCCTTGGAGTACAAAATGAAGCAGGGCACAGGCTGATAGAATTTTGTCAAGAGAATACGATGGTCATAGCAAACACTCTTTTCCAACAACCCAAGAGACGTCTCTACACATGGACATCACCAGACGGTCAACACAGAAATCAGATTGACTATGTGCTCTGCAGCCAAAGATGGAGAAGCTCTATACAGTCAGTAAAACAAGACCAGGAGCTGACTGTGGCTCAGATCATGAGCTCCCGTTGCAAATTAGGCTTAAATTCGAAGAAAGTAGGACAAAACCACTAGGCCATCAAGTATGAAACCTAAATCATATCCCTGATGAATATACAGTAGAGGTGACAAATAGATTTAAGGAATTAGATCTGATAGACAGAGTGCCTGAAGAACTATGGACGGAGGTTCGCAACATTGTACAAGAGGTAGCAACTAAAACCATCCCAAAGAAAAAGAAATGAAAGAAAGCAAAATGGCTGTCTGAGGAAGCTTTGCAAATACCTGAGGAAAGAAGGGAAGCGAAAGGCAGGGAGAAAGAGAAAGATACACCCAATTGAATGCAGAATTCCAGAGAATAGCTAGAAGAGATAAGAATGCCTTCTTAAATGAACAGTGCAAAGAAATAGAAGAGAACAATAGAATAGGGAGAACCAGAGATCTCTTCAAGAAAATTGGAGATATGAAGGGAACGTTTCATGCAAAGATGGGCATGATAAAGGACCAAAATGGCAGGGACCTAACAGAGGCGGAAGAGATTAAGAAGAGGTGGCAAAATTACACAGAAGAACTAGACAAGAACGAGCTTAGAATCCTGAGACCCGATGGGCGTGGTCAGTGAGCCTTCGAGACCAGAATCCTAGATGTGAAGTGAAATGGGTTAGGAAAGCTGAGCAACACAAAGTAGTGGAGGGGGATGACAGATTCCAGATGAAGCTATCAAAATCTTAAAAGGACGAGCGTAAAGTTGCTACACTCAATTTGCCAGCAAATTGGAAAACTCAACCATCGGCCACAGATTGGAAAAGGGCAGTATCATTCCATCCAACGAAAGGCAATGCCAAAGAATGTTCAAAAACTATCGCACCATTGCACTAATTTAACATGCAAGTAAGATATGCTTAAAATCCCTAAAGCTAGAATCCAGCAGTATGTGGATCGAGAAACTGTCAGAAAGTGACAGGCAGGATTCGAAGAGGCAGAGGAACTAGGAGATCAAAATTGCCAACATATGCTGGATCATGGAGAAAGCTAGGGAGTTCCAGAAAAACATCTACTTCTGCTTCATTGACTATGCTAAAGCTTTTGATTGTGTGGATCACAACAAATTGTGGCAAGTTCTTAAAGAGATGGGAGTACCAGACCATCTTATTTGTCTCTTGAGAAACCTATATGCGGGTCAAGAAGCAACAGTGAGAACTGGACACGGAACCATTGATTGGTTCAAAATTGGGAAAGGAGTCCGGCAAGGCTGTATTCTGTCGCCCTGCCTATTTAACTTATATGCAGAACACATCATGAGAAAGGCAGGGCTAGATGAATCAAAGTTGGAATTAAGATTGCCGGGAGAAATATCAACAACCTTAAGATATGCAGATGATACCACTCATAATGGCAGAAATGAAGAGGAACCTAAAGAGGTCTCTTGATAGAGGGTGAAGAAGGACTGAGTGCAAAAGTTGGCTTGAAACTCAACATTAAGAAAACTAAAATCATGGCATCCGGCCCTCTCAATTCCTGGCAAAGAGATGGGGAAGAAATGGAGGTAGTGACAGATTTTATCTTCCTGGGCTCTAAGATCACTACAGATGGGGACTGCAGCCAAGAAATTAAAAGACGCTTGCTCCTGGGGAGGAAAGCTATGGCAAATTTAGACAGCATACTAAAAAGCAGAGACATCACCCTGCCAACAAAAGTACGTATAGTCAAGGCCATGGTTTCCCCAGTTGCAATGTATGGCTGTGAAAGTTGGACCATAAGAAAGGCTGAACGCAAAAGAATGAGGCCTCTGAACTATGGTGCTGGAGGAAGACTCCTGCGAAGGCCCTTGCGACAGCCACAAGGCGATCAACCGGTCAGTCCTAGAGGGAGATCACCCCTGGATGCTCTGAGAAGGCCAGATACTGAGTTGAAAATCAAGTACTTAGGGCCACCTAATGAGAAGGAAGGGACCACTGGAAGAAGAGACATGCTTGGAAAGATTGAGGGCAATAGAAGAAGGGGACGACAGAGAATGAGGTGGCTGGATGGAGTCACTGAAGCAGTAGGCGTGAGCTTAAATGGACTCCAGAAGATGGTAGAGGACAGGAAGGCCTGGAGGAACGTTGTCCATGGGGTCGCGATGGGTCGGACATGACTTCGCAACTAACAACAACAATATTTGTTTGCATATCATTAAAACAAGGAACTTTCAGCTCATTTCCTTAATGTCTATGGAGATTCTCAATCATGCAGGTCATGGTTGTCCCAAAAATGCTTTTTCAACAGGCAACTGGACTTTCTTGTTTTTCTTGGAAGATGTTTCGCTTCTCATCCAAGAAGCTTCCAGAGCTGAAGAAGCTTCTTGGATGAAAAGCAAAACGTCTTCAAAGAAAAACAAGAAAGTCCAGTTGCCTTTTGAAAAAGCACCTTTGGGACACTCATTTCCTTAACTTATCAAATATTCTTGAAATTTGTTTCTACCTTCTAAAACATTAATAATCTCAACTAGCTTGCGTCATCTACACATTTAATAAATATTCCATTTATTTCTTCATACACAGTAAAACAGCTGGAGCTAATCACCTTCTCCAGCACCTTCCCTAAACAGACAAAGTTGAGGACTAGAAATTAATTGTCTAGGACAGTGCAGTTCATGTAGAATGACCCAGATTTCATCCCTGGAAAACCCTTAGTCTGAAACTCTAAGAACAACTATCAATCAGTGCAGACAATGTAATATGGGCAAGGCACACTAAAGCAGCTTCTCATATTTCCTGCTTTTTTATGACAAATGATGTGCAGCTGTCAAATTTATGAAAAAAAGATTATTATTCAACAAATATTATCCAACTTCACACAGA